>NW_012194947.1:2587872-2615825 GCF_000504015.1 Erythranthe guttata
TTTTTTTTTCCCCCTAGTTATAATTTATACCTAGTACTATATATATACGAGTAAAAATACCTTCTCAGTTTCATTATTTCCTTCTCTGTAAAAACAATACGTGCGTGTGTGTGTGTGTGTACTGTGTAGCTCCGACCGGATTTAAGTGAGCAAAAAAAATGAACTTTCCGAGAGATTGGCCGGAGCCTATAATCCGGGTCCAATCCCTGTCGGAAAGCTGCGAAGACAAGATTCCCGACAGGTACGTGAAGCCGCCGGAGGCGAGGCCCTCCGTCGCCGCCGGCCCAGAAACCGAGGAGGCCAACATACCCCTGATCGACCTTGGACTCCTGAACGCCGGAGACGAAGAACTCCGGCGGAAGACGCTGAGGCAGGTGTCGGAGGCGTGCCGTGAGTGGGGTTTCTTTCAGGTGGTGAACCATGGGGTCGAACCGGAGCTGATGGACCGGGCGAGAGAAGTTTGGCGGGAATTCTTCCACGAGCCGATGGAGGTTAAGCAGAGGTACGCCAACTCCCCCACCACCTACGAGGGCTACGGCAGCCGCCTTGGTGTGGAGAAGGGCGCCATTCTTGACTGGAGCGATTATTACTACCTCCATTATTTACCTTGCAATTTGAGGGATTTTAACAAGTGGCCTTTCCTTCCATCTCACCTAAGGTACTTATTTTAATATTATTTTTTTTATTTTTTTTATTATTTATTTAGTAATTTCGTTTTAAAATTAGTATAATTCGAGATATTCATTACCAGCACATGCACTCGTAATACACGAATCATGAAACATCTATTCAATATGAACAAGGCCACAATATCACTACACTACTTGCCACGTGGGGAAAATGTTGCCAATTTGCCATTTTTAGATTACCCCAAATCCCGAATTATTAGGTCTTTTTAATTAAAAAGAAAAAAGAAAATTATCTGTTCTAATTGCGATTAATGAATTAGTGTCTGATATGGAATTGGTCGTGGGACTGTGCCGGCTAATTATTCATATTGTGTCAGTTAATCACCGGCCACCAATCTAGTGTGCCTTTTTCTGTTTTTAAATTAATTAATTAACTAATCAAGTAATTAATTAATAATTGAGATTCACAGATTAATGATTGATGAATTGTTTAACTTTAACCGTAGGGAAGTGATTACCGAATATTCGACGGAAGTGGTGAGGCTAGGCGGGGAATTACTCAAGATTTTGTCGATAAATCTGGGATTAAGACAAGATTATCTGCAAAATGCTTTCGGAGGCGATGACGTAGGGGCTTGTTTGCGGGTCAATTTTTACCCGAAATGCCCACAACCGGATCTAGCACTAGGCCTATCCTCCCATTCGGATCCCGGTGGCATGACCTTTCTTCTACCCGATCAAAATGTACCGGGGCTCCAAGTTCGTCGAGGCGACGGGTGGATTACCGTCAAACCAGCTCCACATGCATTCATTGTCAATATTGGTGATCAAATTCAGGTGCTTAATTACTTACTTTTCCATCACTATTGCCATTATATAGTATGAAAAAAAAAACACTTTAAATTACTAATCAGGAACCAAATTTACATTAATTTATGGTGCTTCTTAGAAAAAAAAAAAATCTATTGTTATTCAATAATGATCGCTTGTCACACTAAAAAAATAAAAAAAGAAAAAACGATACCAAATAATTGCAGATGGACATATTAAGCATATAGCAATGATGTGCGCGATGCTACATTTGGTGAAATATCGATTTTACTTTTTAAACGTGACAAGTTGTTCGTTATTAAATACCAATTGGATATCTGCGAACTCATAAATACTTGTCCAATATAAAAAGTGGTCCAATCAAAAACGCGTTTTTCCATGTGCCTGTGTTTTATGAATTCTAACCCTAATATTTTTTATTTAAATGAGTGACTTTTCAATAAATGGAAAAAATAAAATAATTTTGTCGTTAGAATTCATGCAGCATGGGCACATGGAGAGACCTTGTTTTACGGGGCATCTTTTTCTATAAAGAAACAATATTATAGCAACAAATAAACGTGCGAATATATAGTAGTAGTAGTACATCACTTTTTTTTAAAAGGCATACAACTCTCTAATCTAACCAAAGTTCAAAAACTTTATTGAAAACGTTTCATAGTGGGAACGACGTGGGACCAAAATAGATTCACCATCTTCGGCTACTTGCCAATAATCTCAATTGATTAATAAGTTAATCATTATTATTCTTTTGGGTAAATTACAACCACCCATGAGGTATGGTTAAATTACGAAAAACTCATTTTTGTTTGGATAATTACATCTACCCCTCAACAATGAATATTCTTACATCTCCACCCTTATGGTGTCAAATTCAACATAATTATCTAGATTCCGTAGAATGTGCTCCAGTGTGTACTTGTTTTGTGTACAAATACAGTTTCTGATGCACCACAATTGGATATATACAAGCCGAAAAACACATCTTATGATCATCTTGCTTCGAGGGATAAAACAGGTACAAAAGTGATAATATTACATATAATCTAGAAGGTTCCACTAAATTTGAAATTACAAAGGTGGACATGTAAGAAAATTTATAGTTGAGGGGTGATTGTAATTACCCAAACAAAAGGGTTTTTTTTGTAATTTGACTATACCTCAGGGGTGGTTGTAGTTTACCCTTTTCTTTTAAAAAATTACAAATGGCCCATGATTCTATTCCTAAAGTTAATTATAATAATTAAAATAAATAAAAATTAGAAACAAAATCCCAATATTCATGATTATGGGCGAATTCTTCTAATGAGATATCATGACAAAGTGGAATTAAGAAAAAGTAATTAGGAATCAAATATTCAAGGTAGTTTTATGCTCATAAAGTTGAATCAAAATGATTTTAGTAAATCTTATATATAAATGTAATAAACATTAGGATAACTTAAGAAACTCTAATGAAATTTTTGTAATTAATTTTTTAATTATTTTTCTGTATTCTCCTGTTTTTCAGTCATTTCTCTAATTATTATGCAATGAGATATAATATTCGACTATATATCTTTCATAGCAATATACGAATTTAATCTCTCTTAATAATATCATTCACCAACATAAAATCCATTATCATAATGGCAAAGAAAGCTATCCCTTATCATTCTCCTATTTTTCCATTATTGCTCGTATTTGTATAATACGTTATCAATAAAAATAAATAAAGAAAACTCGCGAATATTGAGATAATTATACCCTAGCTAGGAACATTGAGATTTGGGACATAGTTAAATAAAGTTAAATTTAACCTAACTCTCAGTGTTATTAGATTTATATGTCTCAAATCTCAAGTTACTAGCTAGGGTATAATTATCTCTATTATAAAATTTTAGTGGTTATTAGTTTAGTTTACCAACAATAGATGTTAATTTTTTTATAAGATTATTATGTCAGTGGGATCTATATTATGTTAATTAAGCACTAATACCCACTTGTAGTTAGTTAGTTACTTGTTAAGATGTTGGGATTCTGGTATTAAACCTAATCTAGTTTCAAACTCTAATTAAGGGTTCCATTTGGGCATGTAGCTTATTAGGGATTATTTTATTATTTAATTAGGGGTATGTAATGAAGTCCAAGATTAAAATTAGGCACAAATATTGACCATTGTAATGGAAGATTGCATCATAAATCTTTTTTGTGTCTACTTTTAATCTGAAATATTCTGGAACAAGACCTAATTAAGGAGAGTGATTAAGGAGACCTAATCAAAATGTATATATATATATATATATATATATATATATATATATACACACACACATCACATATATGATTAATTTTTCACATGACATAAAATATAAGATGTAATTTTTAAATAAAAGTAGCCGAATATGTTATATTTGCGTTTGTAATTGATGCTTCTCTTGCCTTTTACTATACGACCCAATCAGGTGATGAGTAATGCGATTTACAAAAGCGTTGAGCACAGAGTGATTGTGAATTCAGCGCAGGAGCGCGTTTCATTGGCCTATTTCTACAACCCGAAGAGCGATTTACTGATACAACCGGCTGACGAATTGGTGTCACCGGATAGACCCGCACTGTACCCAGCCATGACTTTTGATCAATATAGGCTTTACATAAGGACCAAGGGCCCTAAGGGTAAGTCACAATTACTAGAATTAAAGTCTCCAAGATAGTATATATATATATATATATATATATATATATATATATATATATATATATATATATATATATATATATATATATGCCGAATGAGGCTTATGAAGTATTTTTTTGTTGTCAATGTAAATTGTATTACATGTTAATCGCTATTATTTAGGGTTATTAATTAAGATTAACTGTATATCTTGTACCAACACAAGGGTATAAATAGAAACAAACTTTTTACATAAATGAAATTGAAGTGGATATTGGAATGAAATTCGAATAAAAAATTTAAGAATAAAGAGACCACTAATTGGGAATATATTTTAGAAAAACCGCAACTTGGATTAGATTAACTAATATCCACTAATTAATTAGGACACAATTTGTACAATGTAGTTCTCAAGTGCTTTGTGTTACTATCTTGTGGCTTAAAAGTCAAATATTCAACAATTGTAAAATGATCGCATTATTGGAGAATAAACAATTAAATAATAAAATACTAAAATAACACAGCTTATGAAACTCGTGCTCCACTGTAGCACTTTTTCCGTGTTTTTTAAAGTATCAGAAATCAGAATATAACCCGCCAGCTTGCAACTTGAGAAGATTTAGAAAAACCCTTTTCCTTTTTTTTTTATTTTTATTTTAATAAAAAAATCTTGTGTACTAATAGTATATATAAATTTAAGCAATTTATATAAAATAAACTATTAGCTGGAGTTAATTTTAAGCAATTAGGTGTCCCATATATAATATCTCGTTTCATTATTCAATTTAATTGTGGCGGACGATAGCTTTTGAATGGCTCACCGTGAAGAAAACGATAGCCGTCCAATGAGAACCAAACACGTGGATTTGTGAATGTCATAAATCAAAGTGAATAATCTTAATTTTGAAAGACATAAATCAAAGTTAACAGAATCACCAGCTTTGAGGGACCATTTATAGTAATAATTTAGGGCAAAATTCCAATTATTGTAATAACGATCTCTTTCTTCGTCCTAATTTCCAATTTAAAACCATCTCAATTATCGTGTGCTTTTTTTTTTAATATTTTATTAATATTTTTTTTTCAATTTTGTTGTAATTGATGTACGAACGAACTCGTACAAAGTCATATTTAAAACAAATACAAAAATTCAGTTGTAAGAGGGTAAAATGGTAATAAAACCCAGGTATTGTACTTTAAGGGGAGACAACTGACAAGTACATGTCATCCTGCTTAAAATACGGAATAGTCAAACCACGTGCTCCCAAATACGCACGTTTTTTAAGAGGTTTTTATTGGTGAATGAGGTGTGTAGTTTAAGGCCCGATTGGATAAACATATTTTTAAACTTTTAATTATTTCTAGAATTATTTAAATAATTAATTTATAAACTATTTTTACTCATTATACTATCTCAAATAATAAGGTGATGTAAATAGATAATTTTCTTTTTTAAATAATCTTATTTATTTTTCAACAGTTTGTTTAATGAATTATTTATTTTTTCTTTAAAAAATTATGAAACACTTTACAAGAGACTATAAGCTCCTTTTGACAGCATTTTTTAATCTTTAAAAAGTTATGAAACACTTTACAAGAGATTATAAGCTCTTTTTAACAGTATTTTTTAATCATGATCCATTACGAGAATTATGGCTATGTAGGTTTTAGAGGGTGTTTGGCTAAGCTTATAAGATGTTAAAAGGAGCTTATAAGATGTTTTAGAGCTTATAAGCTCTTCCAAAGTGTTTGGTAATTTTTTAGAAAAAGATCTTTATTTTTTTAAAAATAAGCTGTTGGAGAGCAAATAAGATCTTTTTAAAAAAGTATCTCTAACCCACCTTTTTATTTAAGATTTTATTATGAGTAACAATAGGACATAAGTTCATTATCCAAACACTCTAAAAGTAAATCTTAAAAATAAGACATAACAGCTTATCAGCTCTTAAAATATCTTATCAGACGTAGGAGCTTATCAGCTGTTTAAAATAAGCTTAGCCAAACACCCTCTTATTTCATTTTCAAACATATTATTATATTTTAAATATTTTCAAATCTCAAACTTATTTAATATTGATGGATGTGTGTTGAAGGGATAAGTATGAAATTGATGATTATGAAATGTCAACTTGTTCTCTTGAATTTATTAGCTAAACATTTGATATTTTTTATGATTCACTGATGTCGGTATTGATTGATTAGTTAAGAGTTTTTATTTATTGATTGATTGATAAGTGTGAGGTTTGAATTTTTTGGAATATTCGTTCTGATTGGATTTGAGGCCATTAATCTAATATCACGTTGAGATATACAAGTTGATTTCAACACGACTCTATATCAATATTTATTGCCTATCAAAAAAAAATTATCAATATTTATTAAAAATATATGTTAAAAAAATATATATTAAAAAAATATTGAATAAAAAATTAAAAATCTCTCTCCACACAGACACAGAACACAACGATTAAAGATATTTTAATTACCAATCCTGATTAGGAGAATTGATATACCAATAGGGTAAAAGGTCTAGGGTTCGAGTCTCCCCTCCCCTACATCCCCTTGTAATGACTTCAATTGCTAAAAAAAAAAGGATATTTTAATTGAGGAGGGAGTTGCGTTACGAGTTTTGTTAGTGCACCCTCGATTTTTTTAAACCGCACATTTAGTAAAAAAATAATATAAATATATAATGGCGTCATTAGCAAACGCCCATCCTATAGATAAAAACTAGTGATACGTCTATACCATAATTCTTCCTTTGTGAAAACCCCCTAAAATATTTAATTCCAATCTTACCCCTCTAGTAACTATCAGGTTTATTTTTTTATATTTATCCAATATTTTCAAAATTCCTATTAATGAGGCACCTAATTCCGCTAATTATGCTTAATTATTTACTTTCCCTAATAAAACTGCTCCTAGTATAATTTATCTCAGTTATTATTCTTTTTCTCTCTTTCCATAACAACAATTTAATTCCTAAAAATCTGCTTCCAAATTCCTAAAAAAATGCTACCAAATCAAAAAAAAAAAAAAAAAAAAAAAATCGGACTTTATTATTTTTTATATTATTTTCGAACTTTATTTAGCCATTTTTTATTTATTTTTATTTTTAATATTTTTTAATAAAAATATTATTTTAATTTTTTTAAAACAAAAAATTGAAATTTTTTTCTCGATAGGTTTGTAACGTCGAATATGACTATACGTAACCATAAATTGTAGTCATATTATTTCTTTATATTGTTGTTTTTTATATTTTGAACTTAAAAAATCCGATTATATGGCATAGTCATATTTACCAAATCATATAAAACAACGAAGATTCCCTATTATTTACGAAAACAAGAAGATAGAACATATTCAACAATAGTCATATTCGAATATGACTACAGTCCTATTCGAAAAATACATAATTATGACTTTAGTCATATTCGAATATGACTATAGTCATGTTACTACTGCTGTTTAGATCTGAAAAAAAAAATAGAAAAATACATAAATAAAGATAGAGAAATAACGAGAGAGAGGGATGGGAGTCGACGAGGTCTTCATACACAAAATCACCTTGGCATATCTTCACCTCAAACGACCCTCCATACTTCACCACAATCATCAAGGTTGACGACATGATGTGCAGCACTACAAAAAAATATGAGAATGTGACTACTATGTGAATAATTTTGCTGAATGAATCTGCACTATTCTGTAAATGCAATTCACATAATATTATGTGAATTCAATTCAGCCACAACAAACACATTGAAACTTACACTCACATATCAAGTAACGCAAAAAAAAAAAAAATTACAATTCGAATAACTAAATACATAAATATGCGTCTAGTCATATTCGAATATGACTGTAGTCATGTTGCTGCAACTGTACAGATCTGAAACTCTATTTTCAGATATAGAGAAAAAAAAAAGAAAGAGAGAGAGAGAGAGAAATCGAAAAATACATAAATGAAGGTAGAAAATTAACGAAAGAGAGGGAGGGGGGCGATGGCGGCGGTGGTGAACGAAAGATAGAGTGAGAGAAGCGGCGATAGTGGTGGTGGTGGTGGTCAGAAAGATAACGAAAAGAGAGAAGAAGCCTTACGTGAAAACGAAGGAGGTGGCAGCACAAGCGACGACGGTGGTGGTGGTATGCAAATCTATGTAAAGACGATGGTGTTGTAAAGAGAGAAATCGAGAGAGAACGAATACGAGAAAACGTGATTATTTATGTGGAGACGAAGGAGAAAGCGGCGACGGCGACAAATGAGCAGCGGTGGTGATGGCGGTGGTGGAGGTGACGGCGGCGGCGGCGGCGGCGGTGGATGAAGTTTGAAATTTTAGGAGTGTTTTGAGGGATTTAGGTGGAGAGGTGGAGAAGGGAGAAGATAAAAATGGTAGGTGGTCAAATAATTATGGTTATAGTAGTTGAGGGTACTTTTGTCTTTTCACACTAGTTTAGGGGGTTCTCTCTAATTAAAAATGAAATTTGGGTGCAGGCAAAAGTGTTTACAAATTAATTGAGTTAGTGCAAAATATTTTCCATTTGAGGAATATATTGCATATTTCCCATATATATATATATATATATATATATATATGATCACAATAAAATAAAACATCGATAATAATAAAAAAAAAAAAAAAAAAAAAGAAAAAAAAAACACTTAAATCGACATTAAAATGATGGAAAATTAAAAGCCCATGATTTTGGACCGACGAGTGTTAAGTGGTTGGTCTTAAATATGTGGCCCAATTCGAACATACATACATTAGATCCATAAAATTGAAAACATACCATTAATCATGCCTTAGAATTTATTTATTTTTTTATTATTTTTCACAAGTATGTTCGAAAACTATCGGAAAAATTCAAAATTCAAGAGTTCTGGATAACAATTAGCATTTAATAATACATAAGAATATATAAAGCGACCAAAAATTAGGGAATAATCACGACTCCTTCGATCCTACACCTGGTGATAATATCGAGTGGTCTTGACACGTGTATATTTTTATATTTTTCTAAAACCTCTACAAAAAGTCGGGAAATATATAATAAATAATTAAATATAACACGTGTCAACAGAAGACTCACTCAGTATTTATCAACGGATATAGAGTAAAGAACCAAATAATTACATACAATTAGGGTTTACTAAAAATAGCAATTTATATTTGGTGTGTTGATATATCTACGAGATATGTTTTGCAAACCCTAACTTGACCTAAAGAAATCGAAATAATGAAATATAACATACACGGGTTCTACACTTAATTTAGATTATAACTACCATAATCGAACATAATGAAATGTAACTACCAAATTACCTAACATAAAAAATACAACACAAGATATAACCAACAACTTCAATTTCTTTTATTCATCATTATGATTCTAAACACACAATCCTAAAGCTACCAATATATAATTAATGATCTAACACAAAAAGAAAGAAAATAAAAGACCATCAGAAAATTATGACACACTAATTAATCTTGATACAATTACTACTTTACTAGCATTTATCTATACTAATAACCCAAACTCAACCTATATTATACATATACAATTACAAATATAAATTACATACCAAACTACTTCAGCACAATTCTCTCTGGAAGTAGTAATCCATCGAATTTCTCCACCGGACTGAAACCCTCGTACGAAACGAGCTTCACAACCGAACGAGCATCAATACTATATTTTCCAACAGCTTCGACGAAACCCTCACTCACAACATTCTTAATCCAACCCTCCACTTTCTTGTCTCCATAAAGACACGCGGCCAAAAGAATCTGCTGCATTATATCCCGTTCGATCTCCAACGAGCATTCAAATCCAACGGCATTTTTCAGACACTCACTCACACCCTTGTATATATTCTCGGAAAGCTTGTCCAAATCCAACTGCTTGAAATTCACCGTCCGGTCGATTTGCGCTTCGTAATCTTCCAGCCACGACGATGACCTGGCCGCATTGATGTCCGAACTCGAATCGGAATTGGAATATTCTGCGGCGCATAACAACTCACGCCCTTCTTCTGCAGGAAGATTCAAATCCAGGTAGGATTTCGAAGTCTTGTACGATCTTTTTGTCTGATCCGTATTCTCGCGAAGAAGCTTTCTTTTGTTCATACAAAATAACCCGTCGGATTCGATAATTGGATCTTCGTTAAGGTCAAATCTGATCAAAATTCGAATCGAATTTGCCTTCGCACGTAATACATCTTCCTCAGTGTATTTAGCTGACGAGCCGTCACTATTCGACTTTGTTGTTCCCAAAAAGACACAATTGCTTACCTTTACCTCTCTCCCACAAAAACCCGTAAACCGACCCGTTTTCACAGCTTGAGACAAGCTATTCTGAACAACAAGATCCGCTTTGTCGATGTTTTCAAGAAAGACGACGCATGCCCTTTTGCTCAACTTCTCCACCAAGTAATCAAGAACTGTCCCTCTCATTGTTAGCTCGTATTTATTCGACAACTTTGAGTTGAATAGATTGTCTGCGTGAGTAGTCATCATTTCATCCTGGAAACTTAGGTCAACGTAGACAAGACTTTCTTCGCTTCGATACAATATTTCTGCTAACGCCAGGCCGATTTTTCTTTTGCCAAATCTATCGGGTCCCCGGAAATTAATCCATGTATTTCTCTCGTTAGTTCTGCATTGACTCATTTCTTCGACAACTGCACTTAAAGCTTCTTCTTGCCTTCCGACTGTTTCGAAAAGAGCTTTGTAGAGTAGCTTCGGATCTTTTACATTCATGAGATTTTCTCGGTATGAAAACGAAAACGGAGACGATTGGTCTGTGGTCACCGAAGTGATTGAAGTTGGAGATTTGATGCGGCCAGCCGACGGAGTTTCGGTAGGTTTAGACAAAAGCCCGTTCAGCAAAGAGCTGTGTTGTAAATCGGTGGACAAGCTTGAAGATGATACATTCTTGTTAACGTGCTCGTTTGATGATTGCTCTTTCCCGTTTTCCGAAACTTGGAACCCCTTTATGTGGGGAAATTGATTACCGTTTGATAAAGTTCGTTTGAAGTGAAGCTGTTGGCATATTCCATCCCATTTCTTCTGGAGAGCCGTGATTTTGGCGTTCAATAACATTTTATCGTCTTTGCCCTGCACTGAAAGAAAATCGAAAATCAAGTTGCTATTTCATGCGAGAAAAAGATAGCATTTTTCCCCAGTATATAACACACACACACACACAATAACACACCTTTACACTTTGTGAGATTGGTTCAGCATTTTGCAACCAAGAAGGTAAAATAGATTGATGCTGTTGAGAAAGTGAAGAGCAAATTCCTCCGTTTGAAAGTGCAGCTACCTCTTGTTCGTACTTCTCGTTGCATACGTGGCAGCGGGCCCCACATTGGGTCGGGTTATTTAACGGGCTTCTCGTCTCGGGTGGCATCGAGAAAAATCCACCGAACGGAACAAAAGATTCCATCAAGCTGTGATTTTTATATCACATGCATGCAAATATGAGATCCAATGATGCACAACAAATCAACTCAAAAAAAAAAATTGATACAATTGAAATTTCACAGAGACGAGGGCAATTTGGGAAGATTTATGTTGTTAAATGAAACTTGCAGTTAACAGCAACTCTCTCCTATCAGTGTCAAGAAAGTGTTTGTTGTGATTGATAGATAATGAACTAAATTATTGACAGTACCCAATATGTGTGTATGTGGTAGTAATAGAGTACTACATTTGTCTATCTGTCTTCACTACTTAGACAATTCCATGCTGATGAAATTACTTATCTGTCCCTATATTTCTATCCTTGTAAAAAATGGTTAATTTTTGCTATTTATTATCTTCAAATTTACTGCAAATTGAACCAACTTTCAAAATAGTAATTAAGCAGATCAAGAACCTTGATCGCTGCAGTTTCTTGATTTTTATTATTACCATTTTTAGAATTAAAAATATGCAACAGTGAAACACACAACACACACTAGGGATATTATATTTATATTACAATAATTAAATATCAGATAATACAGTAAAAAAATACAGAAATAGTTCCAAAAATTAACCTGGATCTGGGAAATGATCCGCCGGCGGAGAATTGAAGTGAAGTTACGGGCAAAATTTCTAGGTCCCAATCTTTCTCAATGGTCGGAAACTTGTTCATAATCTTGGCATAAACCTCGTACGCCGCCGCCGCTCCGATCAGCCACACTTTCCCACCGTGATCATCCTCCACCAACTTCGCCAGATTTCTCACCAGAAACCTCAAACGATCATCACCGGCGCCGGCGTCGGAGAACGCACTCAGATCGCCGAAGCTCACCACAATTCCAGGCCCCGTGCGATTCTCCAACATTTCACCCACCTCTCTAAACCTCGATTTCAACGGGCCCTCGTCGGAATCCCCACTCAGATACATCAAGATCTCATCTTTGACACAAACCACGCCCAACCCGTTTAGCCCCTCGGGCAAAACGAATCGGGTCTTGGCCCGAACCGATTCCAGGAAGTTTCTCAGTGCGTCCGCGGCGGAGACGCCGAGAAGAAGCGGGCACCGCTTCTTTGCTTTCATCATAACCTCGCCGATCCTTCTCGAACCCTCGTTATCTCCGGCGAAACACCCCATGAACGGAAAGCTGAAACCTTTCCCCCCAATCAAACTGTCGTTGTTAGTTAAATTACAGAGAAACACAGGTGGGCTGGGACGCTTGTACCTTGAGGTACAACCGAGGAAACGGGATGGGTGGAAGCTCTTCCCCGGCATAAGCGTCGCCATTTTTATGTCGCAGCTTCTGAACCCAGCTTCTCCGAACACTCTGCTCACTAACGGGTCGTCGAGAATCGACAGCACCAAATTCTGCAGCTCCACTTTCACAATCGGTATAGAAGAAGAAGAGTTTTGCTGCTGCTGCTGCTGTTGTTGCTGCTGGTAGAAGGTGAAGTTTTCCGGCTGTCTTCTCTGGCTAGCTTGAGACCTTTTAATGGCGGCCATAAGAGAATTGGCAACCGGGGGCTCGTCGACCCGGTTCGCCTGTGAGGAGGGTATCCGGTCCAAGGAAACGCTGAGGGAGAGCTCGAGGGCTTTGAACTGAACCCGGGTCGAGTAGGCGCTGTTCCGGGTCCGGGTGCATGCTTCACGTAGGGTTGAGTTGGGGAGGGAGAGAAGGGAGGATACCATGTGGAGCGACGTCGTCTGGGCGTGGCCGCGGCGGCGCGCCACCGCCACCGCCTCGTCGAGGACGGTGGCCGCCTCCTGAGTCAGGCATTGCCTGGCGGCGTATACTGGCGTCGGCATGGTGGGTGGCGATGAGGAGTTTCGCCGGCGCAGCGGAAGCAGGCAATTACTAAATTATATAATATGGCAGAGTTATATTAATTAGTATATATTACACGTAGAGAAAAAAAAGAAAAAGAAAAGAGGGAATTGGAGTAAATTAATTTAATACTCTAGAGAGTATGAATGAATGTATGATGTTGTTATCAAGATATTGATTGCTTACAGCGACAATATTCTCTCTCTAATTATTTATTATTATTAAAATATATACATGTTTAAATAATTTTTATTTTATTTGGTATGTGTATTTGTAGGCATCAGAGGTTGAAATGAAGCTTTTAACTGATTTGGGCATTTTAATTAGTTATTTATTTATTTATTGTGGAGCTTGAGTGGGGGGTGGGGGTGGGGGTGGGGGTGGTATTGTAACTGTATAATGTTGGTGGTGGGGGGAACTGTGGATGTGTGAAGTTATATCATCATGTAATGTGTGGGGTCCATTCCATTTCTAGGGGACAACAAACAAGTGGCTATGACTTAGATTCTATTTTATTTTTATTTTTTATTTTTTAATTATTAATATTAACATTGTCAATAAACTTAATTGGGGGGGGGGGGGGGGTATTGAATTTGTAAAGGTGGAATGTGACAGAAAAAAAAGGAAAGACAGTGCAACCACCACCACCACCACCACCACCACCACCACACACGGCAAAAGATCGGTGTACTTCGCGGTGGACCACCCACTCCTCCGCCTCGCCCACCCTCCATCCATCCGTCCGTTAAACCAGGAGAGAGAGAGAGAGAGAGAGAGAGAGAGAGAGAGAGAGGAGTACAAAAAGTAGCTTGATTTGATATGTTTTTTGTTTTCACCTCATTGGTTCGCTTTAGCAACCTTTTCATCAACTTTTTTTAATACCTGTACCCAACATTATTATTATTATTATTATTATTTATTATTATTAATTCCTCTCTCACTCAGATATTTTTCCAATTCTATTGGAGGATATATCATATATATATATAACTAACAGCTTCCATATTAAAAAACTTACGTTCCTCCTGGATTTTATTTTATTTAATTTAAACATTCTCCTGAATGATTCTCAACCAGACGCGGAAATAACTTTATGCTTTCATCATCATACATATATAATTAATTTAAAATTTACGAATCATTTTCTTTTCTTGTTTGTTACTTATATTTTTTATTGTATTAAATTCTGGAAAATCATTGACTGAAAATTCCCTACTGTGTGTGTAATCGCGTCAAATTAGACAAACACAGGACCAAAAAAATATGAGTTGTAAAAAGGGTTAAGCAAAAGAACCCTTAAAAAATATGAAAAGATGAGCTTTTCAAGTGTAAAAAGAAAAATTGGAAGGGTTGCTCTCAATCATTTTCGAAAATAAAGGGCGAATTAGTTAATAATATATTAATTATATATATTGGCCGCTGAAATTTCAAAGGGGCAAAGGGCGGCAGTGGTCCATGTATATATATATATAGAGAGAGAAGAATCTACCATGGGAGTGGAGTGGAATTTAACATATATATATTTTCTTGAATTTAATTTAATTTTGGTGTTAGATTCTTTCCCTAGCTAGTTGTCTTTTGAATCAATTATTATTTGGCTCAAAGTAGAATAATTTGGAGTCATTTTTTTTGCAACTAGCAGCAATTAATTGGTGCGTCTTTCATGTTTGACAAAAGGTCCCAGAGAAGAACAACAAAGCTGCCATTATTACTATTTCATGCACTCAATAATACTATAAATATAAATAAATAAATATGGTTTATTATTATTTTCATTATTTGTAGCTAGCCCCACTATCTAGAGATGCAACTTGATGATGCCTTCAACTTGAAAATGGCAAAGGTGCGGGAGTAAAATTCATTTTAGTCCCTGACATTTGCAGTCAAAATCAAATTCATCCCTGTGATTTTAATTGGGTTCAATATCATCCCTGTAATATAATTTTACAGTTAAAATTCATTTTTTCTCCCAAAATACCCATATTACCCTTTTAAAACCTGAGGACTAAAATGAAACTCAACCCAAATGCCACTTTTTACTCTACAAAATATATTGAACTAAAATTCTATTTAATAATATTTACTAAAACTTATGGGAAACAAATCAACAAATAATTATGTATAGATGTATGTTACGAAATTAACTCAATTTCTTTTCATGTCAAATTTGTTGCTAATATTTTTTGTTGGAAATTCATAATAATTTTTTGGTTTTGTAAATTTCTCGTGTAAAATTTTGTTTTTCCCAAAACCCGTTTTTTTAGGTATTTTGGCATTGTATTTTTTATTATTACTTTTGGCCCCCCTAAAGTTTTTGTAAATATGTGTCTTAATCCTTAATTTTTTTTGTTTCTTCTCCATAATACTATATAAATTATACTTGTAGATATTAGATTTAATATAAAAATATTTAACAAAATGGTTATAATTTGTATTTTCTATATAATATTTATGAGTATTTACTTATTTTGGAATTTTTTTATCGGTGTCTCTTCAAAATAATTTGAGACGATGCCATTAATTTCCAAAATTTTTAAGTGCAATACATTAAGATTTTTTTGTCATGCTTAAAATATGATAAAACTATATGTATGCTATTTTAATTAAAAATTATCAATGTAAACTTATGTTTGCTATGTCTTGTGAACATACAATTTTTTTCGAGGCGCTGCCCGGACCTCGAAATTTTAGTTAGTCCCTCTACATTTTGATCCTGGTTCCGTCTCTGCTTATGAAATTAATTGTTACAACATATGGAATCAAACTAATGTTGTTATAGTCTAATGTGGTAATTCACACAGCCAGAATGCAGTGTTACTAAAACATGTTTTTTTTTTAAAACGATAATGTTTTGTAATATTTAAGTTTATGATTTTATTTAATTTTGAAATTTTTTTAGTAGAATAATCTTTAAATACTATATTTTTATTTGTATTTTAAGAAGAAATAACTTGCACTTTAGTAGTTAATTTATGTTTAAAGATTTGAAAAAATAATTTGCAACAAGAATTTGAAAAATAAAATAATATTTGTGTGTATTTTAGATATTGTTTGAATTAATGAGAAAAAATAAGTTTTAAGATCTTGAAATGTTATTAAATATAATTTTATTTTGTGGTGTTCAGCAAAAAAAGTATTAAGGCTGAATTTCATTTTAGACCCCTAGGTTTTCAAGGGGTAATATGGGCATTTTGTGAAAAATGATTGATTTTGGCAGTGGAATTGAGTTTCGGGGATGACATTAAACAAAATTAAAAACACAGGGATGAATTTGATTTTGGCTGCAAAGCTCAGGGACTAAAATGAATTTTACCCCAAAGGTGCTGGAGCTTTTAATGCCTCTTAGCTTTTATATATATATATATATGTACATACATTATTATGTGAGGTTGCTATTCACAGAATCTTTTCTAGGATCTTCTCATATTGATAGGCTGTTAATTTATTTATTTATATATGGTGAAATTTGTTCTTTCATAGGGTAATTTAATTTACTTTTTTTATTTAATTTGAAATTTTGTTAAGCTTTTCAAATTCTTTCCACACTTTCCCCAAAATGAAAATATCTTTCTACACTATTTTCAAAAACTTTCCCCAAAACAAATTCAAATATTTCTCTCTCTAACAAACATGATTTGACCGCTACAGTGAAAATTGTCTTCACTAAAATACAAAATCAAATCACTTTATCTTTTAAATTTTCTTCCAAAATACTTTTTTCCAACATCTTTCAGACATGATTTGACTTGCTACAGTACAAATTGTCTCCTCCCAAAACACAAACAAACTTTATTTAATTTTCAAATTCTTCTCCCAAAACATCTTTCCCCAAAATAAAATGGAAATGGAAGCCCAAAAGCTTACCAAACACGGCCTAAATTCTTAATTGAAGTGGAGGGCCAAGATTTGACAACATATCTAGTACCCCCCTCTCGTTGATGCAATCACAAACTAAATTCATTTAACTATATATTTATAGAAAACAATAATACAAAATTTAAAAGTATTAATGAAATAGAGTGCAGATCATTCGTTTAACGCGTAACTAAATACGCATAATTAGATTCGGAGTTTGTAGATACGATCTATCAAAAGTTGGAATATTAAAATTTTCGACTTTTTTAAAAGAAATATTATGTTCTCTTTTGATCTTTTTGCAATGCCAAAAGTCAATATACTTTTTTACATGTGATTTTTTTTAATATATACGATCGGTTTCATTACGAGAAGCCCATCAAATTAGTTCTTGAATTATCGAAACTTATTCGAAGCAAATTGACAACGCAAATCATCGCAGTTCTGATCAAACAATACGATAACATCTAGTTTAATCTTTAATTTTAGAACAATTTGTATTAAATTTATTATTAAAAAAATGTTGTAACTAGATGACGAGGTTTCTGTGCCTGCTTTATGGTGCAAGAATAATGCTAATGTCATTAGGCTAAGGGAGTGTTTGGCCAGCAAGAAAAAAAAAAGAATTGATTTTCTGATAAAAAGGCAAAGAATTAAGGTGTTATGGGGGACCAAAATAATATGCTGACTTGCCACTAAAAACATATATTCAAAATTGCTTTCAACTTTTGCAGTTGAAAACTCATTATATTCCACCACTACTAATGAATATTATAAAAGCTTTTCCTAATAATAAAGTTTCTTGAGATTTGACTTTATTATTAATTATTATTTACGATTTCTATTAAGTATTAATGCACGATATCTATAGCTAGATTTTCATGTTTTGTCATATCTGCTAATCTTTCATTAATCTTCAATTTAAATTCTACATTTGATTTAACCATGATTAGACTTGAGCTTTATTAGTACATCACGAACTATATATAGTGGTCAAAAGAGACACATATAGTATATTACGTGTCTAATCCTTGTTTAACCTAATTTTTTAAGTTTCTAATTTTAGTTAGGCACTTTGTATTATCTATTCCATGTGTTGATTAATTAGCCGTTGGATTTAGGGTTTCTTTAAATTAAAATTGGATGTGATTGACAAACTATTTTCTCCATTAAAAAGAAAATAGTTTTGATGGGACTTGATGGAATTGCAAATTGTCTTCCATTTTCAATAAACTAACTATTGGGAGATGCCAAATTAATTCCGGCAGAATTACAATCTGGCAGGGGTGAACAAGTTGGATCAGTCAATTATTCGTTGAACTCGTCAAAATAAAAATATATATTAAATAATAATTTTAAAAAAAACACAATCTCATCCCTAAAGTATACGTAAGCCAATAAAATTCTTTAAAATTGGTCTTTGTAGAATCAATTACTTTTCAGAATTATTATTCTTTCATGGGATAATTAACGTGCTTGACGAAAGTAACATTTGTGAATGATGATGACAAGGACAACCACATTAGTAATGGCAATTAGTAGTAATATGGGATTAGTATCCGTGTTGATTTGATCTAATTCATGTATGCCACTTACTCTTATACCTCTATAAACTAATAATTCAAGAAATGAAAAAATTACTGTTTTAAGCGATGTCAATAATTTATCGATATTCTACTGAATCTCTTAATTTGGATTATTATAACTTCGTCATTTATGCCTTGAACCTTTGAAAAAATAATTGTGATTTAAAGATTATATTAAGTGTTAATTTTTTTCAATTTTCAAAACTTGAATGTCCATTTTTATGGGTTTTTTTTTTGAACTTAAATGTTAAATGTCGTTTCAATTTTACTAATGTCGTTTTGACTTCGAATCTGATTTTGACATATTTATATTTTGATTTTGGCAGAAATCGAAACACGAATACTGTAGTCCTTTGGGTTAGTTTTATAATTCAACTTAAATCCTCTAGATTGGATGCAGTGTGACAAAGTTATGCATGAATGAGTCAAATTTTGAATTTTAGATACCTCAGTACATCAAAGTTGTGAGCAGTATCCATTGATTCATATATATCTTTCTCTTCCGACATCCAATTTTGGTGACTCTAGTTGGATTAGAAAACTAACTCAGAATGCTACAAATTTTATTTTTCGGGTTTTGCAAAAGTTGGAATAAAAAATGATCAAAATCACGTTTGAAGTCGAAATAGTATTATTAAATATCGAACAACGTTTATCACACTCCTTTAAAACATAAATTGAAATTAATATTAGTCCTATAATTTTTTTTTTTCCTTTAGAAAAAGTGATAATCTTAATTCGATCTATCTGATTTACACCACTAGTCAGAGTAACATCAAAACTTTATATATATACTATAAATGTTGTCCGGAGACAGCCAAAATCGATGGCCCTAGAAGTTTGTCCTAATGAATCTTGCTAGCTATTCGCCAGCCTCGTGGACTAACCATCACCAACCAAAGGGTATAATATATATTCATGAAAAAGCAGCAGCTCTCATCTTTTATTTTATGTAACTTCTTTTTCTTAATAGAAACATATAATTAAAATATTAATAATAATTCTGGAAATTTACAAATAAACTTGTTAATACATACAAAAGATTTGTTTTAAGTTGTTAAAAGCTCATGAGTCGACTTGTAAGCGATCAGACGAGCTCTACTCAAACTAGATTAGCTCATAAAAATTTACATGAGTTAATTCGACAAATATTAAATCGCTAATATAATTACAATGCATATATGGAATATATGAAATGTTGAATTATGATCTAGTGGTGGAGTGGAAAGATCCCTTCTGGTCAACATTATTTGACTATAATTAAATATGAGATGGAAATTATGCTTAAAGGAATAAATATATAATTAAAAATGGTGCAATAAAATAATTGACCTCTGCTAAAAAACTGTTCAAAGCAATTGCATCTAAAATTTAATTGTTTAAGGGGCTTGCTATTATCAGTGCGGTTTTTTCCAGCTACAGTGCGAAATAATTCATTTGTCAAAAAACACTTTAACCTTTTACAAAATCCTCTCAACATCCAAATATTTCGACTTTCGTAGATCGTGATTTGTTTTCGTAGAAATCAGTTAAAACCCAACGATTATCAAGATGGCCAACATCGATCCCGTAAATGAGGTAAAAAAATACGTTTTAGTGTGATTTTTTTCGATTTTCAGTCGTTTCGTGTAGAATATCACGAAATTATTCAAGTCATTTCGTGTTGTTTTGCACGAAATGAACACTTTATTCGTGTTTTCCAGTCATTTCGTGTACAATACTACGAAATTATACCTATTATTTCGTGTAAAGTCACACGAAATAGCAGTACAACTGTTTTGTTATTCATTTCGTGCAGTACTATACTAAATGTATGAATACATTTCGTGTAAAATTACACGAAATGTATGCATATACTTCGTGTGATTTTACACGAAATACCTAGTATTGTTATTAATTTTTTTTGTGCAAGTATCTAACCTTTTTTTTGTATTTACGCAGCCATATGACGACAATTTGTATTTTGATCCCTCGGTTTTGGATAAAAAGGAATATGAAGATTTCTCTCACTTCTTCCAAGTTGATATTGTGTTCGGCAGTAGGGAAGAATTAATCAACTGGGCGAAAGAAACTGCAGTTAGTCATTGTCACCGTTTGATTTGTCAGTCTAGAAGGGAGAATGCACAGTACATGACGTGTGACAAATACGGACATGGCCGACAAACGAATATCGATGTGGAAGATCCTAGAAACTCAGGAACAAAAAAATGTGGTTGTCCGTTCAAATTGATTGGCAAAAGGTCAAGGTTTGATGAATTATGGCGGTTGACTGTCAGCGATGGCAGGCATAGTCATCGTCCGACTTTGTTTCCTCACGGACAAGGTACGACTAGTCGTATAACTCCGCAACAGAAAGCAAGAATTAAAGAATTGCGAAATTCTCACGTGAAGCCAATGCTGATCATGGATAGACTGAGAAAAGATGATCCGACGATACAAACCTCTATGAAGCATGTTTACAATGAGTTGGCCAAGATTAAATCTGAGGAAATGGAGGGCATGACTGTTATTCAGTTTATGATGCATAACTTTCAAAAAGGCGAGTATCGATATTGGCATCGCGTCGATAGTGAAACGAGCAACACGATTACAGATATTATGTTTGCATGTCCCGAATCTATTCAGTTATTACGGTTGTTCCCGTATGTTATATTGATGGACTGCACATACAAAACCAATAAGTAAGTAAAAATTACGATTGTTCAAATTATGATTATTGTGTTTTAATGTCTTGTATTGTTTAAATATGTAAAAACAACATTGTTGTAGGTATGGAATGCCTCTTTTGGAAATAATTGGGATAACTCCAGTTGGGAGGAATTATACAATTGCTGTTGCATTTATGTCGCATGAAGATGCAGACACCTACGAGTGGACTTTGAATTGTTTGAAAGAGTTGCTAGATGGTGTCGAACCTGATGCGATCTTGACAGACAGAGAGTTGGGTCTTTTGAAAGCACTGCCAAATGTCTTCCCATTTTCGTATCATATGTTGTGTATATTCCATATAAACAGAAATGTTGAGGCAAATGCGACGAAATTTATGGGAGGCAACAAGGACCAAGGTCTAATATTCCGACGTGTGCTGTGGGCTAAGCTGGTGAAATCAGAAACCGAAGAAGAGTATCATTACAATTACAATGAAATTGTTGGACGGTATGCAGGGTATCCTAGGCTGATACAGTATTTGAATGATACGTGGTTGATATACAAGGAGAAGTTTGTTCGTGCCTATACTCGCAATGTGTATCATTTTGGCAACACGAGCACCAACAGGTATTACATGTTTTAGTTATTTAAATGATAAAAGATATTATATAAAAATAATATTTATTTTGTAATTTGATTGTCGTTGTATGCTCTGATTGTTGTTGTAATTGGATAGGGTGGAGAGCGCTCATTCTTCAGCGAAGGGTTGGTTAAATGCTTCGACCGGAGGTCTGGATAACGTGCAAGGCAAACTTCGGGACCAAGTTTATATCCAAATTAGTGAGCTGAAGTGCGATTTTTCATTATCATCCAAGATAAGGAAGCATACTGCAGCATGGCCGTGTTTTCAGGGTTTGATTTGTTATGTTACGCATCTGGCATTAGAGAAATTGGATGAAGAGATGGAGTCCCCGGCGATGCAAGATCCGAGTATTTGCACACACTATCTTTGGAATACTCATGGGCTCCCATGCGCGTGCAAAATTGTGCAGAAAATGGAAGATAATGACACGTTCGTCATTTCAGACTTGCATCCATTCTGGAGTACCATGGCAGTTGAGCCTTCGGAGCTACCTGAGTATCAAGTAAACCGCGAGGAGATTGTGGATAGACAGATTGATGACCTGAATTGCAATTTGAAGAAGATGAATTACACGAGTAAGATAAATGCCGTGGCCTCATTGCGTGGCATCGTTTATCCGTCTACGTCGCATCTGTCCGAGCCATCATTTGTTAAGACCAAAGGACGACCAAAGAATAACTCGACAAAGAGAGACCCTTCTGGATGGCAGTATCATATTGATGAGGAGACAATTAAGTCGTCGTGTGGTTCCAAGGGTCGCCAAACCTCATCTGGTGCAAAGATTCCTAAAACAAAGGTTGAGAGAAGCACTGATGGAACGCCTCAATCGAAGATGAAAGGTCGTGGTTCTCGTATTCCCACACAAGAATCTGCTGCCCCTACAATACCTGCACATGAAGGAATCGACTTTTATTCTTTCGTGCCCAGATTTATGGTCCGTCTTATTCAAGATTATGTTAACGTGATGGCGGATGGCAACTGTGGGTACCGGTGCGTTGCTCAAGCCGTGTACGGGGATCAAGAAAGATGGCCGCAAGTGAGAGGGGAGTTACTTATTGAGTTATACGAGCATGCTAGTGTCTACACGGCGATGTTTGGCAGTACCGGATACGTTGAGGTCATACGCAAGTGTGACTGGACCTCAGGGCCTTGTCCACAAGCTTATTGGATGGACATGAATGAAATGGGATTGGCCATTGCTACCAGATACAGTGCATTAGTGGTACTTTTGACTCAAGTAGGGAGTATGACTTACCTTCCTATGTTTGGCAGTGGTCACTTATCATGTATGATTGTTGTGACATTGCACAACAATCATTTCATGTTTGTTAATTTGGTCGCAAATAGTCCACTACCACCAATCCATCCGGCATGGGTACGCCATAGAGCTAAAAACTTGAGGCACTTACTCAAAACGTACAAACCCCGACTACTCTTGTACGAACAATTAAAGTCTGGTCGGTAGTTCAATTTGTAGTTGTATCTGAAATCTAGTTCAATTTTATTCGTATTTGAAATTTAGATCAATTTGTAGTTGTATTTGAATTCTAGTTCAATTTGTAGTTGTATTTGAATTCTAGTTCAATTTTTAGTTGCATTTGAATTCTAGTTCAATTTGTATTTGTATTTGAATTTTTAGTTATTTCGTACTGAATTTACCGAAATGTCACTTCATATTTCGTGGAAAAATCTACGAAATATGGTCTTCCATTTCGTAGAAAATTCCACGAAATATGGTCTTCCATTTCGTAGAAAACTCCACGAAATATGTTCTTCCATTTCGTGTACGTTTACACGAAATACACGATTTTTTTTAATCTAACAGTTTCGTCCTTCGTGTTCTATAACAATAAACACCGCTATTTCGTGTGAAAAGACACGAAATTATTGAGTGTATTTCGTGTAATAATACACGAAATAGCGGGCGAATTTGGTTTTTTTTTAGGAAAGTTACAAATGAAATAAATCGCACTGCAAGCCGGTAAAAACCGCACTATGAATAGCATTTCAGTTGTTTAAATGGTAGCTAGTCGTCGCGTAGAGGGTGACGATGGATGACCTCAATTTTCTATTAAAAAAAATAATGATACAAGATTAAAATTATGACAAAATAAATTAAATATAATTAGATTCAAAGGGCAATCATAATTAATTAATAATAGAGTAGCCCATTTAGGATGAAAGCTTGACAAATGAAATTAGGGTTAGATTGTGCTATCCACCATTCACACAACTTGTATATAGTATATACAGTTATCATTCCACTTGTACACACACTATTTTCTTATTTTCCACTTAAAAACACACAGTACAGTACTGCTTCTACTGTAGGGAAATAAATAAATTATATGCTTCCTGCTTTAATAAATATTTAAGGGTTTTTTTTTTCGCAATATTGAAAAAACTCGAGATACCATATATATATATGAAATTAAAATCTTGAATGTATAATATAAATGTATTATAAAACATTAAAAAAACATAAAAAAAAAAATAATAATAAACAGTGTCACGAAAATTGGAAATGACAGAAATCATAATATACATACAGATGCATATGTGCTATCAGTGCATGTACATTATTATCATGTCTAGGCTTTATAACAAGAACCTTTAAGTGGGCCGGATTTATTTTTTTTAATTAATATTTGTATTTATTTAATTGCTGCTTTTCCACGTGGAGAAACAATAATTGAAGGTGTGAATAAAAAAAGGTGAATTGACATTATTTAATATTTAATATTTATATTATTAGTATAGGTGACCTGGTGGGGTAACTTGTCTCTCCCTTGGACTTTACCATAAATAGGTACCTGCTTTTGGGGTAGTGGGTTTCCTATTGGCTATTGCATGCTTTATTGTTTCTCGTTTTTTTTTTTTTATATATATTTTTATTTTCTTTTACCTGACATTAGTTTTTTGTGAATAATTTTTTTCTGACATATATATAAACCAATGAGAAAAATATTAGATTAATGAATTTTCTCGGTAGAAAAATACCAGAAATTTTAAAAATTAAAATAAGTGGGCCTGTTTGTAGGTGATATCTGCCTAATAAGGAATTGGGCTGATGTTGTACAAGTTAAATATTATCAATTTATGGCTTAGCCCAATTTCCTCTCTTTAATTGGAGAGAGGGACTTTTGCATGTTATTCATCACAGTTTTATGAGAAACCACTTCTAATTGAAACGCCGTCGTTTAATCTAGGAGAGAGAAAAAAGATATGGTGATTTTAATAGCTCTAAAAATTAACATTTTTTCAGTTATCAGTATTTTTTTTTTCGTTATTTATCACAAACCAGCTTGTGTAGCCCAATTTTTCAGGAACTTTGGGAATAGCTGTCTAACTTTTTTGACATATTATATTCAAGGGGTTATTTGATAAACACCCTCCATTGCATTTTGACTTCTTGATAAATCCAATTTTATAAATTGATATTTGCCATAAGTCCAAACAATCCAAAATACCCTATATGCCCCAACTAATTAATTTTCTATTAACTTAAAATTAAAAATTCGGTCGATATACACAAATCCCTCTCAGATCACACAACCGAAAAATCTTCCTCATAATTCTGCCCCAATTCACGCCCGAAATACACTCCAACATCATCGTCTGCACACCGCTTTCAACGCCCATCCAACAACGGATACTATCCTTAAGGAAGACATTGATTAGAGGCTAAACCATATTTGTTTTATTCACGAAAAAATATTTTTTCTTGATTTGTATCACGGCTAAATGGTTCAAAAATCGACATAAAAAAGTAAGTGATTTACGGCCTTCTGTTTTTTGATTTAAAACAATTATTTGAATATTGCAAGTATTTTACAAGAATTGCGAAAATAGTTGCAAAAACCATTATGTATAAGACCACTCAGTACAAAGAGTTGCGAAAACCACTCTGTATAAGACCACTCATTACAAAGAGTTGTGAAAACCACTCTGTATATAACCATTATGTACAAAGATTTGCGAAAACACTCTGTATAAGACATTCAAACAATATATCAACAAGTTTTGAAAACCACTATGTATAAGAACACGTTTAAAGAAAATATACTATAAATACTGCAACAATAACAAACATGTTCTTGTACCAAATAAATGAGTTATCAAATATATGAAATTTGTTACTTACAATCGCAAATATAACTAAGGGTTGTGAAAACCACTCTGTAGAATCTGAACACGAACCTCGCTATTCTTAACTCAATAAATATCATGGGACCCTTTTTCTGAAATTAAAATTCCCACCTCCACAAAACCATATGTCTACAATTAAGGAGAGGGATTCGTGGTCTCACATCATTCAAAATGTGATTACGTGATCTATTAATTATGGAAAAGATATTACATAATTACATATTTTCAACCATAAGATATGCTAAATTGAATTAAGGGTATAATAGTGAATTCTAATATATTTTTATTAATTAAATACGTTTTGGATTTTGCTTAAAATCTGGATATCTTTTTGGGTCTATCGTACCACCACCTGTCTAATGATGGGCTTTTGACAAATTTTCACTATATTCAATATTTGATGGTGCCAGACTGCCAGTTAGTCACTAAGTGGGTCAAACTCTCCATCTCCAAAATTGTTGGGCCGGAACCTCCGTAATGGTCCAAACAACCGACATATTAGTAAGATAGAGCCCTACACCAAGATGGACCATAGAAAACGAGTCGCTTCGAGGTAGTTATCGGAGAGGAGTGTGGTGTCAGTTTGCAAGACTAAGGCAATGTTTGGAAGCGTTTTGAAGCTTATTTTGATTTCATTTTGAGGAAATATGTTTTGGGGGAAGAATTTGAAAATGAAATTAATGTTTGTTTATATTTTGAAAGGAGACAAAATACATTGTAGGAGTCAAATCATGTTTAAATGTGTTAGAAAAAAGTATTTTAGAAGAAAAAAATTGAAAGATGAAGTGATGTTTAGGGGTGGGAACGAGCCGAGTTCGAGCCGAGCTCGGCTCTTTTGGCCAGCTCGAGCTCGAGCTCGAGTCCATGTTCCCGAGCTCGAGCTCATCGAGCCAATTTTTTTTGGCTCGAGCTCGAGCTCGAGCCAATTTTGGCGAGCTCGAGCTCAGGCTTAAATAATTTTTTTTTTTTTTTTTTTATTATTATTTAATTTTTTTATTAATTTTTTTTTATTAGAAATTATTCATAGGAAAATAAAAAAAAATTATAAAATAAATAATGAACTCTAGTTATATATATATATATTTTCTATTATTATTATTATTATTATAATATTTTATATAATTATGAATTATTTAAGTAATATAGATTTGTTTCTATTTAAATACTAGATATATTTATTATTATAGACTATTTACTATTTAGTTAATAATAATAATAATAATAAGAATAATAATAATAATAAGAATAAGAATAATATATATATATATATATATATATATATATATATATATATATATATATATATGTAAAAAGAAAAAAGAAAAAAAAAAAAAAAATAGAAGGCAGCTCGCGAGCCGGCTCGCGAGCTGTCAAACAACTACTTTTGGGCTCAAGCTCGAGCTCGTCCGAAGCTCGAGCTCGTGAGCTCGAGCTCGAGCTCGAAAATTCCGAGCTCGAGTTCGAGCTTTTTTCGAGCCGGGTCGTCGAGTTCGCGAGCCGGCTCGGCTCGTTTACCACCCCTAGTGATGTTTATCTGTTTTTTTAGGGAAGAAATATTTTACTGTAGGTGTCAAATCTTTTTACTGGAGCACTCACATCATGTCTGAAGGAAAAAAAAACTTTTTGAAATTTGTTTTGAGAAAATGTTTTGAAA
>NW_012194947.1:2645384-2656853 GCF_000504015.1 Erythranthe guttata
CGCTGCTCATTGGTTTCCGGTTAAGTATGAATTATGACCTGTATATATGAAATAATGTTGCAATGGAGCTGTCATATCATGGTGCACCTGGGATTAATTATACATACAAATTTGTCATTAATTAATTATTTAATTATTTAATTGATTGTCGTGAAACAGAAAATATGTATATACATATACGGTATACCTGAGTATTAATGGGGCCGTTGAGATCGTCGTGAAAGAGAAAATAGAAGAAGTCCTCGAGGTTGAAGGTGTGGCGCTTGTCGGAGTGGTGGCGGTGGTGGAACACGTGCTGCATGATCGCCTCCACGTCCAGGGCGGTGCAGCTGTCCTCCTGCTGGTGGTTAACCAGGAATTGGTGGAGCTGATCGGCGGACATGTGGGAACCGCCGTCGGAGTACCGCCAGAACGCCTCCCTCACGTCCGGCGGCGGCTCCGACTCGCTGATCTTGAACTTCCGGTTGAAACATCCGAACATCTTGTAATAATTGTAACTCCCCATTTAATTCAATTATTCCTCTCTCTCTCTCTCTCTCTTAATTTTCTCTCTCTTGTTCTTGATCATAACACGAAATCTCCGTACGTAAAAATGTGTGTGTGCATGATCGTTATGCATTTGGATGATTTTTTCGATCTCATTGTGGCATTTTTACAAACACTTTCTGTGGATCCATGAATTTTCTAGGATTAATTAATTAAAAAAAAAAGCAAAAAACAAAAAAGAAGAGATTAAAAGATAAATGAGTAATTAATTGAAGATAGGGGGAAAAAGGAAAGCTACGTTTAAGGAGAAATGTGAGGCTGGTACGTTGTTAATGCATTACTTATTAACAAAGTTATTAACAAAATTGTGAATGTCAGATTTTCGATTATTATTCCATTAATATAATATTCGATATTGATCATGGTAATATATTATTCTTCTGAGTTCTGATAAATGATATCTTTTTTATTGCTATAATTAGTTCAGGATCGGACACGTGTACATCTTTCCGAAAAGGCTTTCTTCACATTTTCTATTTTTATTATTAATTCTTACTTTTCAAATAATCTAATTAATTTATTGACTGTATGTATAGAAAATTATATTTTGGAGAAATAAATAGAGAATATAAGTTGCAAGTACCAAGTAGTCCTGAAAAGTACTAATGTCCTAATAAATCTCGAAAACCTAATAAAACCGGGGAAAAAAAATGAAAATTTACTGAAAAACGACGAAATCGAGTTAAACGCTAATTCCAATAGATCCAGCAATTATGGAAACAACTGAACTTCCGAAAGTCCTCATCTGAGCTTTGTTTCTTGGGCCGTTTTTGTTTGAGGTATGTTTTTTTTTTCGAACTCAAATTTCGTATGGGGTATTAAATAATTAATTAGGTAAAATTAATGAAGTATTTGGATCAACTATTCAAGTGGAGCTAAATTAGAAGATCAGTCAACGTGGCAAGAAAGAAAGAAAGGAGTTGCTCTCTACCGCTAACGTAAGTCATTTCTTCAAGGTTGAACCACGTCTCTTAAATTCATGCATTCATCTTCCTGAATTAATGTTTTATGTGCATAGTAATTGCTTAAACAATTGAGCATTGTTCGATAGAGTTAGGTAAATTGTTTGGTGAATTTTTTTATTGAATTTGATAAATTGTACAACAATTAATTATGTAGAACAAAACATTTGGAATCCACCAAAAAGTTGTCCACATGTGTTTCTTTTACTTTTTATTTTTTCCCAAGACCAATTTCAGAATCAGCCACCCTCAATTTATCATCTGCACTTAAATAACTTCAACACTACTACTACTGTTCCAGTAACCAGTCTTAACCGACACACGTGTTGAAAAACTTCGAGCCAAGTTTCACGGTACAGATGACTCACCTTTCGACCGCAGCAACTGCAGTCGTCAAAAGAATTTCTTGTGCAACGAAAGGTCTTACAACCGTTTCATGTAATAAAGATCGATCAAAGATTTGACTCGAATAGGTCAAAATCATCAAGAGCATTCATAAACGACCACCATCTCTTTAACAGAAGGATCTTAGATTATGCATTGGGCCCAACCTTCGACAAGATATATAGGGAATTATCAAACTTACAGAGCAACTTGTGATAAATTCTTTAATATTCGGAGCAAAACTCCATCCCGAAGGGTACCGACAGTAAATGCTATTATAAGCTATTGGAGGCTTGAACCTGATAATTTACAACATGATATAAGCACCAACAGATAAAGAACTCGACATATTATTGGCAACTTCGACTCCACTTGCTGCTGCAGTAAAGTCAAGTTTTAGGCCAATAACTTGACAAATTCCAGACCAATCATCCATGAACAACCAGTTGCTGCAGCTCAGTTGAGCATTTAAGCCATTGTGCTGATGTTGCAGACTTGGTGATAATTTACATCATTATTTATTGCAGAAATTCCAGCATCTTAAACAATCCGATAAAGCTCATCTGAGCAATGTTGTTTAATACTCACTAAAGTTCAACCAAACTAAACATCTGGATGTTCATTCATTACTTTAGCAGCTTCCACATCATAGCGGAGTTGCTGCTTGCGCCAGGGGCTGCAGTATCCAGATACGCAACGGGTGGCATGAGCAACTCAAAATCTTCTTCGTTTCATTCTATCGTCAGTAAACTCGTCATCATGCCAGACCCGTTCAACGGGCCTGTAATTCCCATCTTGCTGCTCTTCAATATTTCTAATTCGCCTGTTCACAACCAAAGACTGATGCTTTATGCTCCCATCGTCAAACTCCCTTTCTCGCATATTACTTCTCTCAACAAACTCCGAATCTTGATCTGGAACAAATCTGAATGGTCTAGGCCCATCATTCATATGAAACCGGAAATTGTCGCCATCATTATTATAATTCGGCCGAAACGAACGCATAGGTCCCCGTCTCTCAACAAACTTTCTTCTCTCATCAATGCTCCCGTCTCCACGAAATGGACCATTCATGTATTCTTCTCCATCACCCATCTCTCGGTTATCCACTAATCCCGGATCTGCCCTTCTACCATTTCTTGGAAAAACTCGTGCAGGTGACCCGCCCCTCCTATTGGAATTGGCAGGCCTAGGATGCACGCGTTCGCGTCCAGATTCCACATCCCTCAACTCATTAGGATGCCTTTCAACGTACGAAGGAGAACCGCGTCTTCTTTCGACCATTTCATCACGAAAACAAGAACGGTCGGGAGATCTTATTCTCCCCATCCTATACATACCCGGAGATCTATGCTGGGTTATTTCTGGAGGCCCATTGGGAGATCTCCTCCGAGGAGATGACCACATACCAGGAGACCGTATTCGAGGTCTATCAGGGGATTTCGAACGAATTCGAGGATAACCCTTTCTTTGCACGGTGGAGAAATTTCTGTTACCTCTCACCATTTGACCGTCAAGTTCATCATATGTAGGTTGTGGACGATTGTAAACAGGATCGATTACATCATCAGGTAAATGCCGCATATGCCGAATTCCCATCGCTTCAGAATTGGCATCCACATTGCAACGACTTGGGCTAGTATTTCTTGGAAATCTGCGTAGCATTGGGATACCCCTTGTCATTGGACCATCTCTATTGTCACCAGGAGAGACCCTCCTTAAGGATGGTCGGCGTAGTGAAGGAAATTCATCATTATTCAATGGCTTCCTTCTATTACTAGGACCATCTTGTGGGCTACGAAAGCCATTTAATTCGTGCTCAGTCTCAGAAGTATGTTTACGTCTTACAGCATGGTAATCAGATGGGCCATAAGAAGTTTCGGATCCAAAGTTGTGATCAGAGTTCCATTCATTGCGCACGGAGCCAAAGCGGCCAGACCTCCCCTTTCCACGCATGAAATTTGGCCTTGAATTCCTGAATGGCTGGTCATGAAACCTGTCTTTCGAGAATTTGTTTGGTCCACCATTGTAGAATTCATTTCTGTAAAACCAGACACATGGAAAGTAAAACTATGAACCCATTTTTTAAAAAAAGAAAGCAGTAGAAAAAAAGTGGGAAAAAAGCATGGGAGAATATTCACCTACTCCCCCGTGGTTGCATATCTCCTTCAGGATCAGAGCATCTTTCTTTTCCACTTCGTGATGGCAGCGACCTATTCGGAAAAGATCTTGTTTTACAAGGAGATGTCACAACCAAAGCACGAGATAAATTTATGATGCGGCTCTTGTTCGATAAGCTGTTCGAATCTTTAGCAGCATCATGGTCGTTTAAAGATGTTTCCACCTTCGGATCATTTTCTCCTGAGCAGATTTCTTTAGCGACCTTATCGGTAGTCCCCTCACCTACTTCAACACCAGTACCATGGCTTCCATTATTTGGTCTCTCAGTGGAGACTTGTTTTCCGGGAGACACTTCAACCTCTTTTCTTGCTGACGAATCAAGTAGTTTATCTGGCGTGACACTAATGGATCTCTTCTCGTCGATTCTTTCATCCAGCAGATTGTCTGATAATTTTTGCACATAGTTACATTCACTGTCAGGCTCATAATTAAAACTCGTAGACTCTCTATTTGGATTATTTTGAGTTTTATCGTGATTTTCCATTGTAGAATCTTTTCCTTTAAAATCAGATCGTTCACCTGAAAGAGGAGAAGAATTCTTCGTCTTCTTCACATCAACAGTTGAATCTTTCCCGGCTGAATAGTCTATAGGCTCTCGAACCTCTCCATCCTCATATTCTTCATCTTGTTTACCACAAATGTTTTTTCCTACATCAATAGAAGTATCAACAGCACGGTTTTTCTTTGATTTAACACCAGAATCAAAAGAATCTTCTTCAAGCATTTCAGCTGCTGATATGTTAATCTTTTCCTCGTCATTTGCAGTTACCACGCCATAATCGCATGGTTCAACAGTATCCTCATCAACCCGAGCCAATTTGCACTTCTCAGGACCTACTACACTCGAACTACCTATCTTGCATGGCTTTAATTGCTTGCTATCCTGCATGGCAAGTTTAGAAACCGCACCATCAATCCGTTCATCGGGTATATCATTGTGGTCATGCAATCCTTTACTGTGAAAGGAATGCTCAGATTGATTTAATAAATCTCTGCTCATAGTTAACTCCGTAGGACTTGAACTCTGAGGCATCAAAGACACTGATAGAGCAGAAGAAGATGCACAGCTTTCTTGATGCTGCATAACCCTTACAGATTGAGATAGTACAGTATCTTTAGGCTTGTGGGCTCCCTGATTATCCTCTTGGACTAGTTCAGATTTTATTGATCCAGAAACAACTAATTTCTTCGGAGGAACAGATAATTGCAATAAAGTTTCCTGGCCGGCGTTATTTACAGATTCTCTCTTCACAGAACTTAACTTCAATAATCCCGTATTACTGCTGTTACAACTACCTACGCTACAGTCACGTTTTGAACTCTCTTCAACGGGTTCTGATTTCACGGACCTATTCACATTCATAGTTGATGGAACCTGTTGCAAATTTAACTTCGGACCAGCACTGGTTGAGACAAAGTTAGTATGTTCACCAATTGCATCCAATTCTCTGTGCGCCATACCAAGCCCAAGACCAAGGGAATTATCAGTCTTATACTGCTTGTTAGATTGTACAAACACATTAGAAGAATTGGATGCGCGATCATCCACAGCATTTTTTCGTTTATTCAAACCGGTACCAGCTGTAGTCAGAGAAGATTTCTCGTTATGACAAGTACTGGTCTTCCCCGTAGAGCCCTCCCAAACATCCATGGTCGTGTTCAAATCCCAATTTGATCGATTACTACATACCCGAGTACCAACAACTTCTTTCTTGCTACCATTGTTGTCATTCAGAAGAAGCTTTTCTTCGTTTAAAGCCAAGCTCAATGTAGAAGGATCTGACTGGTCAGACTTTTGGCAAACACCTTCTCTGTTTTCATGTGTAAAAGCAGGAACAAGTGATTCTTTGAGTCCTAATGACAACTCAACATTCATCAAACCCGTCGAAAGATCAAGTGTACCAGTACCTACAGTTTGTCCACCGCCAGTTTCCTGCTTAACATTTATCCGAACACCCAAACTTTCTGAAACTGTAGGCTTAGTTTGACCCCCCGAATCATCTTTAGAACCTAAACTAACAATTGGCTTTGCCTCCTGAGATTTTGATGCAAAATCGTCCACATTCGATTGTCCCAGTTCTGCATCTGCACTAGTACTAACTTCTTTTTTAATGATTGAAGCAGAAGCCTTGCTCACATCAGAATTACCAGGAGAAGCTCTGTTTATTTTATCACTCAAGGATATTCCATCTGGGGTATTACATTCTTCTGGGGTAGGAGATGATGGCCGAAATATCGGAAATCTTCTCTTCTTGATAGGAATAGCATTCGAGAAATTATAAGACTGCTGCCGTTGTACCTGCTGCTGCTGCTGCCCGGAAATTGCCCCAGGCTGTAGATTACATCGCATTTAATCAACAAATTCCCAAATTCAATAATATTAAGCACTAACAATATTCAAAGTCAGATGAAAAACCTCTGCGTTTACTGGAAGTGGCATTAGTCACAAATTAATATACCCCTGCAAAGAACATCTAACCAATCAGAATACTGTTAGGCATATTAAAAGCTAATTAATTACACTTGAAATTAAAATTGTGAACATGGACTCCAACACACCTCAACACAATATCATAAATTCAGGACAACAATTGAATTAAGAAATTAATTAGGTTTATTAATTGCATACTTTTCGACCCAAAAAAAATTGAGCGGCCGACAGTGTTACTCCTATCTAGCTAGAGATATCATGACCACAAAAAATCAAAACTCTTGCCATAATCTGCATCGAACGCCTTAAATCATCAACCTTTATTTCCTACTTTTTTCCAATAAAGAACAAAATTTGATATTAAAAAAAATTCTAATTTTGTTAAAAAAATATATATATATTTAGTATTTTTAAATAAAATAAATATAAGAGAGTAGAATTTTCCGACGATTGACGAAAGACAAAAAAAAATTGCCGGTGAATTAACGAATCAGGAGTAGGGAAAAACAATTTTGCAGATCGGACCGCAGAACCAGAGGCGGTCGGCGCTTGATTCCGCATCCGAGAAACAAACAAAAAATCACACACTTCCAGATAATTAAAAAAATGAATCTCTCGATGCAAAGGCCCGCGAGAGATTTTACCTAGAGAAATCCGAAAAAACGGAAATAGAAGAGGCAGATTAACCAGATATATATATATATATAGAGAGAGAGAGAGAGAGAGAGAGAGAGGAGTTAGAGAGAGAGAGGGAGATAAGATAGGGGGAAAATTCCTCACAAGGGTTTGTGGTGTGAATGGGGGAAAAATTGGAAAATTGAAAAGGTGAGAGAATAAGAAGCAAAAGAGGAGAAGGAAGAAGACGACGACGATGACTGAACGTGGTTTCCAAGTGGTTACCATTTAAATTAAATAAATAAATAAATAGTTAGATGTGACGTTTATGAGTGGGGATTGATGGGTTAGGGTTTGTGCTTTCACTAATTATTGCCATTTTTTTAATCATTTAATTTAATTATTTATTATTTTTAATGATGGGGTCAAGCAAGACTAACTAGTAGTAATTCTTTATTTTTTCTTTTATTAAAGTTAGATATCTATCTATTTTTTTTAAATTTTTTTTAATTGACAAGGGAATTCTCAATCACTATAATTATTTTAACATTTGGCCTATTTATTTGCATTTTGATAATCCACATATAATTATTACTCTTGAAATGAGGTTTTCAATAATGTTTAAATTTTTATAGAGCTTTTAAAAATTGTATTAGAACTTGCTTTGATAATTAAGTAATTGAGGTGAACCAGAACAGAGTTTTGACCAAGAATTGTTTATTTACAACTTTTTCCTAACATTATTAATAAAATTTAATGAAATATTTAAAGTAAGTAAATTGAAAATAAATTTGGAGTAGGTGAGGTGATAAAATAAAAATTAATAGTTGAGCTAATTTTTTCTTCGCCATTTATGTAGCACTCTCTATATTTTATTGGTGTGTAGGTGGCGAGATTGACACGCCAGCTCAATACGTTCTAGAATAGCGTGCCGACACGTTCACACATTTTCATCAAATAATCAATTGACTTGCTAATAATACTTATTACATCTCCAAATTGAACAGCGAATAAAAGTTTGGGCAATACATTTTTATTTCTAAATAAATCTTACATACAATTAACTATGCATCTTGTTTTTTTTTTCTCTTTGTTCAAATTAGGCACAAAATATTGACATATTAATTAAATAAATAAAATCATGCGATTTTTCTTTAATTGAAAACAATAGAGAAAAAACACACACACACAGTCCTGAAGTAGACAAGGATACAGACTTTTCTTTAATTGCGTGTGGCCAAGTGTAAGAAATAAGAATATGGATGCATGAAAACTGCAGACCCCACTTGCATCAATAATTGAATCATTAAAGCTTTAAGTTATTGTTGTGCTTATTCTTTCCCCTACCAAAAAGAGAGAATCTCCACCCTTAGATTGAAGATAATGAATGATCTAATTAATTATTTGACCAGTCATTATTTATCCTCAATAATTATATAAGGCCATATACTTTTATAAATTCATAATATTAAAAAAAATCCTTCATATTGGAATAATTGCAACGACCCATCAACTATATATTGTCTTAAAAAAACCATTCATTCAATAGGTAAATTTGACACCGTAAAAATGAATAAGTAGAAATAATGCAATACATACGTGATGGGTGATTGTAATTACCCAAACATGAGAGATTTTTCGTAATTCGAGCTTTACTCGAGGAGTGGCCGTAGACGCGTTACGCGTATTAAAAACACACAAGGAGCTTACAATAGGGTTGCATGGTGATCGGCCCAGGACGAACTCGGGCCCACACCATCTACTCGCACGCATAAATCCAATTTGTAGCAGAGTTGTCATTAGCATCTAACACTTTTGTTATTTTGTGTGCGATGGGTCAAGGCCCAATTAAGCTCAAAATTAACAGGCCCAAACCAACAACAAATTAAAAACAAAATAATTTAGATTCTTTTAAATTCTGAAAATGGCTTATAGTCCAAAGAAATTGCACAAATTTAAAAAACAACCTATTATATAACATCCAAAATTCAGAAAAAATAATAATAATATATATATATATATAAGAAATTGGTGAGTGAGCAAATCAATCCCATTGAATATCTCTGTGAAAAGTCCATTCAGAGGGATTAATGGTGGTTTTTCCATCAGAAGCAACAAGATCATAGGGTGAATCCTCAGAGAATTCAGTAGCCATTGATTTCCAGTGAAGCTTCGGTTCCCACTCGGCTTCTTTCAACACCTTCAGTATTTCCTCCACAACCACCTTACTTCCCTCACCTGACAAGTGTACTCCATCCCTGTGATCAACATTGATTAAATATCGATATTTTTTCCTTTTTTCTTTGCAATTGAAGTTTTCACGAGAAAAAAAGGGGGTTAATTGATTGATTTGTACTCACGTAAAGCAAGCGTTCGACCAGTCTTCTCGTTTCTGGATGGCTGTCCAAAGATCAATTACCTTGATATCCATCTCTTGGCACACGTTTATACAAGCTTCTGAATATATTCGACATAGCTCGTTTGTGCGGACTAGCTCGCTGAAATACGAGCTGGTGCCGGAAAAAAGTGAAACAACAAACAAAAGAAAGCATTATGAGAACGAAATTAGGAGATAAAACTGCATCAATTCTTTTGAGTCGTACCTTGTGTTTTCGCGTAGTTTAACCTCGTTGACAGGTGGGCAGCTGAGGAATATTAAGCGTGTTTTGTCTGAAAGGTTCTGGAAGGAAATGCAGTGTTTTAGAGAGAGAATTAATCAAGGATAAATATCGATTTTGTATTACTAAATGTTTAGAGAAGTTACCTTGAGATGGGTTGCAATTTTTCGCATGTTGTCAATATACTCTGGGAGAGGTACATGAGGACCTAATCCCGATGAGTGAGCTCCCATAGAATCATTGCCACCAAAATACACGATAATTAAAGAAGGTTGAACAGCAGCATCCTGCAACAATATATAATCATCAAGCTCGTATATGGGAAGAGAAAAAAAAACAGTAAAAAAATCTGAAATTATCTCTTTAAAGAATCTCTAAGCGAATCAATCATCCACTTTGTGCAGAAAACAAGTAAACTTTAAATGCTTAGTTCTAATGGAGATCAATGTGATTTCTAACATAGACTAGAAAGAAGAAATTTATTTAATCTGATGCAAAAACATATATACATATATACTTACATACATGTAATATGTAAGACGCTTACATTTGTAGAGATACGATGAGTAGGCCGAGTGGTTACAACCATACCTTTGGAAAAACTTGATCAAGGATCTTTAGAGCTCGTCGAGAATTCCAACCGTAATAACCTCGTGTAATTATATCAGCCTACGAGAGATAAGTTTAGAAGATTATTACTCAAAAACAGAACCCATTCTTAGTAGCAATATTCCACAATCCAGAAAATATACAGTTCGATAAAGTAGAGAAACCAATCATTGTTCGACTATGTAAATCAACATTACATCAATTCTTTCAAATAATATAATTTTGAGTTGCAGATCTAGGAATTGAAGCTGCAGAGTGCACACAAAAGCAACTATACCTTTCAAAAAAAAATCGCCCGCCCCGAATAACCATATTCTCATAAGAGGAAAAGCTACATTTAATTTATTGAAGCTCCTATTATCCAATTAGCTATAATAATCTCTGAATGAAAGCTATTATGCTTTCATCACTTGTTCTAGGGTTTACTCTTGTGCTCTGGTATCAAAATGCACTTCTCACATGGCTTATATTGATTTGTCAAAAAGCCCCCTCAATTCGGAACACTGTTCTACAATTCAGTGATTTTGCCAAAGCATTCGAAAAAAAAAAATCCAGTAAATTTCTGGAAAATTGATGTCGACAAATGCGGAATGTAAAATTAACTACTCATCTTAAAACAACAAGCATACCATTCAATTTGTTTCAGTTTTGAAGATCCAAAATCGCAAAATCAATCAACAGAAAAAAGGGGGAAAAAATTAAAAATAAGGAAGGGCATACTTTGCGGGCGTAGATATCGGAGAGGATGGCACCCCAACCGCCATTGCTGAAGCTGAGCTGAACTATCGATGAACCGAACAGCACAAACAATGGCCTCCCTGGTCCCACCATCATCTCCATCGAACGATCGATCTCTTTCCCTTTTTTTTGGTGTTTGATTTTTCTGCTTCGATCTCGATTATATATATTTTCCACAATTCCTCGTCACGAAATAAGTGTAAACTTGAGGCCAATTAGTCAACAAGAATTTCATTTATTTCCTCTTTTATTGCACCAACAATCACCGAATAGGGTAGATGAAGAAGTACGGGTCATTCAATTCAATTCAATTCACAGTGTGTTTGTGTGTGTGAGAGAGAAGTGTTCTAGCACTCTATCTGGTACTGTTCGTCCGACTCATCGC
>NW_012194947.1:2656953-2669927 GCF_000504015.1 Erythranthe guttata
TATCGGATACGTATCCAATTCATTATCCCATTAGAGTTTCTGACTACGTTTCAGGGGGCTAAGTGTAATTATCGATACCACAGAGACCTTACAGTTATTTAAGCTTACCTCAGGGGGTGTGTGTAATTTACCCTAGAATTTAATGCAAAAATAAAATTGATAATATACATATTTCTAAGTCTATCACAAAATTCATAGTTATTGATTAAATAGTAGCTGCATTGAATATAGTGTGGATTTTTTTTTTTTTGTGGTGAAAAGTAGTATTATAATATTTTTCTGTGCATAAAAGTATAAGAAATTATAGTAAGTGATGTCATGCGTCTTGGCGAATGACGTTATCAATATAAATGTGAAGACGACTTTAGGCCTCATTGGCATTTCGGAGCTCAGCCCAATATGGACCAAATTGAAACTTATTATTTTGGACTCCTCATAATTAAATACACTAATATATAAAAGGCCCAATCCTACAATTTAAGAGGCGTTGTGGGTTGGGAATTTACCAGTGTTCTAAAAATCGGTCGAGGCGGCCGATTAATCGGTCTTCGAGGTGGAGGCGGTCCAAAACCTTAATGATTTTAGTGTAAAGGTTTGAAAAATCGGTTTTTTGCTTGTGGGGCGGTTTGAGACGGTCCGAGGCGGCTTGAGGCTGTCTAACCTTTAAGGCGGGTCAAACTTCGGTGGCAAAAATCGGCAACAAATCGGTTTTTTTTTTTTTTTTCAAAATAAAAGTTGGAATTTTAATAAAAAAAAAATAAGATTTTATATTTATGTTTTATTTTGTTTATGTTAAGTATTATTGTTAAAGAACTAATGATGTATGCGAGGAATGTATGTAATTTCAAAAAAAAAAATTACCTTTCTATTTATATTTTATAAGGATATTATGTATTATGATTTTATAATTATTAATTTTTTTATTATGTTATTAGGATATATACATGATGGAGACATAATTATGTTTAAATATTTTTTTATCTATGTTTTGAGTATTTATAAATAATACCTATAAATATAGTATATTAAATTTTAAAAACCGATTTATTTCCAATTTATCACCGATTAATCACCGTCGTACCGATTAATCGTGAGTCGGTCCCTGACCGCCTCCTACCCGATTACCGATTTTTACAACCTTGGAATTTACCCTTCATTGCATGGTATAAATTACGGTCACCCCTGATAAGGTAAGGTTAAAACTTAAAACTATGGAAAAAACTCTTTCTTTTCAAATAATTGCGATCATCCCCTTAATTATGAATTATCTTACACGACCGTCTTTTGGTGTCAAATTTAACGTAATCTTCTAGATTATGTGGAATATTGTCTAATTTGTACTCGTTTTATGTAAAAGTTCAGTCTGATATTTACAAGTAAATAAACACACACATATTATGATCGCCTTGTTTCAAAATAATGAACTAAAAAAGGGTAAAATAAGTACAAACTAGAGAACATTACGCGAGAAGATTTATTGTAAGAATTACTAACGTGGATTCATTATTTCTTGTAAACTATGTTTTAGATATGAATAAATAAGTAGGAGTCCTTGCCAATTACCAACTATAATTATTAATTATACACAAAAAGACAAAAAAAAACAAAAAAAAAAAAAAAATCGTCATGATCACTACAAGTTAGATTGAAATCACTTGATAAAATAAACACCTTCACAACCAAATGTTGCAACTGGGAAGAATTTAATTAGTTCGCAATAAAATTCAAAAAATAAAAGTAAATTAAATAAAAATAAAACACTTAGATTGAGATAGAGACAAAAGCAAAACGTAATGACGCTACAAAATGTTTGTACAAATGCCAGGATTGTGCCACGTAGGACCGACATGTTTTTCGTGTTCGAGTCATCTTCGTGTGTATACCGTGTAACTGAATTTCTTATTTTTTTTAAATAAATATTGTTGCTTAATTTCATACCTTTTTCCAGAATATTAAATATCAATGTAGATGCAATCGTACTTATATTTTTAATTAATCTACATGGAATAATTAATTAATATTTAAATTAAAAGAAAATCGTAAGCTTATCACTTCCACCCCACCGAAAGGCAGTCCCCTACAAAAATCAAGATAATTAGATAAGGGTGTGATCAGTGGCGGATCTAGCTATGGTCTAGGGTGTGCAGCTGCACACCCTTGATTTTAAATAAATAATACTATTATACATATGTTGACAGAAAAAGTAGGTGGTTGAGGTGGTAAAGATATGCCTCCCTTTACTAACAGGTCACGGGTTCGAGCTCCACTCAAACATTTTGATTTCTTTTCCAAATCTTAACATTTTTCACCTTTTTGTTCCACTATTTTGATTTTTTTTTTTTCCAAATCTTAACATTTTCACCTTTTTTTTCTCATTAAATATTTCCACAATTCACCTAAAATTTTTACATTGTAAATTTTTGGTCCACAATTTTTATAAAATCTTAACATTTTCACCTTTTTTCTCATTAAATATTTCCACAATTCACCTAAAATTTTTACATTGTAAATTTTTGGTCCACTTGTCCACTATTTTTATAAAATCTTAACATTTTTCACCTTTTTTCTCATTAAATATTTCCACAATTCACCTAAAATTTTTAAATTGTAAATTTTTGGTCCACTATTTTTATAAAGTGATATTTAAATTTTTTACTCTACAATTTCGAACCCCCTTGGCAAAAATCCTGGATCCGCCACTGGGTGTGATTGATGCCTATGTCTAGGTAATTAGATAATTATATAATTATTTATTTATTTATTTATTTATTTAATTTTTGTATTGAAATTAGTATCTTTATGTTTATTTTCATTTAGATATGTTAAGTAATAGTAATTATATTTAAAAATACTACTAAATCTATAAAACCGACGTAGGATGTTGATGTGAAGCTGGGATATTTATTAGTATAATTATTATGCACAAGAAACGTCAAACTTTCATTGTCGATTTAGTGGAGTTTCTATACAAAAGATATTTGACTACTTATAAAATATCATCGCAATTAGACAATAATGCAAAATAATTTACGGAGAATAGTGCACGGAATTTTAAGAAAATAATATATGGCAAAATACAAATATTTAAAAAAAAAAATTATTTGTGGATTTTAATTACGATTTCAAATAGTAGTTTAAGTAAAATATAAGAACTTCATATTTAATTACTTCAATAAAAAAAAACTAAAAAAGCACTTCATATTTACAATTCCGTGTCATACTACAAAAAAATTTATATCTTGTGAATAATCATGTGACTAGTATTAATTATTTGTTCCTCTCAAAAAAAAAAAAGGTATTAATTATTTGAAAGACAAAGTATTAATTTTGAAGACAAAATTTGAAAAGCCACCACCAATTCCTCATGAAAAGTTTGACCACTAAATAAATTTCAGAAATAAAATGTGAAATGGCTGCCAATTTATGAATTCCTTCTCGAATACTCTTCCATGTTGTATCACTAACCTTTCATAGATAAATCGGAATCGCGAGGGCAAGTCATTGCACGATTGAAGTTGATTCGGTGGAAATTCCTCTAACGCTCAGGTCAGAAGTTGCCTAGGCAAGTAGAGCAGGTGATTAGTTGAACAGTACAAAAGAATAGAACGTAGCTTGTAGACTGAATGTGATTAGTAGAATCCTTATTAACATAAAATTCTAAGTATGATTAATAAACCGTAACGGGCTTATAAGTTCTTATTAATGGAATTGGGCCATTAATTAATGACTATGTAGATGGATCAGACCTTTTAGATGACCGGAATACTCATTGGCTTATTGGGTCGGTCCATTAAGGCATATCACTATTTAATTTAAGCAAAAAAATCAAATACTTAATCTAGTCACATGATTATTTAATATCTATTAATTCAAACAAAAACTAAAATATTTAATAATTTAAATAAAATGTCTCGAGTTTGAAATATCAAATAATTAATCTCGAATAATAATTTGTAGTTTTAAGATTTAATGCCAACTATGAAACATCAATATTTAAAAAAATAAAATCATTTAATCCTTGTGAGCTAAGATAGCCAGAATTGACCAAGAAAAATAGTTGGCGACTTCTAGAAGTTGGTCCAGTACTAATAACAATTGAAAAAACGAGCAAGTTGAAATACTGCATTGTTCTTCTTTTTTTTTTTTAATATATATTTATTTATTTATTCCAGTTAAATGAGTGGATAAATAACCATAAAAAAAAAAAACATTTTATTTTATTATTTCTGTATTCGAAATTTGCCATAAGAAAACAGCCCATGTTTTGAAGCTTATACTTTAGAGGGGTATAATGGGAAGAATATAGTTAGGCATTTGATTAATTGGAAAACAAAAATACTGCATCCAATCAACGGATAATTAACCTCCACGGAATCTGGCCCTAATTAAAACATTCAATTAATTACAAATTAACAATTAATTAATCTCATTAAAAATTGAGGAGGAAAATTGGGTAGGACAAAATGGGGCATGTGGTAACACATGGCTGCCTCGGGTCGGTTCCACCAGACCCGCTTCATTAGCCGTTAAAATATTACCGGTCTAAATTAAATCCACGCACCAGACTCAATTATCATTATTATTTATATATTTATTTTCCTGAGAGATTATTATCATTAATTAATTTCCTTAACCATGCAAATACTCGTCGGCTCTTGATTACCTAAAATAAACAAATACTAACATGATATGGTTTTGTTTTGTATGGTAGGAGTATGTCATCACATGGCTTACTAATTACCATTTTGTTCCATTTAATTTAATCAATGCTATTTATTCAGTATCTTAATTTACGCACAACCACTCAAAACGACATATAATATGACAGAGAGAATATATATTACGCCAATAATCTTCAACAAAACTCAATGTTGTTAGAACCGGACCGAACCGGCCGGTCGGACCGGTTCGACCGTGACCCGCCAATAAAGTGGTCCGGTCTAACATCTAACACCGGAAAAATTGAAAATCGGGGTCAAATGACCAAAATCCGGTTCGACCGGATAAAACCCGAGAACCGACGTGTCAGTCAAGGAACTCGGTTTTCGGCCAAAACGTCTTGAATCACCGTTGGTTGGTTATTTGTGGCTAAATTTGAGCGAACCTTCACAAACGTAGTAGTGGGTAGCCGGATCAAGTCATGAATGGTCGAAGGATTGTGGGATATGATCATGAGTGATGGAATAGGGCTGGCCGATTTCCGGATTTGAAGAATAAAAAATGGAAAAATATAGAGTATAAGTAATAAAATATAGTAAAAAGTGAGGTGAAGTAGATAAAAGTGAAAATAATAATTGGGAGATTAAAAATATAAAGGAAAAAATATTTTTAGAACATTAAAATTAATAAAATAATGACATATTAAAAAAAATCAAAAACTCGGTCAAACCGGTTCGATCCTATAAACCCATGACCCAAATGGTCGCCCGATTTTTATAGCCAGTACGATTCCGAAAACATTGATAAAACCTATCAGCAACGTAAATTCCAGATGATAAATATAAATCAACATTCACAAGTAGTTCTAGTATACAAAAGAGTTAAAGACAAAACCAAGAATTATTATTCGACTCCAAGATTATATTTTAGTACGGCCCATCATATTTAAGAATAAAAATAAAATACCACAATCCTTGTATTATTGAACCTCTGTATCATAATCAAACACCTTAATCATCATCATTAATAATAAACTCAAATAAAAAACACACTATTTTTTTGTTTGATTAATCTACCTAATTAGATTCGATTTATATGTCTTGTTCTTTGAACCCAATACCTTCCGCCCTACATTTAAATAAGTCATCCCCGGCCCAGAAAAGTTATTAGGTATTTACAGTTATAGTCCACTTTTCACAAAAAAAAATAAATAAATAAATAAAAAGAAGAGAGAGAAGGAAAGAAATCCTAGAGAGAGAAAGAAGAATCCTCCCTATTTGACCAACTACCTTCTGCGTATAAAATTCCAATTTCCCCAAATTCACAATTTATATTTATTTGCTTAATTTTAGTCAAAATTTCCAACGTTTTTTCGCCCTACCTTCCACTCACCTTCAAAACCCTTTATTTTCTTCTTCTTCTTCCTCTCAAACACACACACAAACACACAGAGAGAGTAGAGAGAGAAGAAGGTTTAGAGAGATGGGATTATTGAAAGACGAGAAAGCGTTGAAGAGAGTAGTAATAATCGTGTTTCCCAGATGGATCAAAACCCTGTTTTTCCTAATCACCATGTTCGTCTCTCTGCTGTTGTTCTCAGCCCCAATTCTACTAGTAATCGCCGACGCTCTCCTCCCCTCCGCCTTCCTCTCCGCCGCATTATCGCCGTCGTCGCTCAATCTCCAGACAATCACCTCGCACCTCAACAATTACGATTTCCGCTACTCACTCGTCGACATCCCCCTCGTCTCCATCATCCGCTCCGCCATCATATTCTGTAATTGATCTCGATCCCTTCCAAAAATTAATCTCTTTTTTGTTTTTATCATCAATAATAAATCGAAGCGTGTGTGTGTATATAAAATACTGATAATTAGGGTTTTTTGAATTGACAGGTGTGTACAGTCTGTGCGACGGGCCGAAGCTGTCGAGGGGGCCGTACTTGTGGATCGCCACCGTGTGCTCGGCGGCGTCGCTGGTGTTCGTGTCGTTGAAAGCTCCGTACGTGTTCATGACTAGCGGCGGCGGCGGCGGCGGCGGCGGCGGCTACTCGAAGGGAGGATACGCGAGATCAATGGAGGCGGCGCTGTTCGCATCGTCGCTGGGATTGGCCGTTGGCCACGTGGTGGTGGCTTACAGAACAAGTTGTAGAGAGAGAAGAAAGCTTCTCGTTTACAAGATTGATATCGAAGCTGTAAGTCAAATCTCACCTCGTCATAGGGGCTTTTTCGTCATTCCCCACTTACTTTTCAAAACACATAACTAAATCAAAATAAATTAAAAAAATATATATATATAAAAATTAACAAGACTAATTGAATATTATGACTATTCTGCAGGTATCCGCTTGCAAAAATGGCTTCCCTAGATACCAGAAAATTCTGCAAGAAGCAAGAACAAAGTGAAAAAAATAAATATAAAAAAAATGCATTTATATTTATATATTTTTGACAGAATACAGTTCTCCACCAATCAGGTTTCAGGTAAATTCCAACGCAGAATCTTTTAACTATCATTTACATTATTAATTATAAAATGAAAATTTATTTTTAAATGTATTTAATCAAAGTTATTTTCTCCAGATGTTAATCCAAAGGAGATCCATTTGTAGCTTGACGATGGCCGGGCCGATGAACTTAAAAGAGTTATACGGAAGAAAACGTAGATTAGGATTCGATACGAACATTTTTGTGTTACGTTATACGTATTATGTCTGTATATATAGTGATCTGTAAATACATATATATCTAGAGAGAGAGAGAGAGAAAGAGAGAGAGATTTGTATACATGTGAATTTGCAAGAACTGCTGCAGGTGTTCTCATTTAAATTAATTTGTGGGATAATGCTATGCTACCGCAGGGTTCGTTTATTCATGAAGTTATTCAACTGTATGTTTTGTGCATCAACTAACACTAGGTGATTTTGAATCGTATATTTGTATAAAAAACTATCACTAAGCTACAAAGTCGGAGTAACAATATGAAAAGATCAATAATAATTCAATATACGTATGCTAAAGTGACAGATGAATTCACCAAAACGGCAATTAATTTCTAAGAGAAGAAGAAATTTCATCAAACCATCCAAATTCTTATGTACTAATTACTACATGTCCAAAATTGGTTATTCATCTACCTACAAATCAAAAAAAGGAAAAAAATTTAAAAAATTATATATGTGTCAATTTTCAATAATTGGTAAAACAGAGCATCAATACTATAGATGTGTAAACAAACGAAAAAAATAAATGCAAGGCTGTGCTTGCCTGGAAAAGAAACCTGAGAATCTTAGTAATAATGCAGTGTGACAGGTCACTAACCAAATTATTTTTTTTATTTTTTTTAATTTTCTAAAAAAATGAGTAATGCATGCATGTTTTACAGATCAGATATCCACAGATGATGATGATAATGGCGAAAACATGTATAAGGTAAGACACATATTCTTATGTTTATTTGTCCCCCCCACATTTAACAGTGGGTTTGCCTGCTCCAAAATCACAACTAACAGCGCAGCCAAATGATGTGTAAAGTAATCTACCTAACAATTATTCAACTCATTTTTCTTAATTTAAATTAATTTATTTTATGATGATGATGATGATACTATGATTAAATGACAACAAATAAATGGGCCACTACCCTATAATTAAAGATAAGATGCAACACTTTAAATTAATTTATTACTAATTACATAAGTTGGGCCAAGCAATTAACAGACAGACATTGGGCTAAAATTTGTACGGGTAGCAATTAGATAATTTCTCGTGGGCTTTTTTTCTGAGTGAAAATGGGTCTAATCATTCAATTATCATAGGAAAAAATTCATAAATTGTAAAACGAAATAGAAACAGGGAATAAAAGTTTATACTACATATGAATACAAAAAATTAGTTAACAAACATCATTTACACTTGTATTAAAAATATTAATTATTAATAAAAGCCATAATAACATGTTTTATTGGATTAATTACTACAATTATCAAGTATTTGGCTACAAATTCTCTTCCTACAACCTCTTTCTTTTTTGTTTGCATAAATGGATCACATCTTTACATGTCGTTTTAGCCTATGAACGTTAACCGGGTACCGCTTCTGTGTCCGTGTCGTCGGGAAGAAAATCACCTTATCTTGTTCAGCTGCCTCCCAACTACAAATTAAATGATAAAAAAAAAAAAAAAAAAATTCATCGAGTGTTTTTAACGATCAATCTGGCTTAAAAATCGATCAATTTCGGAGAACATTCCTTAATTGAAATGTGACAGAAAAAAACCTGAATTCGGTGACTAAGCGGTGAAGAAAAACGGAAAGCTCAACCCTAGCAAGCTCGGCACCCGGGCAACGCCGGGGCCCACCACCAAACGGGGTGAACACATTTACCGAGCTGCCTGAATTATTCTGCATATCAAGCACATCAGAGTTAGTTTGTAAATATAAAAAGGAAGTAAATAAATCAATATAATGTATTTAATCACATTTTATATATATAAAAAATAAAAAATAAGATAATGAGATGGGAAATTAGGGCACCTGCCACCTCCATGGATTAAAAGTTCGAGCATCTTTGAAGTGGTGATGGTCCATGTGCACTGCCCGCAGTGAAGCAAACACCTTCCATCCCTTCGGAATCGTATATCCTTAAAAAAAAAAAAAAAAAATTCTTCGTCACAAATAATCGGAAAAAAAGATAAAAAACCGAATGTCGTAATTTTTAAAATTTTACCTTTGATGTTAACATCCGTCATCGCACGTCTAAACACGCCGCTGATTATGTTAGCTACTCGGAGAGTTTCGTTTACCACCTGAAAATTGAAATATAAATTATTAAATTCCGTTAAGTAAGGTAGGCTCGACAAATCGACAAATCGTACATTTATTTACGAATAAATTTGTGTCAACTTACACATTGAGTGAAAGGCATGGACTTGTAATCTTCCCACTGAAGAGGCTCCTTTTCACATTTTCTTGCACTGATTTCAACATGCTCTTCCTGTGTTAAACACGTATTTAACAATATTAATTTCATTCATTAAAACACAATTAATATTTATTAATAATATTTTAAAAAACAAAATATTTGAAGAATATACCATAAGATTATAAATCAGGTCTACGACTGTTAGTTCTGACAGATCAGTGAGATAGGCGTGCATTAGGTTTAACGGAGCTGACGACCATTTAACGTTGTTTGTTCATTTATCTGATTAAAAATAATTAAATAATATCCTGCTCGCTTTGACTATATACTCTGTACTTTTTACTGCAAACTTTTGACCATCCCACTATTTATATTTCTGCCTTCACACATATCTAGACTCCATATATATACTTTAATTAATACTTTGTTTTTTGTCACAATGTGTATTTAAATCATGCTACCAAAACTAGGGTAAATTACGGGTAGCCCATCGGAATAAGTTTAAATTATGAAAAAACCTCTAATGTTTGAGTAATTATAACTATCTATCAACTATGTATAGTTTTACACGTTCGTTCTTATGCTATCAACTTTACCTACTGAATGAGTGTTTTTTTCGCAAGACATATAAAATTTCTAAGACCTGGTTGTAATTACTCAAACTTGAAAGGATTTTTTTAGTAATTTGACACTACTTTAGGGATCTGGCCGTAATTTACGCTTAAAAATTATTCTTGAAAGAGTTTTAAAGAAAATTAAATTAAAAAATTAAATATTAAATATTAAATACAACCTAGCCTTATTAGAAATAAACGACTATGGTAATTATTGACAATAAACTTTAAAATAAACTAAGTACAAATCGGGAATGAAACAATTTGGGAGGATGAGAAATGGGGCATTTTAGTTATTAATGGGTTAAATATAAATAATGCTTAAAACATGTGCACGTGTGAACGTGACTTTTAGGGGTCAGCTATCGTTTTCATGAAATTGACGTTACTCTAATTTCAGAGTGTTTCCAAGAATTTTATAAAATAATTAAATTTTCAAAAAATTAAATAAATAAATAAATTAATTGAGGTTGACAGGTAAGTAAACTTGGCTGTCAATAGAGCATCTCAGTCCCATTCGTGTGGGAGTCTGTGGACGTTTTAAACTCTATCTATTTATATATCAATTAATATTTTATTCATTTTTCCATATTACATAATTTAAAATTTAATTTGGTATATATAAATTAATAAATCAAAATATGAAAGTGGGTGTGTTTAATTTCACTAGCGTGTGGAATGTCGGGGCAGCCCCTAACCCTACAACCATATGCCATGCTTAAATAAAATAAATAATAATAATAATAATATTAATTAATAATTATGGTCCCAAGCTAACATGACAAGTGGGAATAATGTAGGATCATCTCAGATGGGAACTAAATAAAAAATTACTACACCTTACATTAAATTTCAAAGTAGGTAACTTTAATTTGTCCCGTGAGGGACAAAAAAAATTAGTGACGTCACAAAAGGAAAAAAAATATAGCATTATTATTTTCCTTGAAATTAGTATAGATCGATTAATATTTTACTTCACGCTCTAATCCAATTTATTAATTATGTATATATTAAAACATATATAATTAATTAGAATATTACAAAATATTATTATTTTTTGGCTAAAGAAAAAATTGGTTGGATGAGATTTTAGATAAGGAGATGATCCATTTAAGAAATATGGCCACCATACCGGATGCTGGTGGGTGTTATGGGCCCATTCCAAAATGAAAATATACAATATACGATATTTTAAATAAATAAATAAATAATCATAACTATTTATTTAATATAATAAAATAAAATAAAGCGGGAATAAATTACCTTGAGTTGAGCCAAAGCAAGAGGGGTCTCAGTGAGATATTTAACAGCGAGAGTCATAATTGTGGAGGTGGTGTCGTACCCCGCCACCAGCAAAGCAAGCATAAAATCAACAATCTCTTCGTCGGAGAATCCTCCTCCGCCGCCCTCCTCATCAAGCAGCGCCGCCAGCATGTCCTTCTTTCTCTCTCCTCTCTCACTCTCTCTCCTCCTCTCCCCAACAACCAAACTCAACGCCTCCGCCACCTTGCTCCGCGCCTAATTCAATTACAATTAAAATAATTTAAAAAAGAAATGGTAAAAACATAAAAAGAGGAAGGGTAAAAAAGTAAAAAAAGTAAAGAAGAGTGGTACTTGGATAGCCCTTCTGTAAGTGGTAGAGAAAAAGGGCAAAGGGATGGAGAAAAAGCCTTCAATAACTAGCATGTACTCCTTCATCAGATTCTCGGTCCATTCACACGGATCTAAACTCATCAACTGCTTCACTGTTAACTGAAAAGTTATCTGCAAATAAATATTAATTAATAATACTATTTCATGAAAAGAAATAAAAAAAAGCATACTATAGAACCTTCCTGGGTACATTAATACAATCATGACAAAAAAAAAAAACAATAAATAAAGTGAAGAATCAATGGATCATACTACATGCACATGTGTGTGGGTTCAATTCATTAATCATTATGCTTCTCTAAAGCTACTAAAAAAAAACACACAGACCCGCATGTGTGTGTGTGTGTGTGTGTGTGTAGAGAGACAGCTGTGGAAATCCAAGTCATCCGGTTTAATGGTCTTGGTTCTGTGCTCCTAACATGAAATCATCACGCATGCACTCAGGAAAACAAACTCGATTGCTTGCTAACCTGCGCGACTTTATTTCTATTAATTATCCAGTTCTAACTTGCGCGGGGTTTTTTTTAATTGGGAATTACCTTTTTGGCCTCGTCCATGAGAAGGACCCGGCCGGTCCAGGAGTCCATGTTGAGCCGGACAAGCCGGTCTATATCGAGCAGCAAGTGGTCCCTGATGATGGCCGAGTTAGCGAAGCTCATGGTGAGTGAATGCATCCGCTTGTGGAGGTTCCCCCTCATGAGCAGGAGCGAGTGCCGCCCGAGCAAATTCGATATCGAACCGGGGTAGCTCGACTCGAACAGGCGGCCCTCGTTCTGCAGGATGAACCGGTTCGTTTCCGGGTCGGCGGAGAACACGGTCGGCTCGCCGAACACGTGGGTGGTGAAAACGGCGCCGTATTTGGACACCCTGTCGTCGATGAATGGCTCCGGGTTCTCGGTCTTGTAGGCGGAGATCAGCTGGAGTGTTTCTCCGATGAAGGGGAGGCCGGGGTTTCCCGGCGGGAGGCGGCGCCGCCGTGTGGAGGTGGCGCGTAGGAGGAGGTAGATTAGGAATGGGAGCGAGAGTGATATGAGGAGAGGGTAGAGAAACATGGCTACTGAATACTGATAATAATGCACAATCAGTACAAACTTTGTTTACAATCTATTTTCTATATATGAAGAAGAA
>NW_012194947.1:2673038-2692027 GCF_000504015.1 Erythranthe guttata
AGTTATAAACACCGCTAACTTATATAAAGTTACTGAATGTCGGTATTCCATTTCGTATCGAATGCCAAAGTATTTAATAATAGAAAAATTATTTTAAATTCTTTAAGATTAAAACAAATTATAAAATACTTTTAGATTAGTAATGTTTTCCATTATTTACATATCAACCTCTATTGATAATTTTTATGGCCGATTATTGAAATTAAAATGTTAAATTCAAAAAAATAATTAGTTTAAATAGCACATAAAAGGGGGTGGAATCAACTAGTGTAAGAGATTTGAACTTTGAAAAGGCGTGTAGACGACCACGATTGATTGTCTAAGTTGGACGGTCAAGATAGTAAGTGGTAGAAGCTTCAGCAAACAACCGGAGGTAAGTGCAGTTGAATCGACATAAGTATTTGATGAAACAGGTTAAAAAAGAATTATACTGGCCCATGATTCTCCATAGATATACACATCAATTTGTAATTATGACCATCGGATTATCAAATTGGTAAAGATGTTGTTCATAATTATTTTCTTGGAAAGCAAAATATGTGAATTATTAGCTAGCTTTTGTTTTTCTTTTTCAATACTTGTTAGTTAATATTAATTTCATGTTAATATAATTAGTGAAGTAAAAAAGTTTAATATGTAACGTACCCCAACAAATGAAAGCTTAAAAGTTGGTAAGAATCGACACAACAAAGGACTAATGTTGGGATTAGATGGACACTAATCATAATTTCTTATAAAAATCAATCCATCACAATTGACAAACACGTTTAATCATCATGATTATAAGGAAAGCAAAAAGCGTGTTTTTGCCTTCCCCATTTGGATTAATAATTGGGGTCATCACTCATGCATGTTGTCGCACTTCATATTATTAGTGATGTTAATCATTTGCATCCATGAATTAATTAGGAGTCTCTCATTAGTGTATTATTTTTTAATTATAAAAAAAAAAACATTAAATAAAGTATATTCTCTTAATTTGTCAGAGGCAGTTGATTTGGTGATGATCTGGGCCGTTAGCCCAATTATACAGATATTGGGCTCAACTTGTTACTATATATTCATTCTGAGTCCAGTTTTAAAATCTTCTCAATTTTGAATTTTCCATCAAAACTAAATTATATACATTAAAAAGAATTAAAAGGTAATTAAGAAGACCCCATGAACTTAGGCTAATGACGAAAATACCCCTACCTATTCATAATTACAAAAAATCTACTGAGGTTTGTTTCCGTCTTAACACCAACCCCTTATAGTGTGATTTTTCACGATTTTTTTATTTTTATTTCATGGAATAGACTTGATACAATTTCAGATATTTTCTTTTATTTATTACATATTTAACATAAGGTATAAGACCGTACCATTTTCTGTTAAAAAACTCGATCAACAGTTAATCAAAGGGGGATTTTGGTTAATACGATAGGTAGGGGTGTTTTTCATTATTTAGCCTAAGTTCAGGGGAGTTTTCTTAATTTAGCCAATTTTAAATTGTACAAAATAAATAAATTGAAAAAAATGGAAAAATATACGAAATATATGTCCTGTGTAAATGAATATTTTGTCGATAATAATATTTTATTAATTGTTTTAATTGCAAAAAATAATGAAAAATATATATATATATATATATATATATATATATATATATATATATATATATATATATATATATATATACTTGTGGGTGAACCATGACTGTGTGGTTGGATTATCGGTTGAAGCAACATATTCCTGCTTACATCCATCGATACACATACACGTGTGTCAGTGTGTGCGCTACACTGCGTGTTAATTTTGATTTGTTGAGTGAATTATTGATTATACAGATTTGATTAAAATTCAGGATTAAGGTAAATACTTCATAATTTTTTGTTGCCGTCAAAATCATGGCTTCCCCTTTTGAGTTTTATATCAACAGTTTCTTCTTCGCCCCCTTTCTCTGCTTATTTCCCGTCTTGCGAAACGCATGCACGTGAATTTGATTTTGTGTTTTCTGTTTTCACGATCAGTTCGTTGGTGAGTGGAAACCCTTTCCTGAATTATTTTCTGTTTTTTTTTTTTTTTTTTTTAAATTTAATTTGGGGGTGGAGGAAAAAAGAGGTTCGAGATTTGCAGGGTTGAGAAATGGGAAGGGTATTCGTGTTAGCTCTCGAAGGCAAGATCTACAGTTGCAAGCATTGCCAGACTCATCTCGCTCTCAGCGACGACGTCGTTTCCAAGGTTTTAATCACCCCCCTTGTAAATTCATCGGATTTATCAAAATTTCTGCTACTTTTTTTTTTTGAAGAGAATCAAAATTTCTGCTACTTGAGTTGATGTATTATCTTCAATTTCACACTGAGAGTTTTTTTTTTTTTTTTTTTTATGGTTTTTATGGCAATGATCTGTTTTTGGAAATGACCTAATTCCCAATAATTGCTGTAATTAGGGTGCTTCCCTTTCCTTTTTCTAAGTTTAGATTAAGTGAAGATACAAATTCTGCTACAAGGAGAGTATGATTCATATTGAATTATAGTTTCTGCTTTTTAAATTGATATTTAGTTTTGAATGATGTGCCAGTGTTTGAACAATCTTTGTTGTCGAATAATGGTATTCCATTGAAGTTGCTTCGGAATAGATAACACTACATTCTACAAATCTTGTATACGTAGAAAACGAGGAGCAACGGGGCTGCCATATACCTACATTACGATTATTCACTTTACCTGCTTAATCACAAGAATTTGTCACGAGTAAAATTTTCAATCCATTTTGTACTCTGTCTCGAATAATTGATAGTTTGTGAGGTTAAGAGGTTTAGTTTAACTTTACATTTGTCTAGTGCTGTCTACTTTGATTATTGGACTAGATCATACCAGTCTAATTGGTCCAAATAAGATTGTTATCTATGTTTCGAAAACAGTTTGTCAGTTGTTACGTCTTTCTTATGTTAAAGGTTTAAGGAAAAAAAGTTATGACCCATCCTTGCCATACTGGTGCTTTAAAATCGCTTAGTTCCAAATTACTGTTGTGCCCTTTTTTGCTGCACTGATGCTGCAATCAACACAGGACAGGAGATCTTTTGGAGGGTTTAGCATGAAAACGCAAAATAAAAACTCGTTTGTGCAGGCTATCCATGTACGAGTTGACCGATCAATTTTGGTTCACTTATTACAATTTTTTGATCTAGTGTTGATATATCATCTGCTCTGATTTACGACATCCCTTACTGTTTATGAGGATATTCTTTATCCTCCATCTATGCGTTAAATCCCTTACTTTTTTGTTTTTTTGTGAGGGAAAAGATGAAACACATATCGAAGAAGAAAGTGAAAATTGGATAATAACAATGAGTTTGACACAGTGAAGATTGATTTTGCTAAAATGAATGTTTAGCTATATCACATTTTGCCTTCTCGGTGAGACGAGCGGTTTTTGTCTGATGTATTTGTTTGTGGTTTTCTGCTTCAGTCATTCCTATGCAGGCATGGGAAGGCTTATCTCTTCAAGAAGGTGTAAGTTTTTCTTGATCTTTCTCGCCGATACTACAATTGAGATCATTTTATTCCTTCGTAAAACTACTTTTCTACGTACTGGTTAAATAAAAAAAGTGAAAATTCGGGATTTATTAAGAGCATTGCTTATATTTTTCATGCATATTCTTTGGCAGAGTGAATGTAACTCTCGGGGATAAAGAAGAGAGGATGATGATGACCGGATCACACACAGTGGCGGATATATTCTGCGTCAAATGTGGCTCAATGGTCGGATGGAAATACGTAAGATCTCTCGTACATGGTGGAATAAACCCGTTTTCAGATTTAATTATATTATTATGTGATTATCATTATCTCCAGGAAACTGCTCATGAAAAGAGTCAAAAGTACAAGGAAGGGAAATCCGTTCTCGAGCGGTCTGTTTTGCTTCAAATTTGCTAATTATGTATATATAATATATATATATATATAATAATGATAAAGTCTTGCATTGAGATATGATTCTGTTTTTCAATAATGACAGAGTTAAGATTTCTGGGCCTGATGGAATCAATTATTGGATGAACAATGAAGAAGCTCATGTTGGAGGCAGTGATACTGATGATGCTTGACTCAATGTAAAAAACAATATCTTCAAATTGTACATCTTTTTTACTATAATTAATAAACAGATTACTGAATGCAGAACAGTTTCTTTCTTTAGTCTCATTGATTCCATTTAATATTATCTTTATTTAAGTCTTTTAGTTTTTATTAATATTCATACATTTCACCATTTTGTATTCATTAATATTAAAAGAAAACTGCATTTTCTTGCATATTTGACAATATATACTGGGCCACATTAATAAATTTGATGGGCTTTGATTCTTCGGCCATCATAGTCCATATAGTCTCTCATTTATTATTTATTTATTTATTTATATATATATTTATTTTATATTATTTTTTTGCAATACATTTAAATAAGAATTATCCTTTTAAGAATTGTTTAAGAATTTTCACTTGGCGAAACAGAGTATCTATCATGTTTAATGCTGTCAGTTTTTATTTTATTAAGGCCTTGTTTGCTTGCAAAGATTGGATTAACCTAGATTGGATTAAATTATTCCAATTTCTATTGACTAACTAATTATTTAGTTAGTAGAATGTTTGGTTTATTATATTAATGTATCGGATTAAATTTGTTTATATCTGGTACAAAATGTAATTTATCAATAATACCCCTGAAAATAATACCACAGAGTTAGCAATAATCCAATCTTGTGTTTGGTTCAACTGAATAAACAAGAATTATTAAAATTGGTAAACAACCTAAAAAATTATCGGCTATTTCTCTTTTCTCTAAAGAACTCGGGCTATTTTTCTTCTCACAAAACAACATATCAATATGACTGTAAAAAAAAAAAAAAATCACAAAAAATATTTCAACAATTCAATCATTCAAGTAGAAAAATATTTAGAAAAGAATTAGCAGGAAGCAGTTTGTGACTACAATATTAACAATAACAAGAATATTAAATTGGACAAGTAAAATTAGCAGCTTTTGCTTTCTTTCTTATGTGTTCCCCACACATAATTTGATACAGAGACAAGTAATAACAAATCTAAAATATTCACATAGAGTTATTTGCAAAAGAGAAGAATCTCCAAAGTGTTCTACAATTCTGAAACACTGCAAAATGATATTTAATTCCCTTATTACCAGCATCAAATTTATATAAACAAAACAATCAATTCTTGATTTGTTTGTACACAAAAGAAAATTACATAAAACTACTCCCCTATAAAAAATTTCAGACACATCAAAAGAAAATTAGTCCCCTATAAAATTTAATCTATCTCGTTCACATAACACAAGCAAATACACAAAATTTAGTTTTAGTTAATTCTATAACACAAGCAAATACACAAAATTTAGTTTTAGTTAATTCTATACACAAAAGATGCTTATTATTAAAAAAAAAAAAAAAAAAAAAAACAAAAACGTAAAAGGTGCCCCAACCAATAGTACTGTATGTCATGACACTTGCAAACCCTAGCTAACTTTATTTAAAAAATGATTGTTTTTCGTTGATAACTGTATTAAATATCTTGTTTGTTTGTGGTTTGTGACAGAGAACCATTCATCAACTCTCTTTGCTTTTCCTCCTTTTTTATCCACAAATTTATAAACTAGTCAAAGGTTTTTTGAAGAATTTTTTTTGTTAGGATTACCAAAATAATAGTCTACTAGCTATGTAGCTATAAGTGGGATCTCAATCTCTCCGGCACGGCACTGTAATTGCTTCCGTTGCCGGCGATCGTTTCAGGCGCCATTGAGGTAGTCGAGTTTGACCAAAACCATCGGTATTTGCAGCAAAGAGAAGTCACTTAAATCGGAAGCATGGTTCGCCGGAACGGCCGTTCCGGAACGGGAACGGTGCCCTCCATTCCGGAATCCGACAATCCGTAACCAGAACGGTGTATTCATCGTGGCTCATCGGAACGCCGAGAAATCGGTGGGATGGCCGAGACGGAGCCACGGAACGGCCCCGACACGGCCGGAACGGCCAGAACGACGTCGGAACAGAAAAAAAAAATTTTAAAAAAAAAATTGACTGAAAAAAATAAGGAAAAAAAACATAAAAGAAAAAAAAAGAAATAAATATGATGGTGGTGGCCACGTTAGAGAATGGAGATTCTTCTGAATCACAGATCTTTGGCATCACTCTTCATTTATATCTTAAGTTCGGTATTCTACTTGCTATTAATATTGCTTGTATTTTCATAATATTCTTTGTAATATTTATTTTTGAAATTGTAATAATATTTTGCATATTATTGAATTGTAATATTGTTATTAAAAACATATTTGAAATATATTATATTTTTTTAAAAATTTAATTAAAATGTGTCCGCTCCGGCCGCGATGCAGCCGCGACGTTGCAATGGAACTGGAACGGCAGTGTCTGCGACAATGCACTGTTCCGTTCCAGCGAACCATGATCGGAAGAGATCAATAATGGTGAAAGAGGACTTAAGCTTTTCGACCACACAGCTGCATGCGAATTCTAGCACTCGGGCTAAGTTCAACAGCCTCAAGTGGCGACCCGAGTTGGGCGCGGGACGTACGGAGACGAGCACGTGAACTGTAGGAGATTTCATCGAACAGCGATGAGATATTTTCGGTACAAATCCATGGAGCAATTTTGGTCAATCTGTTTCAACTTTTGTATTACTTATATATTCTTGTGCTCATTGATTCCATTTAATATTATCTTTATTTAGTCTTTTAGTTTTTATTAATATCCATGAATACATTTCACCATTTTATTTATTTAGCTCTTAATATTAAAAGAAAATCATCATTTTCCTGCAAACAACAGCATACATACATGATAACTCTTGGCCCATGAGTAACTGTCGAAAGTGATTCAATTTGTACTGGGCCACATTAATGAATTTGATGGGCTTTGATTCTCCGGGGGCATCATAGTCCATACACTCTCTCATTTATTATTTATTTATATATGTTTTTTTTAATTTTTTTTTTGCAATCCATTTAAATAAGAATTATCTTTTTTAAGAATTGTTTAAGAATTTTCACTTGGTACTCCAATCAAACCACCAACTCTGACGAAACAGAGTATCTATCATGTTTAATGCTGTCAGTTTTTATTTTATTAAATAGATAATTGCTCCTTATCCACTCTAAATACTATTCTGCATCTTATTAAAAAAATCACCAAAATTTGAATAGGTATTATTCCAATTCTTTTTTATTTGGAAATATTAATTATATTTTTCAGTCAACACGACACAGTTCTTGCTGAAATTGTCATACATTTCACTTTATCATCTGAAAAACTATATGGAGCGAGCAGTAGATAGAAAAATATAGCATTTAAATATTAGTTTGAAATAATAATTCTAAAACTAATAATTGAAAAAAAATGATAAATTTAAATTAATTTTGAAAGCACGCCAACATTCTCTATTTTTCAAGCAAGAGTCGGATGAAATTATTTAATTTTTTTTTTTAAATATTACTTTACAAGCCGACAATCGTAATTTAATTACATCAGCAACTGCAAATAATTATTTATAAACAAGTTAGGTGAAGATGTAATATTTTATGTATTGTTACCAACTACTAATTGGAGTGACTTATTAATAGTTAATAGTTATTACAAATGACTTTTGACATCACATTTAAATATTTAATTAATTCATGATATATAAACTCTTAACTAGTTTTTTACATGGGTTTTTTTCACAATTTGGGTATTATAATTTATATATATTATATATTTATTAAGTAATTCAATTGTCATTCGAAATAAGGGCAAACACGATTTCTTTGTGACAAGTGAAAAAATCCAAGAAAAAATGACGCTTAACGGAAAACGTTACCCACATCAACTACCGCAAACAGTCATCATGGAGGAATTTCTGCTGTGCAAAATTGCAATTACCCAAAACTTCAGGGGCACAAAAGCGAAAACTGAAATCCCCATTTTGAAATTTCAAGTACAAAACAGAGCTTTTTTTTCATAATATAAAAAATTCCATTGAAACTTTATTTCCCCATTTGACCCCCCATTTTCCCTCGAAATTGCGACCTTTGCCATTCTCTCTTCAAACCTTTCAATATCTCTCTCCTCTCTCTCTCTCTCTATCTCTCACTGACCCACCGTTTGGTTGCAGGATTTTGAGAGGAGAAAAGGAAAAGAAGATAGTGGAGAAATTATTTTCCACTGTCGGAGTATATTTTTAGGATATTCCGGTGATCTGAGCTCTGAAGATCTATTTTCGTTTCATATGGGGTACCTCCTCCACTTGTGCATTTGAGGGTTTTTCCCCCCCGCGGTTTTGTACGTCGAGAGATCCGTGGTGAGTCTCGCATTTAAGCGCCATTTTCACCCCCCCTATGCCTTTTCCGCATTCGGGACACGTACGCACATTTCACGCAAACATTATTTGCGTATTTTTCTCTCTCTAGGTTTTAGCATTTAGTTATGGCGGAAAAATGCGGAGATTTTGCTTCTTTGTTCGAAGATTCAAAATGCCCAGTAATTTTCAGCTCCCTTCTCTCGTAAATTACTCCAGCTGGCGCAGCTCGATTCTCGATCTGTGGATGTGAGGTCGTCGCTTCGGTCCTGAAGATTGAGCTTTTTTGTGCTTATTTACCCCAGAAATTAGGGTTTTCGCCGTTCAGGTGTTGTCGGTCGTGGATTCTAAATTAGGTTCGCAATTTGGGTTGCGTAATTTTGTTTAATTTGTTCTCTGCGATGAATCGGAGTTTTAGGGCACCGGAGAGGGGGCAAATGGGGAGTCTGAGATTCAAGGATAACAAAGACGAGGATTTGGCATTATTTAGGGAAATGAGGAAGCGTGAAAAAGAACGGAACAATCTTCTTCTTCTTCAAACCTCCGACGAATTTGATGCTCCACTTGGTAAGATTTTTTTTTTTTTTTTTCAAATTTATTTTGTGAAAAAATCTGCGTGTTGTCGTCGGTGGTTTTGTTGTGAATTAACGAATGTTCAGTGGTTTTTTCATTAGATTATTAATTAATTGTAGTGAATCTATTTGGTAGATTTATTTTTGAATATTGTGACTTGTTGACTTAGTATGATGTGCTGTTGGCTTTAAAAAAGAATTGAAGTAATCTGTTTGATTTATGGTTTTCTAATATAAGTAATTTTTTCCCCTTTGCAGGACAAAGAACTGGTAGTTCTCCAATATTTAATATAACCGCAGGTACACCCGCTCCTGCCCGCAAGACGGGTACTGACGAGTTTCTCAATTCTGACAACGATAAAAATGATTATGATTGGTAATTGTCGTTCGTTCTTAAACTTCGTTTATTGTCTTTGATTATTTCAGTTGGCACGTTCGTTCCTATGAAGGAAAGCTTTTTGAACTACTTATGAAAATTAACTTGAAAATTTTATTTGAAGTCTTCTTGTGTTCAATCTCACGGAATGCTCATTTTCTCTACTGTGATAATGAAAAACTAATGTATTGCATTTGACCGGACGAACATTATAAATAAGTAGCCTTCTGTAGATGTCAGTTATAGTGCACTTATGTTTTTATGCATGGTTTTGTGGGAGTTGTTTGTTTGCCGGCTCCTCAAATTCCTTATGTCACTAGGACATACTCGCACACGATTGGACAGTCTGGCTTATGGTTGTTAACATAACCCGATATTTTCAATTTCAATATGCTGTCCAAAGAGGCAACTTGCCCTTTGTATTCTCTGCTGGCGTATTAGAGATGATTTTGCATTGGACTATTGTTTCAGAATAGAATTCAATTGTATGATTATATCAAATTTGTATTGTGCTGCTCTCAGATACATGTTAGGTCTCAGACTTGGTTTTTTTTTTTTCTCTTTTTTCATTTTCATTTCAAGTTTTATGGTTATCTAATTGAAAATGTGGTTCTCCGACTTCACAGCTGACCATTCCATCTCTATCTATCTTTAGAATCTCATGTATTTTTGTTTGTTTTCAGGCTTTTAACTCCCCCTGGCACTCCTCTTTTTCCTTCACTGGAAATGGAATCACATAAAACTGTCATGAGCCAGATGGGAACTCCAAAAGCTCGCCCCACAACTTTGAAATCTAGAGTAAGTTGAAAATTGGTTTACTATTTTGTAGTACATTTTACTCTATAGGACCTTTGACTAATTGAAAGTCCAATAATTGCCTAGGGCATAAGTAAATTTAATGCATTACCATCCGAGTTTGGAAAATTTCTGTTTTTAAGTGATGCACAAGAATTTCATACTTATTCTGATGATTCTTGAAACATAGGATTTGTTTCTTGACTTTTAGTATTCTCGATTTGATTCTTGACTTTTAGTATTGTCATTTCTGCTAGACAATTCGTACTAGATATAGAAATAGCATGCCACTCAAGTTATATTTCTGCGTCAACCTGTGAGCCTATTCTACTTTACACATAACGAGAGCATGCATTTCTAATTATCTGCAAAATTATTTTTAACTAACTTTCCCTGCAAAATTGACTGTGGTTGAAGCTGGCCAATCCCCAGCTCGAGCCTGCTGCAAGGAGCAATTTATCGTCCAGGCAATCAACTCTATCTCCTGGTTTGAACACTTCAACTGGTGGACTCCGCAGGCCATCTTCTTCCGGTGGTCCCGGATCAAGACCAGCAACACCAACTGGACGACCAACCGTTAGCTCATCATCTAGACCCACTTTGTCCTCATCATCAAGTAAGCCCTCGCTGTCGTCCTCATCAGCAGCATCAGCAGCTAAAACCACTTCAAACACAGCATCATCTCGAGTAACACCATCAACAACGTCAAAACCTTCAAGATCTTCCACACCCACCAATTCTCGCCCCACATTATCTTCAGCTAAGCCCGCAGCCCCCACAAGATCTTCCACTCCTACATCAAGGTCCACCGCACCACGTTCCTCAACACCAACTAGCAGACCATCCCTGCCCACATCAAAATCTGTGTCTCGGGCCTCAACTCCAACTCGTAGGCCCGCAATGCTGTCCACTTCAACAAGCTTACCTTCTCTCTCGGTTAACAAGTCCCCAAAGTCCTCTTCACTAGCCAAGCCAGTTCCATCTGCAGCAAAGAATCCGAATCAGAATCAGAATCCTCCTCCAACGAGGTCTAATTCTCCATCAGTTAGGCCCAGACCATGGAAGCCCTCGGAAATGCCTGGATTCTCCCTCGATGTTCCGCCCAATTTAAGAACATCCATGTCTGACAGGCCGCCTTCAGCTACTAGAGGTAGACCTGGAGCACCAAGTTCTCGTTCTTCGTCTATTGAGCCTGGTTCTAACCCAAGGATCAGAAGACAATCGTGTTCTCCGAGTAGGGGGCGGCCCCCTAACGGCATGACTCATAACAGTGGAAGCTCTGTCCCTGTGCCTGCTGTGAATCGGTTTCATGCTAAGGCGAATGACAATGTGAGCCCCGTTCTCTTAGGAACTAAAATGGTTGATAGGGTGATGAATATGAGGAAACTAGCCCCACCCAAGCAAGACGATAAGCATTCCCCTCACAGCAACTTATCCGGAAAGTCCTCTTCGCCCGACAGCTCAGGCTTTGGGAGAACCCTTTCGAAGAAATCCTTAGATATGGCTATCAGGCATATGGTATGTCAATAATCTTGTCCGATTCTTCAATATTTCTAAAAAGGGTGTGCTTAGTTAGTTAAAGAACTTTTCTGTTTTGGACTGTGTGCAGGATATAAGGCGAACTATTCCGGGCAATCTAAGGCCTTTGATGACTAATATACCTGCATCATCCATGTATAGTGTGAGATCTGGGCCGCCCAGAAGAACAGTGAGTGTTTCTGATTCTCCGCTTGCAACGAGTAGTAATGCGAGTTCTGAAGTGAGTGTGAACAACAATGCACTTTGCATGGATGGGCATGAAATCGATGATGATGTCAGCAGTGACAAGGGTATACGATCTCCGGCCAGCTTACGTGGCAGGTGATGGTATTTTGTTCACACTACTACTACTACTATTACTACCTCGTACGTATTTACTGTTCTACCCATCACTTTCTAAATTGTGGACAAGTATTCTAGTGGCGGCAAGAGTAACGACTGATTTGACTGTTCTCCGGAGAAGAAAGAGAGAATTGTTTAATGTAAATTTCTATGCATGGTTAGTATGCCATTTGATGTATTGTATCTCACATTAGCAAAACCTGTTATATGTGCTGTGCACTGTATTCTAGCCTTTGTTGTTTGTTTGGCAATGGAATGTACCATCACCCTTCTATTGTGGAATTCAGATATAGAGATACTTCTAATTTGTTTAAGCTAATTCGAATATTCAAACTTGACCAAATTTCGTACATCATATCAATTCCAAATTCCCTCGAATCCTGGTGGTGTGTTGAGTTGAATGTCACCTTCATTATTTTAGAAAGAGTGATTTACAATTCTTGCTAATCATTAAGTCGAATTTGAACTGAAAAAAAAAATAGATGAATACATAACGTAACTTGAAATGTTATTTGAGTGGTGTTTCTTTCAGGTAAGATTTTATCCCACGCTTAGAAGGAAGGCAAACAAATACAAAGATGAAAAAGATCAAAGGGAAATAGCGTAGAATGCACTAAATTGATCAATGAGGCCAAAGGTGGACCTTTTTAAACAATATTCTTTTGGATGAAAAAACTAACGGAAGCGGCTGACCAAGTTACATTGGGGTTCAAATCACCATTTCTTTTATAGTTCGAGGGCCGGAACAATAATTACACGAAACTTGTTATGGTCCTTGTGCAGTTTAAAAACATTTCAGATGCATTATCTGTTTTAAGCAATGATGCTAAAAATGCATCCATAAATTGGACCACGTTATCTCCACATATATTCGCCTCGATCTAATTTGTGGCTTTTTTGTTACCGGACAGACAGTGTCGTAAACTAATTCCGTCTTGGCTGGAACTGGAAGAGGTGACAACTCTTTCCATCACTTTGGACCACCAACAACATGTATAGTCTTTCTTTCACTACCAAGTTTTTATTTGATTAATATATATGCAGCTCCGAGAACTTACGAAGAAGCTCCTGTAACCATATCCTATCTAATCCATGGGTAATAGATACTACACATCCGAAGAAACAAATTACTAAAACATGCATTTTCGAAAAATCTAGCTAGCAGATAGACGCAAATAGCACACACCCGTTAAGTCTCTTCAATTTAGTAGTGATTAACACTAAAGATGTAACACATTTCAAAGCGCGTTTAAAACTAAAACTGCCATCCGAAATTAAATAACATAATCTCGTTTTTAAGTCTAATTGTACCACGTTTACACATCTCTATTACATATAAAATATAAAATAAAAATAAAAGCAACCCATATTACGCAACAGCTACAGCTTCGGCAGAGACTACCACATTGGGAGACTTTGGCGCATCAGCTTTAGCATCTGGTGCCGCTGGCGGAGGAGAAAACTTGAGGTGGGGTGGGGTGTTAGACTTTAGCCGAATGAGTACATTTCTCATCCTGGCTAAATCAGTCGGTTTTCCAGGTTTAGGCCCTTGAACCGCAACTACAGAAGCTTTCTTCTCCTGGTCTTTCTTACCTTTTCTCTTCTCTAGTACAGGGACTTCTTTAGGAATTAGGTCTGCTATCGATTTCCAGTAATCCTTGTCAGCTTCAGCATGGAACTTCTCGTGTCCAGCAACAAATACCTGATAAAAATAAAGATCGTACCCAAATCATTAAAACCGATAAATTTTCAACCGTTAACAACGTCAATCATGTGTTAACATTCTACATTTCAAGTTTATGCTAATTGCAAAAGGTCCCAAACTGGAGCCTATCAATGTTAAATGCTTCAATGATTGGAAAAATTAGTATTCGAACCTTCTCCCTTTCCCGGTTGGTAGCTATGTTGGTTTCACAAGCGATTTGACTCTTTCTGTGATATTCAACTTTGTACTCATCAGCTTCAATAAGGATTTGGCTCAACAGTTCTTTCTCTCTCTTCTCCTTCTCCTCTATCCGAATTGCATTCCGTCTGTCAACCAAAAAAAAAAGTTCAAATGTCAAACTTAGTCTTCGGGTGTCGATAAAATGTACTTTACAATTCGTCATACATTCATATGAAATACTTTTGAGTTAAATTGAAAGGAAACAAAGACACCAAGAAAAGCACAATAGGTATTTTATGAATGTAAACAGGTAATTTATTTAGATACTAAGATATTAAAACGAAAGGATCAGCAGCAATCAGACCCACCAAAGATTTCATTGGAAAGATTCTCACAAACAATATGCATTAACGTTGTAGACGGACCCCCTTTGTTACAACCCAATCCAGTGTTATATATTAAAATTATGTTCTTATCTTTACTACAATAGCATGAGGTTTTCGATTCCAAGATGCGCCCAATGTTAGCCTAATGAATTAGTGATGTCATTAAATTTTATCAGAATTCAAAGTGGTTTCTCATAACATCTGTTTCTAGAAGGTTCAAGGTTGAGAGGGTATCCTTCCATTTCTTCTCTCGAACCCTAGAAATTTTATTCGTTACGTTTTTTCTTTTCGACATCCCTACTTTCTGCACGAAAGAATCGGGTGCAAAAATCCAATCCCTTTTCGTCCATTTTATATCACTTCCCAATTACGAAGTCCATTTTATATCACTTCCCAATTATGAACGTTCACCCTGACACACTCATCTAATAACCCCTAAATTCTACTCCGATTGAACAAAATGACCTAATTTGAACTCATTTAGAAACCTAATTGTATTTAATAGATACTGAATTACAACGAACCAATCAGAAAAACTTCAAATTCAACACAAACTACTCCAAATAAAAGAAACAAAACACAACGAAGAACAGACGCAGCGAAAAAATAAAGTGAAACATCAACTAATAAATTATTAATCAGGAAAATCCAAAAGCGATACAAACTATACCTTCTCCATTCTCGGAGCGCATAACCCTCCTCGGGTTCCATCTCCGACGGCGGCGGAAGAAACGGGCCGTTATCATTAGTAACCGACGAGAAATCCGCCGGATCGGAGGGGAAATCTTCGCCGGAGACGTAGATCGGCGGAACAGAATCGTCGACAGTAGAATCAAAATTGGAAAACGACTCAGAAGCAAAATAACCGTCGTCGAACGAGCGAGTCTTAACGGCCGCCGGCGAGTCCCCCTCCAACTGATCGAACGAGTCTGTGAAAGTAGACGACATCGTATTGGCTGTTGGTCTTGCTCAACTTTACCAATGGTTTGTGATAGTGCAGTGAAAGATTTGCGTCCTTTTCAAACTGAATAAATAATAATATACATATTTTTTATTTATTTATTGGGAGAACTGAATAATAAATAAATAAATTGAAGGAGAAAAAATAATTAGTTCTCTTGGCCTATTTAATCTGGATGGGCTGTTAACTAATTTGGATGGGCTGTTATTTAATCTGGATGGAGCCCATTTTCAATGATAAAAAAGGTGTTAGTTCTGAGTCAAAGGCTGTTATTTAATATGTTTGGTCAAAACTTTTGACCAAACATATTGGGGCAAATTAGAGTCAATCCCAAGATAAGTTCCAATTACAATCATCCATCAACTATGAATCGTTTTACGCGTTCATTCTTATGGTGTTAAATTCAACAGAATATTCTAGATTCCGCGTGTGCAAAAATGCAGTTTCTGATGCATCACAATCTGATTTTTACAAGACAAGAGACACATTTTACGATCATTATGTTTCAAAATGTGAAGATCGAATGAGATAAAACGGGTAGAAACTGGAGAATATTCCGCATAATCTAATCTAAAAAAATTCACTAAATTTGACACCATAATGGCGAACGTGTGGGTAGAGGGTCGTTGTGTCAAAGCCCAAAGGAGATTTTAATTGTGAAATTGAAAGGTAAAAGAAAAGTGGTGTGGTAAATAATTAATTACTCCATCGGATTTTACAACCAATAATAGATCCAATAAATTATAATAGAATCTCTCTCTCTCTCTTTCTCTGTGCTTTTCCCTTTCACAGGTCTCTTATCGTCTTCACCTCGTATCTCTCTCTCATCGATCTCGATCACCAAAGCTCACCAACACATGGCGAGCCTATGGCGGGCGGCGATGGGCTCCACTCAAGCCAACGCCGACGACTACGACGGAGTCGAGTTCTGGGGAACGCCTGAGCGCTCCGGCTGGCTCACCAAGCAAGGCGAGTACATCAAAACCTGGCGCCGCCGCTGGTTCGTCCTGAAGCAGGGTAAGGTCTTCTGGTTCAAGGAATCGGCCGTCACACGCGCCTCCCGGCCGCGTGGCGTGATCCCGGTGGCTAATTGCCTTACCGTCAAGGGCGCCGAGGATAGGATCAATCGTGAATTCGCCTTCGAATTGTCGACTCGAAACGAGACGATGTACTTCATCGCCGATTCGGAGAAGGAGAAGGAGGACTGGATTAATTCGATTGGGCGATCCATTGTTCAGCACTCCAGGTCTGTCACCGACAACGAGATCCTTGATTATGATAGCCGCAAATAATTTGGTAAACGTTTGAACGATTAGCTTCTCTTATCTCCGTTTTTTTTCTCTTAATTTATACCTTTTAATGAAAATTGTCAGTTTTGATGTGCAAATTTTAGCTTTTTCTGAGTATTCTGATTCTGTATATGGCTGATTGATGTATGTGCTGCCTTTTTTTTTTTTTTTTTGAATTTTTATTTGGGGTTGGGGGTTTTGGATATTGTAGTGTGTAATTCTGTATTAATGTGATAATTGGAGTATGGTGTGTTTGTGCACTTGGCTAAGTGACTGTTTCATTGGTTTGATTGATTTTGATCAAATATCCCTGTGGCTTTGTGATTAGTTCAATGAACGTATAGGTTTAGTTACGCATAACGAAAAATTTCAGAAACGCCATTGTAGACGTGTTAGAAAAGGGAAAGAAAAGGTGCGGTGTTGTAACCATTCTTTGATTTCTTGGTTTTGATGGCCAAATTCGATACAGATTTGCTCTGATTTGATTTGTTTATACCTACTGCATTTGTATTATTTGGTTCGTGTTGGTTTTCCTGTGTCGCTCGAACATTTTTCCGGAGTTATATATATTGATTTGGCTTTCCTATCATATGTATGAACATTCAGATGTCATCCAATTGACAAAAGAAGAAAATATAAATCGAAAATCCCCCCCAATTCAAGAGTCGAGGCATGATATCAGCAAATTATGTGTCTTGTAATTTTATGGATGATGATATCTTAACTTTCAGCCCCGTCCACCAAAGTATTAATTTTAGATATTCGAAAAATGTGACGGTGTTCCTTTTTACTGAGCTGAACAATGGTAGTGGTACTCGTAGTTTATTCATTGTGTAGTCTGATTGCCAATAAATAGCAGGAAAAGGAGACAAGTTGTAGGTATTTTACATGTAGTATCTTACTGAAGACCGGATTGCTCAATTCAATCGATTTTTTCACATCTCGATTATTTGAGTCGAGTATGACCGGTTTCGAATCTTATGTGGTTGAGTTGATTTATTCAAAGTCTCTCAAAGATAGGTCCATATACATTACATACATTTCGTGGCTTTTCGAGTATTTATGTGGATTATTACTCATGATGGGCTTTTGTGCATAGTTATTCGTATTTGGACCTCTTTGGGGCCTATCAATTCCTAGCCTTTTCTTCCACATAAATAGTTACTACTCTCTCCATTACTTCTGAAGTGTCGATTAAGGTTAATAATTACGAGAAAAAGATAACACCATCACTCCGGGTTTTTTCATAGCACGTGTCAAACTTTTTTATCGAGTGGCTTCAATCGAGTCATGCTGGACAACGGAGCCAGACTAGACTGCTACTGGATAAGGGATCAACTTTGCAAAGTCGGATCTCCAAATTTGTAAACAAATATTAATATTGTTAGGCCTCGTTTGCTTGCTTGCTGTTATTAGGTTAGATTGATTAAATAGTAGGATTTGGTAAAATGTTTAGTTGATAAGATTCAACATTACTCAAGTTAAGTCCGCAACTAAAGTGGAAACCCGTAATTAAGTGACATTACATCATGAAATTATTAGCACTCCTATTAATTAATTAATTAGTTGACCGGTAGGAAATTAAATTCAATCTAATATAATCTGGCCTAATCCGAAAAGGAATCTTGCAAATTCAATTTGAATTATATAATGTGTCTGACAAGTGTTTGATGGATGAATGTAAATCATGATAATTCAACGGCCCGTTAAGGTAGCGAACTCGGACCTAGTGCCCATAAGGAACCAACCTTCATTGGAGTTAAAATTCTCATAGTGCCCACAAGGAACCAACTATTTAATTAAATACAAGTTCAGTATGATTATTAAAACTAACTAAAGGAGGAAATTGTTTATGAAAAATGTGAACTCACGGCTGATTATTAAATTTAGGGTAAATTACAACTACCCCTGAGGAATGGTCAAATTATAAAAACCCCCTCTTACTTGGATAATTACATCTACTCTCTTAACTATGAATCTTTTTACACCTTCATCTTTATGGTCTCAAATTCGATATAATCATCTAGATTTCGTGGAATGTGCTTTAGTTTGTACTCATTTTGTATAAAAATGCAGTTTCTGATGTAATTCACGATTAAATTTAAAAATAATAATATTTCATATAATCAAAAAGTTTCAGAGGAGGCTGTAATTCACGATTAAATTTAAAAGAAAGAAATCCAGAAAGTAAATAATCAATTATCAAAATCCAGCCCATTTCAATGGTGGGTGGGTGCAAAGTGCAAAAGATCTGTATTTTGATGGTACAAAATGCCAAATACCCTACTTTAAGAAACCAAGGAAAAGTGAAAATCATCGATTAAAAAAAAAAAAAAAAGAAAAAAAGAAAAAAAAGGGAAAAACGACTAGGGTTTCGAGAGAGAGAAAGAGATGTCTTGGTCTGAATCCGACGACGATGATTGGATACCAGTAAATTACTCCGTCTGGTTTGACGGAGATCCCAAGAACCGTGATAAACGCGTAGTGAAAGAT
>NW_012194947.1:2692402-2737508 GCF_000504015.1 Erythranthe guttata
CTCTCTTATTTTTTTTCTGGCGTTCTTTCGATATTTTCTTAAAACCTAATGTAATTTGGTGTTTATGTTCAGACTACTACTATTAATGATCTTCATTAATTAATTAATAATTGCACGTGGGTGTGTGTAATTATGTTGTGTTTGTAGGTGGAGAAATACAGTTTTGTGGAGATTGTGTATGCAGTTGCACGTGTATACTCAGGTATTCAATCGAATATGATGTTTACGGCTACGCCTGTGTCCGAGGCGGCGGCGGATGGTGTCGATACGAAACCCGTAACTTTTCGAGCTCACGTTTCCCTCGTAAATAGATGGGTAGAGTATGTTGTACTTGTCACTCCTGCTGACCTCCTTGCCTTCGATAGGTAATCAATCGATTTTTCACATTTTACAATATGATTTTATCTCTGTTTGTTACTCATAAATCACAATCTATCTATCTACCAGACGCAAATTCGGTTGGATATGCGAAGAAGTTTCGATGAAGAAGCCGGACAAGATTTTGATCAAGGAATTGCGACAGGGCTTCGTCTTGTATGGTGGAGATTCCACCAGCTGCGATTGTAATACGATGAATATCCTCAAAGAATGTACCGATTTAGCTATTGAAGTCTACAACAAAACAAATGTATGTATCCCGTTAAATAATAATTTGTTGTAATCTATGTTAATAAAAATAAATGATTTAACAATTTTGCAAGCAGCCCGTGAGATACAAGTGGCTGGACGTGGTGCTTGCAACGGGAGATTCGTCCGCAGGCCGTATGGTGTATTTGGAATTTACGGCGGTGCTTTTGGATAAGGATTGTAGAGAGTATTATGAAGAGGGTTGTCAACAAGTATATCGTCAACAACTTCTTACAGGTGTTGATAAGCCGAGAACTATGCGAACTCGTGTTTCCATCACACCTTACTATGTAGAGTTTGTTGAACGTGTCCCTCTTGCTGAACTGCCATAGGTAATCAACAATTTTTCGATTTTTTCGCTTTTTGTTCTTAAGCTGCTATATGTTTCATAATTTTACAGTTCATAGGCTTAAAATTTTGCTTATGTTTGTAAATGAGAATCTATCTGCATTAGTATTTCTTGAACTTGATCATTTGTTACGCCCATTTCGTTTTCAAAATAATTTCGGAGGCCACCGACCAAATCAGCCATATACTGAATCAGAATATTCAGAATAATCAGAATTACAACTAGACACCCTCTGGTTTGGAAAATTGGAAACAAAAAAAAAAAAAAAAAAAAAAAAAGAAAGTTGAAGAAAAGCGAGTATTGGTTTTTCTTTTTATTTATGAAGCTGGGAAAATGAGAATGAATTAACAATTATAAGCGCAATTACAATAAGTAGGAGGTCCTTCTCCGCAAAAACTCCAAACATATTCTCTCGGTTTTACGGATTGAATGCACGGTTGAACGCACGCGCCTGCGTCTTTTGGGTCACACGGGAAATCTGGAATGCTATATTTGCATACAGTCCCCGAAACCAAACACTCTGCAAATCCATTAAATAATTAAATAAATAATTCATGTAACGAATTTATAATCAAATAAATAAAATTTAAAGATAACCTGATGTTAGAGCTGCGAGGACAATTAGGAACAAAAACGACTTCACAAACTTTGCGGCCATTGGAATTTTGATATATGATACAAAACCTCTGGTTATAATTTTGCTTAAATAGCAATTTGTAACAAATCTCCAAGATTTTTTATTTTAATATACATTTATTTGCATACCATATAATATAAAAGGGAATGTGTTGATTGTGTTGATATGGATTTAGTGTAAGAAATCTGATTTTCATATCGTGATCTGGCTATTTATTGTAATTTATGATTTGGTATTACTGATTTTTTTTTTCTTTTATTATAACAATTAAATTTGGTCCACACACACACACACACATATATATATATATATATATATATATATATATATATAGGGCTTAAGCTAATATGGGCCGAAGATTCAAACTTTTAATTCTACAATTAAGAACAATATCTATGACAAATGTGCGTAATAAAATATCGGGGCAATTTGCTATAGGTCATCCTATAAGATATTATGTGTGTTAAAATTCATCTAATAAACTCTATTTTTCAGCAAATTTTTGTATTTATAATTTGTCAAAAGTACCCCTATCAATATCCCTATTAATATACGGTAAATATATCTTCAAAATCAAATCCCCTATTTTTCTCCCCTATTATACTGCAAATCCGAAAATTATATTTGCAAAAATCTGGATATCGATTTCTTCCATGTTTCTTCAAAGCAAAAATCTCACCACGAATTTTGAATCCTTCCATAGGTTTGGGTGTTTGATCGTTTGCAGTTTTACCAGGTCGTTTGCATTTTGTCTTCGTTCGATTTGTTGTTCACTAATTTGCATTTGTTTCGTTTGCTGTTTACAAATTTGTTGTTCACTATTTGCATTTGTTTCGTTTGTTGTTTACAAATTACCTGGTCTGAGCATTTTGCCTTTATTCTGTTTGCCTTCGTTCGATTTGTTGTTGCCCTATTTGACTTCGTTCTGTTTGTTGTTTACAAATTGTTTGTTGTTCGGAATCAACAGCTGATGTTTAGGATTTGCTGTTTACATTTTGCCACGTTGAATGTGTTCAAAGGACCGTGATTGCAGAATTTATACCGCCGTTTATAAGGAGAGAGATCCCAACGCAGGAAGTTCGTAAGTCTGTACAAGAAATATATAAAATTCTCGTGACGTACGACAAAAATAAACGTCGATTTATAATTGGTGGAAAAGAGCTTCAGTTAAGCCCTATTGAGTGCCAACTGATTTTTGGGGTAAAAAGCGGCGCCACCGGCATGAATATAACGTTTAAAAAAAGCAGTCATAAACCGAGGGATGGCATCATAGCAAGGCACTTTCAATCCGTGAAGCGACTACAAGTTAAACATCTAAATGCAACCCTGGATCAATTGATGAAGAAAAACCAAGAACATGACATCGAAGATGTGACGAGGATCGTTCTACTGTTTCTAATGGTCAATTTCTTCTTCACCACCGGAGGGGATGTGGTTCCATGGTCATGGATGAAGTATGTTGAAGATTTGGATAACACCATTAACTATAATTGGGCGCAAGAGAGAACTTCATACTTTCCTCTTTATCATTTTTCGTTTGCAGTTTGCCTTTACCGTTTGTATTTGCAATTTGCAATTTGTGGTTGTTAATATTTGCAATTATTACATTTGTTGTTTTGTAACGTTCAATCACTATCTGTTTTATTTTACGTTCAACAGCCACTGCAAAAAAAAAAAAAAAGGACCAAGCCATTGTTCAACAACATCGAAGAGAGGAGAAGGAATATTAAATGCATACGAACGTCCACGAAATCAATGTCAATGGTGAAAAAGTTCATGGTGTGAAAGAATATGAGCAATTTTCGTTACATTGTTTTCCCGCTGCATTAGGTGAATCTCCCATTGTCGAACTTCGGCACTGGACACTCTTTGTGTGTGACAAATATTTATGCTCGCGAGAACGTTTCAACTCGTATTTGTCCAAAAAAGATAAAAGATGATCCATTTTTTGTTCATGTTGCTAACATGTAAATGGTCCTCGAGAGCGCAAAAAAAAAATCATTGTTTAATGATTCACATTCATTTGTTGTTTCAAATTATTTTTGGTGTTTGATACTACAATTTTCAGTTATAAGTTGCAGTTTGCAGTTTTCTATTTTATGTTGCAATTTATTTTGTTGTCCGGTTTTTTATTATGTTGTTTGCTGAAGTAAAACTAATTAGAAAATGCAAACAAAAAAATGCAATACTATCGATAACATACGGAATAACAATTAAAATCCAACACATATGATCTCAAGAAAATTAATAATTAAGATTGCTATAAAATAATTATGAAAATAGAATTAAAGATTTTTTTAATGAAATGAATGAATTATTAATTTTCACATTAGCTAGAGGCTTGAGAGAGAGAAATAATATAAGTGTGCGAGAGAGAGAGAGAGAGAGAGAGAGAGAGAGAGAGAGAGAGAGAGAGAGAGAGAGAGAGGCGTGTGGGTGAGGGGAGAGAGTTGTAACCGTGCAGTATGAAGAGGAGAGAGTGAGATATTTGTGGGATTTTTTTCCTTAATTTTTAAAATTAACTAATTATATAAAAATATTAATTGGGGTATCTTGCACCAAAAGGCGAATCCCTCGCCCTAGGGGCCCCCATCCCTTGGCCCGACAAGGATTGATGGAGGATGTAAATCATGGTAACTCAACGGCCCGTTAAGGTAGCGGACCCGGACCTGGTGCCCACAAGGAACCAACCCTCATTTGGAGTTGAAATTCCCACACTGCGGCTGCCAGGATTCGATCCTAGGACCTATTAATTAATTGGGGTATCTATGTCTATACATAAATAATTTAATTAATTTTAATTGATCAAGGACCTACACCTATATTCATCTAATAGAATGGATCTCCACCTATATAAGTCTAGAATAAGGGGTGTCTAGCCAATTTCCCCTAAAATATCCCATATTTACTAAAAACCGTCATGTGTTTATCATTTCATTTACTAGAACTAGTAATAGAATTACATTATTTTTTTTTTAAATTCATATCAACTTGATTAACAATGCCATATACATTGACAATATTTATTGTTTGAGGTGTCTGATGTACACACGCTTCTGATATATTTTTTTGGATCAATAATTTTTCGGCATTCTTGAACGCATGAATCGGCAATGTTGACGTCGCACTGGCTGTAAATTTTCGACATGCAAACTCTCTCGCAAATAATACAACCGTTTTCTTCTTCACCCCGAACCGAACAATCTGTGCATCCACAAAACAAATGTATTCATTAATTAGTTCTAATTAGTAGTTTTTTAATTATAAAAACTTCACGAATAGCTACGTTAAAAAAGGGTGATAAAAAGAGAGACAATAATATAATTCGTTGTGTCGATTACAATGAATCGGTAATTCGACTTTTTTGGTAGTGCGGTTATAAGATGCATTTCGATTTTACGAGTGATTTCATATTATATAATAACATCCTAAAGACATATTTGATACCTGATGTGAGCGTGATAAGAACAAGAACAACTAACAAAAGGGACCTCGAAATTAGTTTCGACATTTTTCTTAAAAATCTGATTTTTTTTTTCTTTCGTTGAACGAGTTCGTGGAATTCCTATGAAATTTATAGCTGAATGATTATTTGTTACCTTCTGCTTGATTTTTTGTAATATGATTATTTGCGTTACATCGTAATAAGCAAACGAGATTGTGAAAATATTTCGTGTTATTATGCAAATTGCAAGCAAATTGCAGTAATTTCTCCATATTTCATAGGGAATATTATATATATATATATATATTGTCGTAATTTATTTAATTAAAAAATAAATTATATAAGTACTGTGAATAAATAATTCTTTTTGTAAGCATGTTTCCAGTTAGTTTCCTTGGCTTCAAATAAACGAAACGTGTGAAATTGCAATATCAAATGCTGGTACATATACATATATGTACCAGCATTGATTTCTTAGTGTATACTTTTCTGAAGCATAAAGGTAACCATAATTAGGATAACATGATCCCACTTTTAATCATCATTTTATTAAAGAATCTTAATAATTCATCAACTAGAGTATGTTTGTTGCTGACTGCGACAGGGACATTTCATGTGGATATTTCTTTAAGTTTAACATTAATCACACTCATAATTAATTAATGTCGATACCTAAACAACCACCTAATTATCTTTTTTATTATTATTATTATTTTCTTTAATTAATTGTGTTTTTTTGGTTTGTTTGTTGGGATAAATCTATTACATGTAGGCTTGTGCAATACGTACGTGCAGCACCACTCAGTTTTCGATTCAAGAGGTGTGGGCTAGCCTTTTGGATCCGCACCTAGTTGTTGAAACAAGTGAATCTTTGTCAGTTCACTTATTGTCAACAATCGCTCAGTCAAGTTTATCACACCTGGTTAGACCTAGTGTCTTTTACGTTCTTTGGAATCACGAGAAACATCTCACCAAACAATATATGTAATATCAAACGATATTGTTGATTAATAATTTTTAATAGGAATATTTAGTTGGTCATTTATGTAATTAAGGTCTTCATGTTCACTCCTTTTCTTTTCTTTTCTTTTATAATAAAACAATAAATTGTTCTTCATATTCTCATCATCCATCTATATTAACGTGGCCTCCACAATTACATTCCCTACCAAATATAAATCTTTAGCATATGACAATGACGCTCAAATTCAAATCTTTAACTTAACTCATCATCTCTCTCTCTCTCTCTCTCTCTCTCTCTCTCTCTCTCTCTCTCTCTCTCTCTCTCTCGCTGTCATCTCTCTCTCACACACACACACAGGCACACAACACATACACAGTAGTTAGAACGTGATCGATCGGCTGAGAAAGACAACACTCCAACCATATACAATTACCATAATAAAGCGGTGTGTGTCATTTCACCTAATTAATATATCACTCTTCTCTCCAAATTAAACTAATTAATTAACCAACTACACCACCAACTAATATTAAATCTTTCTCTCTTAATTCAATCAAGAAGAATAAAAAGATTAATCAATGTTAGTGTGTTCTCTTTAATTATATTTCTCATGCAAATACTCTTCTTAATCTCTTTGATCATCGTCTTTATAATTTTCTCCTCTTCATTTATATATATTATATATCTCTCACCAAAATTGTCTTCTCTCTCATAATTCTCATGCAGCCTCCTCTCCGCCGCAAATTCAGCCCAGTATTCTTCTCCGCCGCGTCGACTTCATTCTCAATGAAGCCCACCACCGCCGCCGTCGGCGGAGGCCGCAAGAGCGGCAATCTGTCGGTATTCGTGGTGGCTATGTCCATCTTCATCTTCGGCTGTTTCATGTACAACGAGGACGTGAAATCAATTGCCGAATACCCGTTCACGCGCCCCACCCAGGAAGTCCAAGAAAACGAGACGGGTTTCAATTTCGCCGGCGGCGACCAAAGCGCCGCCGTTTCGGTGGTGGTGAATTCAAGAACCGTCGTGGAGACTGAAATAGAGGGATCCTCTTCCGATGATGATGATCAGAAACAAGAGGTGAAATCTACCGACCCAGAAATCGAAACGAACGTTGAGGAAAATCACGACGGCGGCGGCGGCGGCGATGATGATGAAGAAGAGGAGATTATTGAACACCCACCAGAAGACTGCGATTTTTTCACGGGGGAATGGGTTTTTGATAACGTCACCCACCCGTTGTACAGAGAGGATGAATGCGAGTTTTTGACGGCGCAGGTGACGTGTATGAAGAACGGCCGGCGAGATTCTCTCTACCAGAATTGGAGGTGGCAGCCCCGAGACTGTTCTTTGCCCAAGTAAACTTTTCTAATTTAATTATTAATATCAACTGATGACTGTAATTAGTGTGATGTGTTTAATTAATTAACTAATTGATTGATTAATTAAAGGTTTAAAGCGAGATTAATGCTTGAGAAAATGAGGAACAAGAGGCTAATGTTTGTTGGGGATTCACTGAACCGGAACCAGTGGGAGTCAATGATCTGTTTGCTTCAATCCGCAGTGCCACGTGGCAGCAAGACCTTGAACAAGACTGGCTCTTTATCTGTCTTCAAAATTCAGGTTTTTTATTTTCTCTCTTTAATTAATAATTAATATTAATAAATTGTGTCATTTACTTAATTATTTTAATTCATGCATTCTCTTTAATTAATATATATATAAATATCCAACTTCCTTTTGACTTTTGTTTTAAAACGTGTACAAGACTTCATTGAGGAATCAAGTAGTACAAAGTGTCACACAAGTTGAAGTTTTGTTACCAAATCTAATTATTATTATTATTACACAAAAGTGGGTATCCTTGTTGCTCAAACTACAAGCTAAGCACCTAACTAAAACATTTTTCAAATAATCAACCACCTTTCACCTAATTTAGTGGCACTAACCAAAGATTTTTTATTCCAACTTGTATAGTAAATTTAATTATTGCAGATTATAGGAATTGTTCTATGTTTCAAAATTATTCTTGATTTATAAATGTAGTATAAATTAAATGGCAGGATTACAATGCAACAGTGGAGTTTTACTGGGCTCCGTTCTTGGTGGAATCGAACTCGGACGATCCGGATATGCACAGCATATTGAACAGGATAATAATGCCCGAATCCATCGAGAAACACGGCCGAAACTGGAAGAATGTCGACTACCTCGTCTTCAACACTTACATTTGGTGGATGAACACTGCAGCCATGAAAATTCTGTAAGTCATGAATTAATGTGCATTTGTCTTAATTAAGTTTGTTAATATTAATTAATCTCGGAGTTTAATTGATTAAATTAATGAATGAAATAGGCGAGGATCGTTCGACGAAGGCGCGACGGAGTTCGAAGAAATTCCGAGGCCTGTGGCTTATGAAAGAGTGTTGACGACTTGGTCTAATTGGGTTGACCGAAACGTCGATCGAAATCGAACCCAAGTTTTCTTCATGAGCATGTCTCCCCTCCACATCAAGTAATTAATATTTCAATTATTAAATCCTAATTTTATTTTATTTTATTATTTTTAAGTTCTTTGATTTAGTAATCAACCACTTCCTTTTTTTTTTTTTGATAAGAATCAACCACTTCCTAATCACTGATAAAAAAGTTCAAATACATTATTGTAGTGTGGGACAAGTTTAATTAAAATTTGACTTAATCGATTGTAGGGAAAGATTGATTTTATTCCTGATTTTGATCTCTAATTTTGAATATTGGAATAGGAGTTTGGATTGGAATAACCCGGATGGGATAAAATGTGCTAAAGAGACAGCCCCGATACTGAACACGTCAATGCCGTTGAACGTGGGCACGGATCGGAGGCTATTTGCTGTGGCGGCAAATGTGACCAAGTCCATGAAAATGTCTGTGAGTTTCATGAACATCACAGCGCTGTCGGAATACAGAAAAGACGCGCACACGTCTGTCCACACAATCCGGCAGGGTAAAATGGTGACGCCGGAGCAGCAGGCGGATCCGGCGACTTACGCCGATTGCATACACTGGTGCCTCCCTGGATTGCCGGACACGTGGAACGAGTTTCTCTACGCTCGTATTATATCACGGTCCTGACAAATTATAAATGCACGTGTTAATCTCAGATTAACATGTGTTTGGTAAATATTTTTCTAGATGCATTTCGAAATCTGGATTTTTATTTTTATTTTTTTGGCGTTTTTGTTGATATATCGTATATGAATCGGCAATTTATCTTGGCCGTTGATTGAAAATATCAAACGTTGCAAGGAACGTTTTTTTGTAAAAAATGAAATCGGTTCGAAGAAAGTACAAATGAAAGAGAAATTGTAACTAACTTCTTTTATGTAAATTTTGTGTTACTTTTTCATTCTTGATATTGGTTTGAAATTGTTTTGGGCTTCAAATTAGTGTTTTTTTTTTTGTTTTTTTTTTTTTTTGCTTTTTGGGGTGGTTTGACTTTTGTCAACCGAACCAACTCATAAATGCTAATAAAGTCAATTAATTAGAAGCCGAAAACATGTGATTGGTTAGATTTGGTTAAGCGAGTGTGGCTATTGGCTTGCATTAGACCCACGTGGCGCGTTACATTTTAGGCCCATATGTCTTGTCTGGTTTTATTTTTATGGGGCCTTAAGATATAGGTCCCTGGTGATAAAACAAATTAGAACTAAATGACAATTAAAACTAAACTTTTGCTTCACATCCTTTATTAAATTCATTCCAAAAATGCCCTTCTACTCACAAATTCGAAATTTGCATTTAAGTAAAAATCAAACTGCATTTATAATTTTTTATTATGCATTTAATATCTTATTTTTTTTTTATCTAACATATTTTATTTTATTTTTACGGACTTTGTCATCTTTATTTTTTCGTTTTTCACTCTAGCATTTTTTACATTTATTTTTAACATTTTATTGAAGATTATGATTTTTTTTTACATTTTTGTTAAATAGTACAGCAGATTTTAAAAATACTATGGTCTACTGTAGTATACTATGGTTTACTATAGTTTATTAATATTGAAATTATGAATGTTTTTGAAAAAAATCAGTCGTAGTCGTCTATAGGAAACATAAAAATTCGTAGTCACATATTCTCGATACCGATTCGTAGACACTCGTAGTGATCCGTAGACATCCGTAGACACCCATAGTCATAAGCGCCCATAAAAAACGAAATCGTAGATCTGCAATCACAACCGCCATAGGCGCCGTCCGCCATAGCCATCGTCTTACATATCCCATACCCAACCCCCACCATAACCGCAACCACAACCACTCTAACCGCCTCTATATCGGTCGACGCCATAGCCGCCGCCAGACCCGCCATCCACGATTGCCGCCTGTATACCCACCGTCGCCATAGCCGCCGCGAGGTCCACCACCCGTTACAGCTGTTTCTATGCCCAAGCGAAGGTCTGTCTCAAAAGAGCATATCAGTCGTTGCCACTCACCATATTCGTCTTTATAATCAACCCACCATACCCTCCATCGCTATCTAACACTCAAATCTGTAAAAAAAAAAAACAAAAATAGAGAAAAGGGGAGAGGGGTTGGGGCGGCAGGAGAGAGAGAGAATTCAGGCTATTCAGAGAGAGATCCATGGGCCTATTTCCGTTGTCTTTTTTCTAAGTGGAAGAGAGGGGAAGAGAGAGAGAATCAAAGAGAGAGAAAGAATGAAATGGTGGGTGGGTACGGTGGAATAAAAGAAAAACAGAGAGAAGGGGTGCAGTTGTGTGGGGCGGCGCAAAAAAAAGGAGTGGGAAAAAGAGAAGAGGAGAAAAAAACCCTATTTTTTTATTAATTATATTAAGGGTATTTTCGGGTTAAATAAAAATCAAAGGATGTGGGATAAATTTTATTTAGAATTAAGGATTTAGTTAAAATATTTCATTTGAGGTTGTCATTCTTATCTAATTAAGTTTGATTTAAGGGGTGTCAAGCATATTACCCATTTTTATTACAATGTTTTTTATAAATAATTTTGAAAATTATACTCACATTATATATAATTAACGAGATCATTAATTCTCAAAGGTTGTAATTAAACATTGATCTTCTCAGAAAAAAATCCTTTTCCTTCCACTAATTAAAAAACATCATGTGCATGCATGCATGGTTCTGTGTACGTAGTGATCTTCTGGGTGGCATTTTATTTGATTTATTTTTATATATCAAAATATAGTACGTAATCATGACTTGCCATATTATTTGATTAAGTATAACAAATTAAATTTGTATCGCAATCTATGTGCAAGATCATCGACACAGTGTGGCGTATACATAAATCTTGAATTTATGACCTTAATTATGATGATATTTCTGCCATTTACAAACAGTCCAACAAAATATTGGTATACCATATTTAAAAGGTAATCTTTTTATTCTGTACCTTATTCTATAAATAATCACTAATAAATGCCTTTGACCAATATCTCATTCCTAACAATATAAGATCAATCAGTGCAATTCCTGCTCGCAAACGCTTCAATTAATTACTTATATATAAATTCCTTGACTAATGCTATTTTAATATCTTTTAATTAATTTTACCATAATCAATTAATATATTTTAATTTCCACATAGAAAGAAAAAATAAAAGATTTTCACAGTTACTACATTATATATATTAGGGCAATATATATATCCGAAGAAATCTTTAATTTGCAGTAGAAATAAAAATATGTCTAGATTGTGTTACTTAGCATTAGTTATAAGTTTTGTAGCTTTATTTCAGAATGCTGCATCAATAGATTATGGAGCAGCCCTAACAAAGTCTTTGTTGTTCTATGAAGCACAAAGATCAGGTAAGCTACCGCCTACTCAGCGCGTGCAATGGCGTGGAGATTCTGCTCTTACCGACGGCAAAGATTCCGGGGTAATTAATTAAAAACTAAAAATCCCTATTTTTACTAATAAAAAAAATTATAGCGATTTTTCAATAAATAATAAATATGGTATAGGTGGATTTGACCGGAGGATATTACGACGCCGGCGACAATGTGAAGTTCGGCTTCCCGATGGCGTATACAGTGACAATGCTGGCGTGGAGCGTGGTTGAATTCGGGCCTCAACTTAGGGCCCGAAATGAGTTGTCGAATGCTTTGAGGGCCATTAAATGGGGGACCGATTATCTAATTAAGGCCCATGTAGAGCCTAATGTGATGTACGGTCAAGTCGGAGATGGCGGGTCGGATCACTCGTGCTGGATGAGACCCGAGGATATGACGACGCCGAGAACCGCTTACAAGATCGACGAGCAGCACCCGGGTTCGGATCTTGCCGCCGAATCTGCCGCCGCATTGGCGGCGGCAGCCATTGCTTTTCAAGAGTCACAGCCTAGTTATTCGTCCAGGCTACTCAACCATGCAAAACAGGCAAACCCTCTCTCTCTCTCTCTCTCTCTCTCTCTCTCTCTCTCTCTCTCTCTCTCTCTCTCTCTCCCTTATTTTGTTAAGAAAAAGTAAATTCTGGGGCTTTTTTGTAATTTATTTTTGTCAATTGCGACAGTTATTTGACTTTGCAACAAAATACACCGGCAAGTACCATGACAGTATTCCTGGGGCTGGACAATTCTATTCAAGCAGTGGATTTGAGGTACATATTATTACTTTTTCAAAAAAAATCTTTAAATCAAATATATCACACATTTTAAATTACAATTTTTTTCTAATTTATTAATTAGGACGAACTTTTGTGGGCTGCAACATGGTTATCACTAGCCACTAACGACAAAACCTACTCAGACATCGTCACTAAATCCACCAACTTCGGTGGAACCAGAACAATGTTTTCATGGGACGACAAATTTGTCGGCGCTCAAATCCTTATCTCAAAGGTATATCTATAATAAAATATATATACTCGAATTATATATTAAATTAAATTAATAATAAATTTTCATTTCAGGGTGTATTAGAGGGGAAATTCAAATCAGAAAATGGAAATTTGGAGCAAGCGAAACAGTACGGTGAAGAATACGTATGCAACTGCATGCAAAAAGGAAACAACAACGTGCGTAAAACAAACGGTGGTCTCCTCTGGTTTCAAGAATGGAATAATCTTCAATACGTCACTACGGCGTCGTTTATCATCACCACTTACGCTGACATTCTCAACGCCGCCAAGACTACTATCCAATGCCCAGGTGGCACTGTGGGCCCACAGGATTTGATCACCTTCGCCAAATCACAGGTACATGTCATCATCAATTGATCATTTTACCAATATACCCCCAGTTCAATTTACAATTAAACAACTTACCAATATTCTTTTTTAGGTGGATTACATATTGGGTTCCAATCCGAAGCAAATGAGCTACATGGTGGGAATCGGGTCGAACTATCCGAAAAGGGTCCACCACAGAGGAGCATCGATCGTGTCCATTAAGAAAGATCCGAGCCCGGTTAGTTGCCAAGCGGGTTTCGATCAGTGGTTCCATAGGAATGCGGATAATCCGAATGTTCTTGATGGTGCGATTGTCGGTGGCCCGAATCAGAGCGACGAGTATTCAGACGAGAGAGAAAATTATCAACAATCCGAGACCGCTACTGCAAATATAGCTCCGTTTGTTGGTGTTCTTGCCCGGTTTGCCTAAATTTTTTAATTATACTATGAAGAAATATCGGCCTTAATTAGTAGAAGATATTGAAATTTATGCGATTTTTCATTGATTTAGATATAACACTTGACAAATTAATGTTCATCGTCACTCAACATAAATTTGGTTTAATAATTTACATAGTTATATAATAAATTTGTGAGGGTCGTCTATTATGTGTTATATCGGGTAGTCTTTACCATTCATATACACATAAAAACACACAACCATATTGTTGTGTGTAGATAACTGTATAAAAATTAGCAGGTGCAGTCTTTAACGATAAAATATTAGAATAAATTTATTCTAATAAGCTCTAATTTCATATGAAATGTTAAAAAATGACTAGGTCCAGTCTTCAAAGTAAAATATTAAAATAATTTTATTTAAAATAAATTTATTCTAATAAGCTCCAATATGAAATGTAATTTCTTCTTCAATAAAGCTCTACGTACACCTATATAAATTCCAGTTTCCAGAAATTCCGATCAAAATCAAATCACAAAAATAAACCGCCCCCTTTCTGCAAACCATTTCTTCTAGGGTTCCGTCAATTTCACCGGAAAAAATGGGCGATAACAGAAGAATCGCAATCCCATGGTCCGATCTACCAACGGAACTTCTCAAAGAGATAGTCAACCGCCTCCACACTGAGACCGACGTCCGCCGCGTGCGCGCGGTGTGCCGTTCATGGCGCTACTCTACGGCGCCGTTCAAGAAATTGCCCGCTACGCCTCTCAATCTCCCTTTCCCGTTCGAAGGAGATACCCTCCCGGAGCACGACGGCGCGTATTTCACCCTCATCGAAAGGACCGTTTACCGCGTTGAAGCCCCCGAGGGCAAAACCCCCAATTTCTGGCTGGTGAAGACCGAAGCAGCTTCGGAAGACGGCAAATTGCGCATTCTGAATCCTCTCAGCCACCGCGAAATAAAAATCCGGCCGGGAAATCAGATGCCCAAGGTACTCAACACTCTGGATTTCCGCGTTTCTGAGGTATGCAATTCTCACGCGCTTCGGTATGTGAATCCTTGTAATCCAAACCCTAGGAACGATTACAAATTTGCCAAGAAAGTAGTTGTGGCCGCGTGTGCCGATAATGAATATGCTGTAATGGCAATTGATGAAAGCTACCAACTGTGGTATATAAAATCCAACGAGAAGAATTGGACAATGGTGCCCGACTATATCTTTCTCGATATTATCAGCTGTAATGAAAGAGGACAGTTCCTTGGCGTTGATTACTATACTGCAGTTTGGGTTTTCAATTTCAAGTTAGAGGTGGTGAATGAAGTTGCTCCCCTCACGGATCTCCGTTTGTCGAATGTACATCTCCATTCGTCGAAAGTACACTTGGTCGAGATTTCCAACGAGTTGTTCTTGATTGAAGAGATCACAGATAAGTATCGAAGAGAGTGCACTTGCGACAACGAGGAAATCGGATGTCAATGCAAGACTCCGATCAAGAACACCGCTGTTGAGATTGTGATTTCCAGGTTTGATGAAGGGACGGAAGAATTTGTCGAGGCGGATATGGCTGCGATTGGCGACCGCATTATTTTTGCCGGTGATGATTGTTCATTCTCTGTTTCTGCACAAGGGGTCAATGGGGGTCGGGTATTTTATACCGATAAGTACATATGTTTTCGAACTGGAAATGAAAAGAATGACGACGACGACGACCATGGGTTCAATTACGTTTACGGTTACGAAGAGGTGACTGACGATGATGACACTGATTGTGGGTCTGATTGCGACGAGCTCTGTGTTTGTTGTTATTCTGCCAGTCCTGCAGAAAGAGTAGTAGACGATTTTGTGCCGGACGATGACGTTAAAACCGTCTTCAGGGGATTAAATGGTCATAATAGCGGTGTGTATGACTTTGAAACTCGTGAATTGGGTTCACTGCTCATGTTCCCTCACTATGCAGATGTGTTTTGGCCGCCACCTTCTTGGCTGAGCCGCCGCCGGAGTTAGTGGTTTTGTCCGTCTGTTGTGAGGGTACTGTATTGTCACAAACTTTAGAACAAGCACAAACTTTTGTCATCTGTATAGAGTAGTGAGCTGTTGGTGTTCAAATGTGAATTTGATTGCAATACTGTTACCTATATATGTATATATACATATGATGCTATATAGGCATTTATTTTCCATTGGGCAAACAAATATAGAGTTATTTTAAGATAGATTGTTTTAGGGTAAATTACACATATACCCCTGAGATATGCTAAAACAACTTTAAGGTCCATGTAGTTTCGGTAATTACAATTATACCTGGAAACATTGTTACAAACCCTAACGGAATAATGCATTGGATAAGTTATTCTGTTAGGGTTCAAACGGACTATTAGTTTCAGCCATTGGTGAACAAAATAGAGCTAGGGGTGACATGACTCTCGATACATTGCTTAAATTCTTATTATTTTATATAGGATTTATAAATTTTGTATGTGGTAGCATTAACGGCCCCGCGCGAAACAAATATAGTGCATATCGGTCTCCAAGACATGAAATTTTAGCTCCAGTAATTGTTTTGAGGGTTGTGGTTGTAATTATCAATATCACGGGACCTTCAAGTTACTTTAGTACACCTCATGGTTATGGATGTAATTGACCCTTGTTTTTATTAATATTAGGCTGCAGATATTTGCAAGACGAAAATTACTAAGTGCAAGACCTTACTTCATGCAAGACCAAAATATAAATAAATTTACTAAGATCAAGACTGGAAATTACAAATAACCCAATAATAATTTAGATATTATTAATTTAAATTAAGCTAATTGCTATTGCAAGACCAAAAAAAAAATTAAAAAAAAAATTAAAAAAAAAAAAGGAAAAAAGAGAGGGAACTCACTCCCCCAACAAAACACCAACATCTTCTTCTTCACCCTCATTTTACACATTTTTTTCCACAAAAAAATCTTCCATATTCTCCAAAACCCTTATCACATAAAACCCTCAAATCTTACTAAAACTTGAAAAGAAGAACATTATGGATACACAAGACATAAATATGGAGGATTCTAAGGTCGAAGAACACAAAGAGGTAAGAAATATTGTACTTTGTGATCGTTTTTCTCGTTTTTCGCACCTCATTTCACGTACAAAAAATTCGACATGTACTGGTCGAAATATCCGCTTAATATCGACACAGTAGTGTCGAAAATTTCAACATAATTCGACACTTCTTAACTGTCGAATTATATTGAAATTTTCGACATTCTGGTGTCGATATTAAGCGGATATTTCGACGCTGTTGTTTGCTGTCGAAATTTGATGAAAAAATCGACACTAGTATGTCGAAAATTTTCCAAAAAATCGACAAGTACAGGTCGTTTTTCGTAAAACCGCAACTCCTTCAACAATAGTGCTACAATCGAACCCTAGAATCATCAACTATGTTCTAAATTGACTTGAATTCATTATTCTAACAATAAAATCATGTTTATCACATTTATTTCTCAAAAAAAAGTTAATTCAAAAAGTAATTTCCTTACTTGCTTTTCGTGAGATTGTTGTGGCGGGGTTGGGGCAACAACGGACTTCAACGGCGACGGGGAGGTGGTGGACTTCAACGGCGACGGCGACGGGGCGACGGCGACGGCGACGGCGACGGGGCGACGGTTGAGTGCTGCAATTCCCTTCTTCTTCCCTTCTTCCCTCCTCGTTTTTCAATTCTCAATTCAATTTCTTTTTTCTTTCTTTTTTATTATTTTTTCTTTTTTAAATTGGTCTTGCAAAAGGAAATTAATAAAATAATTTTTATTTTGTTTGTATTTTATTAAGGTTATTATAGTCTTTTTATACTGAATTTAATAAAAAAAATTAATTTGGTCTTGCCCTAAGTAATTTTCGTCTTGCAAATAGTCGCTGCCTTAATATTATTATTATTTATTAATCTTTTAATTGTCTATTGTTTCTGAATGGGACTTGTACAAAATCATTTGAAGATATAACAAACTTGGTGGGCCTGTATGGATTGTTTTATAACGTCCCTAAATATGGGCCGATGGTCCGATGATGTAACCCGTGGGCTTCCATAAGGCCCAATAGCTGCACATGTATGGATAAGTTATTAAATCAGAATATAAGGATTAAATATGATATATTTATTCTTCATCTAAGAAAATTTATTTATTTTTACAAAAATTACATTATTAGAAACCTTCAATAAGGAAATAAAAAGGGAAAAACCAACAAATAAGATCACATAAATAGATCTATGGAAAAACAATATTTACACCGAATTGTTTAGATGATACAATATCTAATGAAATATTCTTCCACATTTAACTTTTCACACAAAATATATATTAAGATTGTATTTATAATATATATGGATCTGTACAATAAAGATTACATCATTACATATATAAGCCAATTTCACACTTGATTAGTCACGAGTCCACGTGTCATAAGGTGAGGGATTCTTCTTCAACAAGCTCCACGTACGGCTACACTTTCCAACTCCTATATAAATGTGCAATTCCCCAAAACTACACCACCCAAAGCTTGAAATTCAAAACCGGCTCCAAAATTCCAATCACAAAACGATTCTAGGGTTTCTGCAATTTCACTCGGAAGAAGAAATGGGGAGCAGCACCAAAATCGCAATCTCATGGTCCGATCTCCCAAATGAACTCCTCGAAAAGATAACCAACTGCCTCGACACTGAAACCGACGTCCGCCGCCTCCGCGCCGTTTGCAATTCATGGCGTTCCTCGACGACGCCGTTTAAGAGATTCCCACCCACGCCTCTCAAGCTCCCTTTCCCCTTCGCGGCCGGCGGCGCCGGCGGCGCCGGTACCAGCGATCCGAAGCACGACGGAGCGTGCTTCACCCTCACCGAGAGGACTGTTTACCGCGTCCAGCCGCCTGGATGCAATGAGCATCCCGATTTCTGGTTGGTGAAGATCGAAACTTGCGAAAATGGCAAGGTGCGCATGTTGAATCCTCTCAGCGACCACGAAATCAAAATTCTGCCGGAAAATCCGATGCCAAAGGTGCTGAACACTCTCGATTTCCGCCTTTCCGAGGTATGCAAGTCCTACGCGCTTCATTGCACAAATCCTTCTGAACCGAATCAGAAAATTGATTTCAAATTTGCTAAGAAAGTTGCCGTGCACGCTTCCGTCGAGAACGGCGAGTACGCTATAATGGCGATCGACGACAAAAATAAGCTCTGGTACATTAAATCCGCCAACCAGAATTGGACGATTGTGCCCGGTGATTATAACAACTTCCTCGATATTGTCAATTACAAGGGAAAGTTCCGCGGTATTGATTACTGGGGGCGCTCGTGGTTTTTCGGTTCGATGTTGGAGGTGATTGGATCTACCTACTTCAGATCCCTGGAAGCGTCGAAAAGGCACTTTGTCGATGTTTCCGATGAGTTGTTTCTGATTGAGGAGGTCACTGATAAGGATAAAAGAATCTGCAAATGCTACGACATCGATTTGGGATGTCAGTGTAACTTTCCGAGAACTCCAATTAAGAACACTGCTGTGCAGATTATAATATCGAGGACTGATCTAAATGATAAAGAATGGGTAGACGGAAGAACGACGATTGCCAAATTGATGGGAAAAGTTATTTTCGTGGGCGATGATTGTTCGTTCTCTGTTCCTGCACCACGAGTGAAAGGGCCGCTCGTGTTTTATACTGACCGGTACATCTTTTTTCGAACCGAAGAGGAGAAGAAGCGGTGCGGTCCTGATGAAGGGTTCGATCGTGATTACGGCAATGAGTACGACGATGATAGTGACTGTGGGTATAATGTCTTCGAGTGTGATTGTTGTGATTCTTCGGATGATGAAACTGCTGCGGTTGATAGCTTTGTGCCGAGTGATGATATTAAGATTAAGTTTCGGGGATTGCATGGTCATAATAGTGGTGTGTATGATTTTCAAAGTGGTAAATTGGGTTCTGTGCTAATGTTTCCTGATTATGCAAATGTGTTCTGGCCGCCCCCTTCTTGGCTGAACCGCGGTTAAGGTACCGGTTTTTCCTCTCGATACGAATGTAAGTCTTCAACTCTCTGTCGTTCGTTATTTATTGGATCTATTTGTGAATGGTTTTGATTGCTGCTAGATTTTTAGGGGTATCTGAATGAATAATCATCATTAAAATATGATAGTTCACTATCGTGTTGAATATAGGTTAGTGGTCACTTAACTTGCCGATGTGATTTTAGCTGTATAATGCGGAAGGGTAGTGTTTGTAAATTGAGATATGATTCACGTTTTGAAACTCGTATCTGGCATCGGCCATTTGTAATCGCCTTTGGCTTCGTATTTCTGTAATTGAGATGGATAAACGAAGAGCTTTGAAATAGCACAACTTTAAGGATATTATGATCTGTAGAATAACAGGATGGTTCTCGATTTCACCAGTAATTCACGAACTTGTCTAAACTTTTAATCGAGGAAATCCCAACTAAAAGACCACTATACAATGACAGATCAAGAAAGGTGGTATTCGGTTAATTTACTATAATCCGGATTCAGCACTAATAGATAGATACCTGCTGAAATGTCGAAAAACGGTGAAGAATAAAATACATAGCTCCATGGTTGATTGTTGAGCATTACTATTAGAAATTCAAAACGGGCCCTTCGTGTTTATTCATATTGTCAATTTGATCCCTCGTGTTTTACAGAATATTTGTATGGGCACTAATGCAGGTGGTAGCTATCAAGGGTGGTTTTGGATGCTTGACAGAGGAAGGCAGCAATTTTTGCTTTTAAGTTGTGTATATATGCAGCAGTTGGTTGCTGTTGATGTTTCTGCACAATTTCTCAATTGGGTTTTATTTATTTATTTATCTTTTGCTTCTGAAATTGTACTTTCCTAATTACTTTCTTACCGTTTAATGAATTGTTATTTATTATCTTAAAGGTCCTTACTCTCTTACTGTTATACCTAATTTGACCCAATATATTGCACGATAGGAGTCTGAAGTTCAATAATATATTTTTATCACCTTCAAAAAAAATTTAAAAAAATTGAATGTTATTATTACCGTCTAATGATCAGAATTTTTTTTCAAAATTAATAATAATTAACGATATCAAAATTTAACAAATTTAGTACAACATTTAATCCACCGAATCACACATCGTAGTGACTAATAAATAATTAGTTAGTCGGTGGAATATTATATTAATCTAATTTCGTCTAATCCAATGTAGTTCGTTGCAGCAAGCAAACGAAGGCCTTAAAACATTAGAATTATAGAAAACAGCAGCAAGCAAACGAGGCCTAAAAACATTAGAATTATAGAAAATTGAAACTGGTGAGATGACTCGATAAGAAAATTCAAATGACTTCCAATTATATGGAGTTTTAATAATTATTTATTAATATAAAAATTAAAATCCTTATTTTTTGTTAAAAGTCCTAGTGATTGTGACTTTGATGTTTGATCAGTTGGAAATACTGCACGTATGGGGAATCCGTTAAGTGTCATATCGACAGAGTATGTATGTACACTCAGAAACAAATATTTCATAAATCTTCAATAATTTTATTATTTTCACTTTTAATTTATATATAAACGTGTGTAATTATATAACAAACTACATAACAATATTGAAGCTTTCTACCGAACTCTTCTCAAGTTGTTATCACTATTTTACTAGAAATATAAGAAACCATCTCACCACCACCTTTATAAGTAGCTCTACCAAAACCTACATCCAAAAGGAAAATAATATAGAAACAATAAAATAAAATGTATTCATTAAATATTTTTTATTGTTATCTCTCAGATGATCAATTCTGCACCTTTTGAATATTTTTAATTTTTTTTCAATATATATATATATATATATATATGATCATAAAAGCTTCACTGTCTTGTTGGTGGGATTCAATTTGTTCCTAGTCAATTCGTAACCAACAATTGCTAAACTTTGTGTGTTTTCTACAGCAACATTATTTACTGTGTGGGAGGCCTTGAGCAGTTGATACATTATATATATTATTACATTTTTTTTAATCTGTATATGCAAATGAATTAGAAAATGGATAAATGTATTCGGCAATCTTATGTTTAGTCTAATTATATATTAACAAAAATTACCGTTCAATCGGGGCCGTTCTTCAGAAATTGGGTGCCTTAGTCGAGTTTTATTTTTTTGTAAAAGTGAGCCATTTCTTTTGTATTGAATAATGTTCACATTAATTTATTCTAACGAGCACGATCGGACAAGAATTTTTTATTAGCAGTTAAATTTTTCAAGAAAATATGACTAAGATATTTACGAAGTAGAGGTAAATCAAAAGTTTACGGGGCCCGAAGTCTTTTCGAAAATAGTCGACTTTGAGTACTCGATATAAGTCTTTTTGAAAATAAGCCTGATACAAACTCGAAACCCAAAAAAGTACGTGTACCGAATTTGAGCCTAACTATAGACATGAGATCCGATAATATTACGATAGTATATGAGTTTGAGTCAACCGAGGCTCGGCTCACATGCCTGGATTTTGGATATAAAGAATATAAAATATTATTTAGGGACCCTTAGTTTTCTCTAAAAATCGGCTCTTTTGTGAACTGTTAAATGATATTCAATCTGATGGCTGTAATTTGCTTACCAAAAGAAAAAAAATATATATTAAAAAATGCTATATTGGTTATTCCTATTTGTATTTTACTTCAATTGCCAAGAAAATAGAATTTAATTGAAAAAAAAATATATTGGAAAGTCTTATGTCAACACCAATCACCGACCGCCAGGTCATCGGTGTGACCAAGTACGTTTTGCCTTTAATAATTTAAATAATTATAGTCAACACCTTTCTATTAAAGTGCATTTCTAATGCTTTCTAGTTAAGTAATAGAATACGAACAAAATGGAAAAAATCAACTTCTTTTTCTCCTACAGAGTTTATAAATATATAATTATGGCCCTAAATAAAGTCCATATTGTTCCAAACATATAGAAAACATTATTTTAATAAATTATATTTTTTACTAAGTTAGGAATAATCATTACGGAAATTTACATGTACATTTTTAAATCATTTCAACGTCATTTGTCCATAAAAGTGCACGATGGTAAATTACGGGAATTTGCTAAATGAACGACTAATTTCAGTAAATATGTGACGTTTTTAATTTTCTAGAGTTACAATAAAATAATAATAATATTTTTTTTTGTAAAGGAAACTATTGGTTGAAAGAGTAAATTGAATGGCAAGACGAGGACAAAGACCAAAATTCATGCAAATATATAATATAAAATCATAAATATATGCACATAATTAAAGAATATCACATGCCCAATGCGGTGCGGTGCACTCAATATTAATTAATTAATTAAAAAAAATATATATTGACTCAAATCTCAATTGAAAATTGAAATCCCATTCAATATCTTGTTGGGCAAGAGGCAACCGCCATTAAAATATTATGAAGCTTATACTATAAACAAAAAAAAAAGGTACTTTGAAAAACTAGGAAAAAAATAAACCACCATTTATTAATAGTAGTAGTGCACTTGATTTAGTCGTTTAATTTATCAAAATATGGAATTAAAATATACAAATATAGAATCGTAACTTGTAACAAACTCGTAGTGCAGTAGATAATTTTTTTCGTTATGCAATAGCTCGTAAATCACACGAGAAATGTTAAAATACCGAAAATGGTTGAACAACCAACTCGTATATTAGTAGTTGTTAATTAATTAAGTATAATTCAATGATGACATTAATCAAAATGATTTTGGAAGATTGAGTGAAAAATCCAAAATTCAAGCATGACTTAATTTTAGTGTTCCAACTTCCAAGTTTAGCTTACTAGTAATAATTAATTTCCCACTATGGAAATACTATAAAGGAGAGGGAAGAAGAAATTAGAAAAAGGGAAAAATAAAATATATATTCTCATAAAATAAAATAAAAAAAACAGCGGAATTTGCGTGTTTGACCGTTGACACGATACAGTCATTGAAAGCCATCCCCCAAAGACCGTTCCATTGCGGAAATTACTATTACATTTTTTGCTTCCCCACTTGCATTCAAGTCCGTGCACTTCAATTGCTCTCATTTTTTTTTATTTTTTATTTTTTTATTTTTTTATTTTTTATTAATGAATTAATACACAATAGAAAAGGCAATGTACAATATGAACTACATATTTAAAAAACCGAGATATAATTGTAAAATTTCATGATGGGCATGAGATCATAATTCATAAATATAAGTGATATGTATTTTTTAATATTTTTTTTATTTGATTAAGGTTTTTACATAATGAACTAATTACTTGTTGTTACAAATATGATCATTATCATCCTAAAGTTCAAAAATAACTTAATAATGATTGCAAATTTTGGATTTGAGAAAATAATTTGATGGGAGATTTGAAATGACTACAATAGTGAATTTCAAATTCAACGCGATAACTAAAAAATAGTCCATATTAACTTTAATACAATATTAAATGTATTAATTCAACCGAATTCGATGAATTGATTATTATGATGTTGAATTTTTTTATTCAACTTACCTCGTTCAACTGTAATGTAAATTTTCCCACCAATTAAGAAAATCCGTGCAATCAAGCTCACGTCTACTTTTTTCTTTCCGTTATTTCTACTTTCCAAAATAAACGAAAGAAAGGAAGGTAAAATAATACATATATTATGAATCCAAGTAGCCAGCAATGAAATTTGAGAAAAGGTGGTTTGACGTAAAATTTTCATACTATTTGCATAATAAATTGCCGACAATAGTAGCCACATTTATGCAATATTTCTTTCGATTGTTGAAATACGAGTAATCATACGACAAATACGGCATAGTTTGACCTAATATTTAGTTTGACGGAAAAAAGTAGAAAGAAAAAGTAATCAAAATCCTCTTGAGCGAGTTATTGCAATCTCCATATATAGGAGAGTGAGGATTGAAATCCTCAAAATCTGTACACCTGAAAAACGGCGTCGTATTGGCTCATTCCCTTGCCACCACCACACTATATAAAGCCCCTCCTACCCCCCAATTAGAACAGCTCAAAACAAATTCATTTCACAGAAAGAAGAACGACGAACAAACAGCAAAGAAGAAAGGACCAAAAATTCGGAAAAAAAAAATTCGAAAAGGTGTAAGAAAATCATGCATTGTGCTGTAGCGCCACTAAGCCCGCCTATATTCACGTCGTCTCCGAGAAAAATGTCGACAATTTTCTGCAAGCCAGCGACTCCTCCTCCGTCGCCGTCGCCGTCTCCGTCGCTGTCTTCTCCGCCGTCGTTTGTGATCAAGCATATAAGGAAGCCGTTGAATGGAGGAGGAGAAGAAGAGGACGGAGGCGCGTCGAAGGCGCCGGCCGTATTGAAGAGGAAAAGGCCGGCGAGGATTGATATTCCGTCTGCGAGTTTAGGGTTTGACGAGATTAAAAATCCGTCTGATTTGGATAGGTCTACTGAGATGGAGTTTGAGGGGAAAGGTTACTCGGTTTACTGTAAGAAAGGGAGAAGGGGAGGTGCCATGGAGGATCGGTACTCTGCTGTTTTAGGTTTTCAAGGGGATTCCAAACAGGTTCGTTTATAATTTTTTTCCAAATCTGAACAATACTTGATTTTCGTGAGGTTTTTTTTTTTTTTTTAATTGATCTGTTGCTATTTTATAATTTCATCATTGAATCCAATTACTATTGAAGTTTGAATTTTTAAAGAGAAAATGGATCTGCATTTGCAAGGACAAAGTACATACATCTGAAAACAAGATACTTAATTTGTTCATGCTATAATAACAGTGATGAATTAGCATTAAATTACGGAAATCCGGTGTAATTTGGGCACACATAGAAGAAGTGATGTGTGGATGCTTATTTCCTTTCTAAATTATAATTGATGATTATATTCTAAAAAACATCACTAATTGTGGTTTCAGGCCTTCTTTGGTGTATTTGATGGTCATGGAGGAGATGGGGCGGCAGAATACGCAGCGAAGAATTTAGCGAAGAATGTCACGAAAGAAGTTTCGAAGACTAGTGAAGAGATTGAAGAGGCGGTGAAAAGGGGTTACCTAATCACGGACTCTGAGTTTCTGAAGCAAGATATCCAAGGGGGGACTTGTTGTGTGACAGCATTGATTCACAAGGGAGATCTTTTCGTGTCCAATGCTGGAGATTGCCGTGCAGTTATGAGCCGGAAAGGAGTTGCTGAGGTCATTACTGTTGATCATAGGCCTTCACTTGTTGACGAAAGAGAGAGGATCGAGAAATCTGTAAGCTCCGATTATTTCCTACGAAAAATGCAATCTTTCATTACAAAAATATACGCATTGCATGCACTATCTTGCTAATGGGTTTTTTTTTTTTTTTTTTATTTAAAGGGTGGTTATGTGGATTGCTGCCGTGGTGTTTGGAGAGTGCACGGATCTCTAGCTGTAACAAGAGCAATTGGAGACCGTCATCTTAAAGAATGGGTGATAGCTGAACCTGAAACTAAAGTGTACAAGATTCGACCAGAATGCGAGTTTTTAATCCTAGCATCTGATGGACTCTGGGACAATGTAATGTGAAGCTTCTTCTCGTTTTTTTTTTTTTTTGAAAATTGATGTTTTGTTCGATAAATTGGATCTAAAAATCGTTTTTTCATTGCAGGTTAGCAATCAGGAAGCAGTAGATATAGTCCGATCTTCATGTGTTGGTGTTGACAAGCCCGAAACATTCTCAGCCTGCAAGAAACTCGTCGATTTATCACTGACAAGAGGATCTCTAGACGACATCAGCATTATGATCATCCAACTAACTCAATTCATTCATCAGTGACTATAATATGAGGATTAACGTAAAACCGAGGAAATTATACTTTTTTAGCGGTGGATTAGCATCAAAGCCGGAGTTTTTTTAGCATCTTAGTTAGCGACAGTGACTTGAACTATATGTATTGAAAGATTGTCTTTAGAATTATTAGTTTGTTTTGCTCTCTTGTTTATGTTGGCCATTTCGCTGCTGCAGTAACAAGAGGGATTTAGCCAACAGCAAGAGAGAGAGAAAAGTGTAGATTTACATATAGGCTTGTACATTTTCAATATTCTAAGGTTCTAACTAAATAGACTTTGTTTGGTTTAGGGTTAGTCAAATAATTGTTGATCAGTAGCAGACAGAGATCAACTTCAATAAAATCACAGTTTTTTCTATTATCTAGTAGTACTATTTTATTTTTTTGAGACCATTGAGTGATAGATGGATGGTTCTGATTGGTTTTCCTCTTTTTTTTTTTTTTTTTTAAAATGAATTTCTTGGTGTTGACTGTAACTACCACTAGTTTGAAAACGTGTTTATTGGGTAGGATTTTCTATTTTTGGTTCAAATCAAAGCGCAATTTCTATAATATGGTCCTCAATTGATATACATGGTCAGGTCTGGCAACTGCTTACTCGTTTAATGAATCCTTATTAAACTGCTTACTCGTTTAATGAATCCCTATTTACACATTTATTTGTGGTTGTGTGTAAATCAAAATTGGAAAATTGTCACCGTATTTCATCCAAGTGTAGTATTTACTAGAAGTCTAGAAAATTATCACCGTATTTCATCCAAATGTAGTATTTAATAGAAGTCTAGAACCATGTGAGAGGGCGAATCCATAAAACAATATGATTGTGATGGGCACACGCTCAAAGGTCCATATCGACAAGCCCATAGAGGCACACAAATCAAGCCCAAGTTGACCATAATCTAAATAGTTAGTCCCAAGTTGATGAATGTTAAGAGGCTTAAGATTATGAGAATATATTTTATTCTCCATATAGATACTCGGAATCCCTGCTATCAAATGTGCGCAATTCATAACTCTCGAGCAATTTCTTGAATTATATGAGTTTTTTTTTGACATACAAAGTTAACTTTAGCATCTAAGGGTTTTTCGCCAAGATCAATCCCAACGCCCTAACAATTTTTTGTGATGCAAATAGTGCCCACACGAATAACCATAAAATGCAATAAGGAATTGCAAAACTCGAGGAGGAATAGCACCACATTAGATTGAATGTATCCCAATTAGAAAGATGATTTGTGCAAGTACATTGAAATACAGTGCATTCTATATAGAAATGGTATTTCATCTTTTATTTTAAAGTCCATCTCTTGTATTCATTTAATAATAGTATTAAAATATGCAATAAAATACCATTTGAAATTAAATTTAAATTAAATTAAATTTTGGACTTTTGGACTCATATGCTTCATGGGCCAGAGTGATGAACAAATTTCTCCCGAGGATGCCCAGGCCCGTGAAGCCCACCCGCAGCAAGCCCGTTGATTCAGCCCGTCCAAGCCAACAATATAATTCCACGGGCTGAGCCTCAGTTTTACTCCGCGGGCTGCGCCGGCTCGTGGACCGCCCGCCAGGCTTGGCTCAAATACTTTAAGTTTCCACTTTTATGAGTTTTTTTTTATTTTCTACTAATGAAATATTAAAAAAATACTTTAATAAATATATATCTTACTTATTTAATCGTTTTAAAATAATTTTAAATTTATAAACTCATTCTATATGATTATATGATTTTTTTTTAAATATCTTGCCTTGGGACCGTCAAAATAGGAAATAATGGGCTGAGGGGACGGGCTGGGCTGAGCCCGCGGGCCATACGAGCCGTCTTCAATGGGCCGCGGGCTGGTCGGTTGGGCCATTTGTTCACCACTAATGGTCCGGTTGGTTTGTTTAGGACTGTGATCCACAGATATAGTCAGAGAACAAAGTTTCAGAAGATTTTCGAAAAATGGATTCCAATTTAAAAAATGTTAAAAATAAATAGTTAATTCTGAAGTTTTAAATTTTAGAAAAATTAAGAAATCGTGTTGATTGTATAATCTTGGAGAAGTTTTGTATTTTTGGTTGGCAGAAACAATCATTTGTCTATTCCAAGCATATAAATTACACACTATATAATTTTCAACAATATTTAAAGCATATACCAATAATAAATACATGTCATTAAAAAAGGATTTTTTTGGAATATTTTTTATAGATTAAATCAGATAAAAAAAATCATTGTTTTCCCCTATAGACTTGTATATACCTTTGATTCCCTGTAAATGTTCGAAAAAAAAACAGGAATTGAATAGTAGAAGTTGTGATGAAAAAAATCGGTAGATGAAAGTATAATAAATTTGTGCTTAACAACATGTTCGATTAACAATTTTCAAACTAATTCGAGCCGAAGCCTACAATTAAATCCAGGCATAAAGTTCAAACAACCAATTAAAACGGATAGAAATTAAATATTTTGCCCCTGGCCTAACTTGAAAATCTTTCAAGGCAACCAACAATAAGAATATAAATATAAAATAATCAATATACTTTTGTGCACTTAAAAAAACAAGGGTTAACTGCAAAAAATCCCCTAAACTTTGGACGTTTTTGCACTTTATCCCCTGAACGGAAAAAAGTTGCACGGGCATACCTCAACTTACAAAATTGTAGCACCGAAACCAAAATTGTCCATTTTTAGCCTATTTGTTCCCGGAATTACACACGTACAACTCCCACGTGTAAATGGAGGGGCAAATTCGCCACCTCACAGGATTTTGGAAAAAAAGAAAAGGAAAAAAGAAAATAAAAAAAAGCAAAAAGAAAAGAGAAAAAAAAACAAAACCCACAACCTCATCTCCCAGACACCACTACCAGTCTACCACCACCAGATCTGCCACCACCACTCTGCTCCGCCATCATCTTCATCATCTCCAACCAACAGCCTCATCTTCCAATTAAGCTTTAAGATTTTCTCTTTCATTATTCTTCAAGCTCAAAACTTGGATGAAGACCCACCAAAAACTGGATGTCGCCGCCGCGCAAAACTTGACGAAGACCCACCAAAAATCAGCCAGATGCAGTTGTAGGGAAAATCAGACCGCGAGACCCAATGGAAAATATTGACGGGGTGAGATTAAACGGCGGCGTTGATTTCGATTAGGGCGCCGCTCTATTCGTGGTGGATGAAATAAGGGGGCGGTCTCCGGTGGCAGAATCGTAGCTTGTGAATTTTGTTTGGCCGTAGTCGATTTTTCTGCTTCAATTTCATTGCAAAGTGGTAACAAAGGGCTGAGAAAACGAAATTCGTTTGAGGTGGAACACAAGGCTGCAATTCACAAACGAGGTCGGGCGGCGGAGGTTGCGGTGACGATGGCTGAGAAAAAGGAAAAATGAGGTGGAGCGGTTACCAAAAAAGTGGGCGAAATAGACGACGCCGGAGTGGAGGTGGCGGCGGAGGTGGTGGTCAGGGGGTGGTCCGTGGTTGGGTAGATAGAAGAAGATCACTTTTTTTTTTTTCTTTTTTTTTTCTAATTTAATAATTATTTGTATTTATATATGTAATATATATAATATATATATTTGTATATTGTTTTGTTAAAAATAAATGAATGAACTAAAATTTATTGGAATAAAATAACTTTAAAAAGTTTCTGAAATATTACAAAATTTTCAAATACATAGCCAGAAATCATATGATAATTAAAAAATAAAACGATTTGCATATAATACCCACTTTTTTTCTTTTCCTTTTTAAGATTTGTTTATATTAATGAAACAAAAGAAAGAAAAATAGGTGTAAGAGAAAAGACCGATTTACCCAGCTTAAATCATGTGCTTCTCACGTGTTATGCCTTCCGGCCAGTTTTTTGCCAAAAATAGACAATTTCGACTTCAGTGCTACAATTTAGTAAGTTGAGGTATGCTCGTGCAACTTTTTTCCGTTCAGGGGGTAAAGTGCAAAAACGTCCAAAGTTTAGGGGATTTTTTGCAGTTAACCCAAAAAACAATTTGAAGTGCACCGCAATATCACATAAGCACGTTCATAGGTGCTAAACTCTCTACGGTACTAAAGCCTATTATTGATACAGTTACTATTCCAAAATGTCAAACTATTATATACAAATTGATTATTTATGGGATAATAATATACGCAGGCCAAATTAAACATTCATGCACTTTTTTACCATGATTTTTTATCTTTTTACCATAACTATTTACCTTTTGTACTATTCCTACCCAATTCCTAAAAATATAACATTCAAAGTGAAAAATTTAAGATATTCAACAATTTTTGCGATGGATCTAAACAACTTAGACCCGAATGTAAGTTTTTCGTTTTTTCCCACAACCTTATCTGCTCGTGTGAAATTACGCGAGCACTTGGCAAGTGCTCGTGTAAATTCACACGAGGAGATGGATTTTTTTTTTTAATTCATGTGCTCGTGTGAATTTACGCGAGCACTTGGCAAGTGCTCGCGTAAATTCACACGAGCACATTAACAATTTTTTTTTTATTTTTTTATTAACCCACTCGTGTGATTTCACACGAACTGAGAAGGTATGCTCGTGTGAAATCACACGAGCAGGACGTCTCTGTTCGTGTGAAATCACACGAGCAATTAAAAAAAAAAAAATTAACAAGGCCTGCTCGTGTGGATTTACACGAGCGCAGTGGATGCGCTCGTGTAAATTCACACGAGCAGGCCAAAGTCCGATTTTTTTCGTTTTTTTTTTCGGATTCGTAATCTACATAACAAGAGGATCGTAAAACCGTAAAAATTACCTCCGATCTGTTGACGATTTGCACGGGCTTTGCGAAAGAAAATCCAAAGGTTGAGAGAGTTTTTGAGTTTTTTTTCACTTTTTTGTTTTTTTAAGAATGGTAAAAAATGTGCATGACTGTTTAATATGTGCGTGCATAAATCATTTCAGTTATTTATGGGACTTAAACAAATTACATAATTAAACGTATTTAATTATTTTAACATTTTATTTAATGATTACAAGTTACAACGTACAAAAATAATTGCACTTCCACAATTATAAAAAAATATGATACTCCCTCCGTTCCTTTATAAGTGTCGTTTTTAGCCTGTGCACAAGGATTAAGGATTTCAATAAATTTTGCTTAATTTTAGAAAAATATATGTGCTTATACTAAAATGCCCTTGCCAATAATTAATGTGAGAGAGTGTTAGGGATAGTTAATAAGGGTAAAATTGATAATTACACAATTAATGTAGTGTTGGAAATGTAAAGTGACAGATAATATGGAACAAAAATAATTTAAAAAAGAGACAGTTATTGTGGAACAGAGGGAGTAAAAGAAAAGCGAAGTGGAAAACAATTAATGTTCAATATTCTATAAATATATTTGTATTTAATTGGGTCAAAAAATTTAAAGGTAAGGAATTGCAGGAATACCAACCGCAGACGATTAGCTTCCACACACATTCTCTCTCACGCACAAGGAAAACACACTTTCTCTTTTCTCTCTCCCATGTTTCAGATCTCTCGCTTATAATTTTCGACTCACTAAAATTCCAATTTTGCTCTGTCGTTTATATACATATGTATATAATGAATACACACACCCCTTAGCTTAGTTTCTCTCTCTCTCTAGAAGAACCCTCTCTCTCTCTTCCCCCCAATCTTTCGCTCTCTAGATCTCTCTCTCGTTCGTCTTTGGGCCTCCGGAGGTTCAAGGGTTTCTCTTTCGCTGCTCCAGATCTTGGGAGCGTCAGTTGATACGTCGTCGTACTTGACCCGATCCTTTCCCAGATCCGAAGTTCCGTTGCTTCGATTCGTCGCCCATCATGGCGGCCGCCAACGCTCCGATCACCATGAAAGAAGCCCTCACGGTACTCATTCGATTGTTGATTTAACTGAATTTATCACGTTTGTTTCGTTTCCGACTCTTTTGACTATTCAGTTTGAAATGAAGGGGTGAATTTTGCCCAATATTTGGTATTTACCTGATTTGATGTGCCTACTGTGTCTTTTGTTGGCTGAAATTCTGCAATTACTGTTTGTGAATTGTGGTTTGATTTCAGATCTATTGATTCTCTGTTTAGGTATTTGTGATTTGAGTTGGTTTTAGTGAAACTGATTATTTTGAGTGTATGATATGATGATTGCAGTTGACCAGCATAGGGATCAATCCGCAGTTCATTACCTTCACCAATGTGACGATGGAATCTGACAAGTACATATGTGTTCGGGAGACATCACCACAAAACAGTGTGGTGATTATCGATATGAGCATGCCGAATCAGCCATTGAGGAGGCCTATTACTGCAGATTCCGCGCTTATGAATCCGAATACTAGAATTTTGGCGCTGAAAGGTGAATATCTCTAAGGTTTTCTGGTTCATAGGTTGTTTATTTCTGTTTTGATGTAGTTAATAAATTAGAGTTCATATTTAGGGTGCTCATTAATTTTCTATTAGTGCGTGTCATTTATGATGCATTCGAACACGTTGGACTTATTTATATGTAGGGTGTGGAGTACTTTGATGATGTTAGTAAAAGGCGATAGTACCTTGGTAGTTCTGACTTTAGATTACTTAGGTGCTGATTTATACAACAGTTTGTCTGTTTGACAATCTAAAATCTATTAAAAAATAAAATTACATCGAATAGTATGCATTACACATATTAGTAGAAAAACACTTATTTGAGACCCTTTGAGAATAATGTCAGATAGGAATATGTCTAAGTGGAATATGGTGGTACTTCCCTCTTTATGTCTAAGCGTACTGCCCATTGTTGTCAAGTGAGTTCAACCCTCAAGTCCAATAAGATTAACTTTACCAGAACTGTCGCCAATTATAACTTATAAGGATGAGCAGACAACTTTTAAAAATGAAACTAGGATCCGATGTTAGGCTCCCGATGTGAAGAATGACATGATCATGTCTCCTTCCATGCTGTGTTGAAGCTCTCATTACATCATTATTTTTTCATACAAGGTATCTCCCATGCAGTTAATAAGGTTGTTGAAATGAAAAAAATACCAACGATCAACTTTAGGATTTTGTTGAAAAAAATATTGTGTTGATTCATATTACACTTGGTTTCTAAAATTGTTTGTGACGCATACTCGATACGCTATCCTTGTTCACGAGGGTCATAAATGGGGTGGGTCCGATTAATTTCTATTGTAAATAGAGCATTCTTTTCTTTACTGTTGGTCCAAAAATTGAAAATATTAGTTTTCTTCTTGAAGCTCAACTTGCCGGAACTACACAAGACCACTTGCAAATATTTAATATCGAGGCAAAAGCGAAATTGAAGTCACATCAGATGCCCGAGCAGGCAAGATCTTGTTACCCTATGAACTCATTGGTTCTTTATGTAGTAATATGTACTATTTCCCATGTCTATAGTGGCTACGCTTTTGTGAAGTTAGCTCATGTTGATATTATCCTTTCCGACAGGTTGTATTCTGGAAGTGGATTACTCCTAAAATGTTAGGTTTAGTTACACAATCCTCGGTCTATCACTGGTCGATTGAAGGTGAGATTGTACTGCTTTGCCTTCTAAATCTAGTAGATGATTTTATCTTTTTTTAGCCGTCTTTTATGTTAAAGATTTTCCATCTTTTTGAGTAGGTGAATCTGAACCAGTGAAGATGTTTGACAGAACTGCCAATTTAGCAAATAACCAAATTATCAATTATAAATGCGATCCATCTGAGAAGTGGTTGGTTTTGATTGGAATTGCTCCTGGTTCTCCCGAGGTGAGCGATTGTTCAATATTTTCAATGATCATTTGAAAGTGTTAGATTATTGGCTGCAATTATTTGTCATAGACATTGTTGGTTATAGTATGAAATTATTATTAGTCTTATCTTGCTTTTCTTTCCCATTTGACTCCCCTCATTAAGCTCAATCCTTTTGCACCTTCCGAGTTTTCTTCTCACATTGTTTTGCCATCTTTATTTACTCAGTTTTTCTTTTATTAATTGATTTGGTATGTAGGACTTTGTTTAATTTATGTTAGATCTTTGAAGCATGACACTTTCTTATTTAAGTATGAAGTCTTGACTTAAAGATCTGGATTTCCATAGAGTTGTAGGTTTGTTCTGTAGTTGTTAATTTTGAAATATTTTTGTAGAATGCATACTCCATTCGTTTCTGAGACTTATCTTACAAGTTTCATTCCTATTAGACCTCGTAAAAAACCTCCATGTCATATTAATAGGTATATTAGAGCATCTCCAACCATTGATAAAATGGGAAAAATGGGAAGGTAAAAGCTAAAATGTAGGCGTTGATTTTATGGTTATGATCAACATGCAGATCAAAATCAGACAGGAATTTTGTGCTGATAACTATAGATATATATTGCTACTTGTCTATTATAAGTTCTTTTTACGACAAGCTCACAGTGATGAACATCCTTCTTTAGCGGCCCCAATTGGTCAAAGGAAGCATGCAGCTGTTTTCTGTGGAACAGCAGCGTAGTCAAGCTCTCGAAGCACATGCTGCTTCATTTGCCTCTTTCAGAGTAGGTGTTCCTTTCTCTAAAACTCTTACGTGCTATATGTTTTTTTTTTTATCAGCAATTTTCTTATTATATCCTTATTTTGTACATTTGAGCAGGTAGCAGGCAACGACAAGGATTCCATTCTTATTTCTTTTGCGACGAAGACCTCTAATGCTGGTCAGACTACATCTAAGTTGCATGTTATTGAGCTTGGTGCTCAGCCAGGTGAATATATCTTCTCTTTCTATTCATTTTTATGTTCTTCGGGTTATTTCTTGACAAAAGCGATACGAGTGATTTGTTTTAGGTCTGTCTTATGATGCTTTTATTGCTTGCTATCGATGCTTATTAGTCGGCAACCTTTTTCAGGGAAACCATCTTTTACAAAAAAGCAAGCAGATCTGTTCTTCCCTCCAGATTTTGCTGACGATTTTCCAGTGGCCATGCAGGTATTCTCCTTGGACCACTTTCTTTTCTGCATCCCAGTTGAATTTTTGATTGTCTTTCACTTTTTGGATATCTCATGGATAGAGATCCATTTATGTTATAAGAGATTATTCAGCATTTCATTCTCATTTACATGCTTATTTTTCATTTTGCAGATATCCCACAAATTTAGTCTTATATATGTGATTACAAAGCTTGGCCTTCTGTTTGTGTACGATCTGGAAACTGCCACAGCTGTATACAGAAATAGAATAAGTCCGGACCCGATTTTTCTGACGTCAGAAGCTTCATCTGTTGGAGGTTTTTATGCAATTAATAGGCGAGGCCAGGTTTTGCTTGCTACTGTGAATGAATCGACTATTGTACCTTTTGTCAGTGGCCAGGTATTTTATCATATTCTCAGATTGCTTTTCATATTCATAAAGAACTTCGTTCACTTAAAATATCGAGTCTTACATGATTAATTTCAGTTAAACAATCTGGAGCTTGCTGTCAATCTTGCCAAACGAGGAAATCTCCCTGGTGCGGAGAATTTGGTAAGCCAATTTAGGGTTTTAATGCTTTTTTTTTTTCGTTCTCTCTGAATATGTTTGTGGCATTGTTTTTTTTGGTAAACACTCTCTACGAGCTGCAATACATTTATGAAATACTAAATTTCAATGATTGTGAAACATATTTTTGTGTTACTAACTTGATAAGCACGTAAACCATAATTTTCATAGCTTTTTATATGCATTTTCTTTCAGGATTTACATCACCATTGTAGTATTCTGTCCATCGCGTCTTAGCTGAACTGTTTTTTTCCCCTAGTTAAATGTCGCCAGTATCTTTCTTGTTTTCCTCAACATAGTGTGTCTTTGTAGCTACATACCATTTTTCTGTTTAGTAACTGTCTATTTGAGTGCTGATCATTTTCCTGTATGCCATCATTATTTTCTCAGGTTGTTCAGCGCTTCCAAGAATTGTTTGCTCAGACGAAGTATAAAGAGGCTGCTGAGCTTGCTGCCGAATCTCCACAAGGCATCCTCCGCACACCTGATACAGTTGCCAAATTTCAGGTACCTATTGTCCATTAGCTATCAAATATATTCCTCAGTGCACATGCTGTGGGTGGAAGTGCAAATTCGTTAAGGACATAATTTTCAATTTGAAAATACATAACTGCAGCTGCCAGCTGGAATTTAATTTGAAACTTGCATACATTTGGAGATCTGAGAATTCATAAGACTTGTGTTTGTATTTGCAGAGCGTTCCTGTACAAGCTGGGCAGACACCACCATTGTTGCAGTACTTTGGAACACTGCTAACCAAAGGAAAGCTTAACGCATTCGAGTCTTTAGAATTATCTCGTCTTGTGGTCAACCAGAACAAGAAGAATCTATTGGAGAACTGGTTAGCTGAGGACAAACTGGAATGCAGCGAAGAACTTGGAGATCTTGTTAAGGTTAGATTTCCTAAATAATTTTGGAACTGCTTTCAGAATTTATTATTATTTCATCCTGGTGTGGAAGCGTCTGCCTTTTGTCCCGTAAGACTAACTTCATTTGTATCTATGTTGTAGACCGTTGACAATGACCTCGCGCTGAAAATATATATCAAAGCTAGAGCAACACCCAAAGTTGTGGCAGCTTTTGCAGAGCGTCGGGAGTTTGACAAGATCTTGATATACTCAAAGCAGGTACTGTCACAACTAATGCTTAAATTACTTGCCTCTTTATTTTATGTAAACTGCACTCCAATGAAAATAACTCTTCATTTTGAAATAGGTTGGTTATACGCCTGACTACCTATTCCTTCTGCAAACGATTCTTCGGGCAGATCCTCAGGTATGCTTTGATCAATAACAGAGTCTAAGTTCCTGATGTATTACGTATATGAACACTGCTTGGAAACTTCCTCTATGATTGTTATAGCAGGGACTTAATATTTTGTATTATGTTGGTGTCTGTAGGGAGCTGTTAATTTTGCCCTGATGATGTCCCAAATGGAGGGAGGTTGTCCTGTTGATTACAATACCATTACCGATCTTTTTCTTCAGGTCTGACTTTTTTCTTATTCATTTGAAACCATTCGACTCCCCTCGAAAACTATTTCACTACTTCAAGCATGTTATTGTTTCACATTTACATTTTAGATAGATAATTGGTAATATATTTCATCATCAATTATTTTCCACCAGAGAAACATGATCCGTGAAGCAACAGCATTTCTGTTGGATGTTCTGAAACCGAATTTGCCAGAACATGCTTTCCTGCAAACTAAGGTTATTGCTTTATTTTAACTCTATGTTGTGAACTAATTTCACTCGTCCTTACATTATTGACACGTTATCACCAATTTCTTTTGAATTTAGGTTCTGGAGATAAATCTCGTGACATTTCCTAATGTTGCGGATGCTATTTTGGCGAACGGAATGTTTAGCCATTATGATAGGCCACGCATTGCACAATTATGTGAGAAAGCTGGACTTTACGTGCGAGCACTTCAGGTTCGAATTCCTATCATTTATGTGCTTCTGTTTAGTATACAAATTAGGCGTGATTATATATATTAAGTAATTTTCTTTTTCTTGCAGCATTATTCTGAATTACCTGATATCAAGCGAGTCATGGTCAATACTCATGCAATTGAGCCACAGGTTACTACAACCCAGTTGCTTTCTCTGTCCGCTCCTTGATTTGTTTATTTAATGCTTAATGATTTGTCATTTCAGGCACTTGTGGAGTTCTTTGGAACACTTTCTAAGGAATGGGCACTGGAGTGTATGAAGGATCTTTTACTGGTCAATTTAAGAGGAAACCTTCAGATAATTGTTCAGGTAAGGAATGCGTTATTATAATAAGTGTTTTCAGAACTTCCTCTTAGTGATCATGCACTAGGAAATATGGAAATGAGTTGTTATCAATCAAATGAAATGGCTGTAGTCTTATTCTGTTCCATTTTGGCTATTTAACTTTATGTAGGTTGCAAAGGAGTATTGTGAACATTTGGGAAGTGACGCATGCATTAAGCTCTTTGAGCAGTTCAAGTCGTATGAAGGATTGTACTTCTTTTTGGGATCATATTTGAGCTCCAGGTAATCTGTCTACGAAGGACCGGACTTGTAACTGTCATATGATGATCCATCTCACTCAGAATAGACTTCGTATACTGTGTACTAATTATTGGTATCTGGCAGTGAGGATCCTGAGATTCACTTCAAGTATATTGAGGCAGCTGCAAAGACTGGACAGATTAAAGAGGTTGAGCGCGTCACTAGAGAATCAGATTTCTATAATCCTGAAAAGACTAAGAATTTCTTAATGGAAGCAAAACTTCCTGATGCTCGGCCATTGATCAATGTTTGTGACCGCTTTGGTTTTGTTCCGGATCTCACACATTACTTGTACTCCAACAACATGCTTCGTTATATTGAAGGTTATGTGCAAAAGGTATGTATCTCTATTGGTCCTTTTTTTTGAATAAAAAAAATTGTTCTTCATACCAATGAATGTTTATTGTCTCTTTGATTAGGTGAATCCAGGAAATGCTCCATTAGTTGTTGGGCAGCTTTTAGATGATGAGTGTCCTGAAGATTTCATTAAAGGCCTTATCCTTTCTGTCCGTTCTCTTCTTCCGGTTGAACCTTTGGTTGAGGAGTGTGAGAAAAGGTACCTTGTCTGATCACTCATAACTTTGCCTAGTTTGAACCAGCTTTTTCCTTGACATGCTTATGAATGATCTCTGGTACGCAGGAATCGGCTTCGTCTGCTTACTCAGTTTTTGGAGCATCTTGTGAGTGAAGGAAGCCAAGATGTGCATGTCCACAATGCTTTGGGAAAAATCATAATAGATAGCAACAACAATCCAGAGCACTTCCTCACTACCAACCCATACTATGATTCACGTGTTGTCGGTAAATACTGTGAGAAGCGTGATCCTACCCTTGCTGTTGTCGCATACCGGAGAGGACAATGTGACGATGAACTCATTAACGTGACAAATAAGAACTCATTGTTCAAGCTGCAAGCTAGGTCTGTGATTGTGTGGTTTTGTGCCTCGTTGGTTACTTTCGTGTCTTTTCTAGAAGTTGATGTAATGCCTTTATCTTTTCAGGTATGTTGTTGAAAGAATGGATGGCGATCTCTGGGCAAAAGTTCTTGACCCCGAGAATGAATTCAGAAGGCTGCTCATTGATCAAGTGGTATCGACAGCTTTGCCTGAAAGCAAAAGTCCGGAGCAAGTTTCTGCTGCTGTTAAAGCATTTATGACCGCTGATCTTCCCCATGAGCTAATTGAGTTGCTTGAAAAGATTGTGCTTCAAAATTCAGCATTCAGTGGAAACTTTAACCTGCAAAATTTGCTTATCTTGACTGCAATCAAGGCTGATTCATCGAGGGTGATGGACTATATAAATAGACTTGATAACTTTGATGGCCCTGCTGTTGGAGAAGTTGCTGTGGAAGCTCAATTATATGAAGAGGCTTATGCCATTTTTAAGAAGTTCAATTTGAATGTCCAGGCTGTGAATGTGTTGCTTGACAATATTCGTGACATTAACCGGGCTGTAGAATTTGCATTCCGTGTTGAAGAGGATGCTGTTTGGAGTCAAGTGGCTAAAGCTCAACTTCGGGAAGGACTGGTGAGCGATGCAATTGAATCATTTATTCGTGCTGATGATGCCACCCAGTTCCTGGAAGTAATCAGAGTTGCAGAAGATGTTGAAGTTTATCACGACCTGGTTAAGTATCTTCTTATGGTTAGGCAGAAAACGAAGGAACCAAAAGTGGACAGTGAGCTCATTTATGCATATGCCAAGATTGATAGGCTGGGTGATATTGAAGAATTAATGCCATCTAAGATTTTGTTTTACATTATGACAACGTTGATATATAGTTACTCCAGTAAAATATGTGTTGTAACTTTGTGTTACTGATTTGTTTAATGTTATTCAGTGGTGGTTACTCAAAATGGGCTGTTGACTTTGTTTGATTTTATCTGCAACCGTTATAGTATTTAACATCATTTGATATAGTTTTGAAGTTTGTGGGCCCTTAAAAGATGCAGCCAAATGCATTTGATGTTCATAACTTCATGTCAGGTTTTGACATTTTTTTCCCTATGTTTTACAGGGAAAGAAGGAGTGCTTTGCCTCGTGCCTGTTTGTTTGTTATGATTTGATCCGCCCAGATGTTGCACTTGAACTTGCCTGGATGAATAACATGCTTGACTTTGCCTTCCCATATCTGTTGCAGGTGATTCTCCATCCCTCACCTGCCTCATCACCCTTTATGCATTACTTTTACGGCGTTTGTCTTATTATATGAAAGAACCACCAAACATGAACCCTAAATCTTCTTTCTCTCTCTTGCAGTTTATCCGGGAATACAGCGGTAAGGTTGATGAACTAATCAAGGACAAGATTGAGGCCAAGAACGAAGAGAAAGCCAAGGAGAAAGAAGAGAAAGACGTCATTAGTCAACAGGTATATGTCATATCATTTGTAACAACTTGCCAAGTCAGATCCTAGTTTTCAATGAAGTATATGCTTGGCAAAAAAAAAAACAATTGCTTATTTGTGTTTGATATATATAACCTAATATGATTTGCTTTGCTGCAGAATATGTATGCCCAGCTGTTGCCTCTTGCTTTACCGGCACCGCCTATGCCAGGAATGGGAGGTGGTTATGGTCAGGGGCCACCACCCCCCATGGGTGGTATGGGCATGGGAATGGGAATGCCTCCAATGCCGCAATTCGGAATGCCACCGATGGGTTCGTACTAGTTTGTGGATGATTGATTATTATTGCTATTTTGAGATTATTGGAACTTGTTTACTGAGAGAAGAGGACAATGCCAGCTGTTCAGGCTTTAATATTTTGTATTTTCTTCTAGTCCCTTTGTTATGAGACAAAGGTGGAAGGCTTAGTTCAAAGTTATAAAATAAACGTGATTTGGTATTGTCTGCATAGGGTGTGGATATATTTCTTTGTAATATTCTTTGGTAGTCGAGGCATTTCTTTTTGCAGCTTTAGGCACAACAAAGCTGAGTTTTTATTTGTATGTTAAAAAGGAGGAGACACCATCTTAGTAGTTTTTCATTGTCGATTTGTGCTTGACTTAGATCTCTGTGTCTTTTGGTTGTGTATTGTTTTTGTAGACCTTTTTCGATTCCTTTCCAGTCGGACTTGATTGCAATACATTGATCCATTTTTTCTTAAACTGGTGTTCGGATTTTTACCGTCGCAGGTGGCCAACTTCTGTTTGGAATGCATAAAAGTAAATTATTAGGCGTAATAAATGCAACCAAATTTGCTCCTATTCTGTAGGAGTAAAACGAAGCTATGCTACAACTTGTATGAATGAACACGCTACACATTCATGGTCGGTAGATTATTGAAGGTGAAAATAGGGTTTAATAGGGGCAGATGTAATTTCTAAAATGACCTGCATCATCTATGGATGTATTCTATGTAACTTTAAAGAAAAAAAAGATTTTCGGACAAATGACAATTGAACATAAATTGACAAAAGCCATGAAACTTATTTACCACTGAATCTCGAAAACATGTTCAGACACTATACATTATGCCATCCAAAACATGTCATGATATTGAAACAACTTTACACCTCCAATATTTTGATTAGATTAAACATTTACACACAATCTCCGGAAACAAAAAAGATCTACCATATATTTGCAAAACAACAACAAAACATACAGGGGCCTTCACTGAACACACCGCCACTCATTAAACATCGAATTAGCTAACTCATTCCTCCAAGAAGACCAAACTTGCGACTCTCCAGCATCAATGACATCTATGTGTCCGTCCCAAGTTGTGTTAGTTTCCAAGTTTTCTTCAAGTTGTTGTTCAAGAGGATCCACAGGCATCTCAGTACGGATGAAGTTATGGAGCAACGCACAAGCCATGATTATCCGATTCTGTACCTTTATCGAGTAATACGAGTTGTTCCCCAAAACCTCCCAACGCATTTTCAGAAGACGGAATGTTCTCTCCATCACATTAAGCGCACACGAGTGTTTCAAATTGAAAAGTTGTTCCTTGTTCTGAGGAGTCAATGATGAACTCTCCACCTTCACGCCTCTATATGGAGTCAAAAAACCATTTCCGTTTCTATACGCACCGTCACAAAGGTAATAATTTCCTGTAAAAAATGAAGTAAAACAATGTCAAGGGCCGTAAATATAGTATTATTGAACCATGTAAAAGGAAAAGAAAAATACTGGCGGCATGATTAATATTACCATTCGGCACATTTAGGCCATTTTTTCTGCTCAAAGCATCACTCAGCACTCTATCATCTGAAGCAGAGCCCTCCCAACCAGATAATACGTAAATAAATTTCATGTCGGGGTTGCATACTCCAAGCACATTAACCGCTATGTCCCCTTTTCTTGTTCTATACCGTGCCTTTTCAAATTCAGCCACTTTCACATTGATGTGAGTACAATCGATCGCCCCTAAACAACCCTATTTACAGGACAAATGACTATATAAATTAAGTTTCAAAAAAGTTCGACAAATTATTTTTGAGGAAAGTGGTTTTTTTTTTTTTTTACCTTAAACCATTTCCATCTTTCATCGGTACAATCCTCTGGTACAGGCTCCGGAGGCACAATCAGTAATGGATAGAGCTTGAAGAGTTTATCCAGAACTTCATGAAAGTATTTACTGACTGTATATCCGGATCGAACAAAGTCCTGTTTTAGAATTTGATTTTTCCCACGATGTCCCAATACAGTAAGAAAAATTGCAACTTTTTCGTGGATTGTCACATTCCTAGTATCTGTCAGTCCGCCTACACTCTCTAACAAATAACACAATCTGGAAAATGCATTTCGGGACATCCTCAAATTCTCAATACAGTCAGCATCACTAATGTTTATTATCCTTCGCAGATGGGCAACTTGTGCAGGTATCCTACTTATCAGGTTATATCTTGCCAACTCTTTACTTTTTTTACGATTATGTCGGCGGAGATAAGCCTGGCGTGCACGCACTAGAATGTGTAAGAAAGAAGCAGTTCCAAAAGCCATCTGCTGCAATGCTGAAGTGACCTCAGCTTTCTCCCTTGAAGCATCCATGATAGGCGCGCGTCACTGTCATGAAATCGATAGTTTCAATCATCATAGAAAATAATAAAAGGAAGAAAAAAGTTATATAAAAAAAAAGCGATATTATGTGACCACACTACGAAGTTATTCTATTCCTAGTGGTTCACATTAACAGTTCAGAATGATTGCCCAACGAAACACCCTTGGCAAAACTCTATATGTCAAAGAAAGAGTCAAGCGAAAAACGAGACTAAATTGCTCGGTTAGAACTAACACGTCCAGTAACATGTTCGCAATTCTTTGGAGGGTTCAGACAGAGCACGACGGCCGTATCATCCGTTATCTATCTGCATCTAATTTATGTTGCTACAAACAGGACTTGGTTCAACGAATGCATAATTTAACTTAAGCCTTCAAAAGACACGACCAACGTATATAAGCAACAACAACTATCAACAACTAAATAATATATTTTCGAATTTGAAACTGACCAACTAACTAAACAAACTTATTCGAAATTAATCAAGTTTCTCAGTTGGTTGAACAACCCCATCGGGGCATTTTGTCAAACATAAAAATTGCACAAGGAAATCTACTACTATCCTCCATATATATATATATATGTTTAAGTGAAAATGAAACGGAACTGACAGAAGTTCACAATGTTAGACTTCGACAATTTGACAAAATAAAAATTCAAGCTTGAAAATACAATCCACTCAAATTGGCAGTATATGAAAAATGCGACTAATCAGAAACCTGGACCAATGATTACCTGGAAATTCGGAGGTTTTTGGGGACGACTACATGAAAATCAGAAGCGGAAACATCATAGGATGGAAAATGGAAGTAACTAAATTGTAGATTCTTGGATTGTTGAGAATTTGAATTATTAAGCTAATCCATGGATTTCAATTTGAGGATTAGGGCTTCACAGAAACGTAATTGGGAACGAAGGGGCATAGATAAGTTCAGTTTATTGCACCAACTGTTTTTGTTTTTTTTTTTTTTCTTTTCTTTCTAAAATCTAAATAGACGATTGTAAGTTCAAAATTTTATTCATAAACAAAATATTGCTTGTCAACTAGTGTTAAATTTTGTTATGAAAATAAATTGTTATAAATATGTTAAACTAATAAATTTATTAATATTTAAATTCATTATTTAATCGAACTTAATTCGGAATGATATGTAGACTGTAGTAAACTAAGATTTGGCTCACAATTGTTTTGGGTTTTATTAGGTTTGCTCAGACTCGGTCGGACTCGCAATCAATTAGGCTCGACTCAAATAAAATCGAGTCGAGCTACGAGGATATTTCTTTTCAATATATAAAACTATTAATACATGAAATGTTATTTACGGTTAGAAAATTGCTATTTGCGATTTATAACAAAACTCTCCAAAACTTTCCCAAAAAATCCAAAAACCCCCCAAACTGCAAATAGCAAAAGAAAAAAAAAATCGAAAATCGAAATCAAGCTTCAAGAAAGGTTGGGCTTCGATTTTTTGATGTAATTTCGACTCTTTTATGTGTAATATGCATTGGATAGGTCGATTACGGAACCAATTTCATATTAAAAAGCCCTACAAATCGATTTATAGGGTTTTTTTTAGCAAAAAAATGTTGGAACGCCCAAGATGGGCGCCCAAGGCGTGTACGAATGCCCGTATCGGGCATCCGTACACG
>NW_012194947.1:2738181-2774857 GCF_000504015.1 Erythranthe guttata
TTTTTAATCATAACATAACTCGCATAAATGCTCCACTCCCCCTAAAAACGCGTAAAAGTCCAACTATGGGGCGCCAATTCGCGCAGAAAACGCACATGGGGGGAGTTGTACATGCATTGGGCGCCCATCTTGGGCGTTCAATTAAAAAAAAATGTTTTTGCAATGGACGCCCAACTCGGGCGCCAAATGCAGCTTGCACGCCCAACTTGGGCGTGCACTGCATGAATGGGCGCCCAAAAGTTGGGCTTTTACGCGTTTTGGGGGGGGGGGTTGGATTTTTTTGGGAAGTTTTAGGGTTTTAGAGAGATAAAGTGTTTTTTGTTATAAACCGCAAATAGCAATGTTCGAACCGCAAATAGCAAGTCCCATTAATAATCATTAAAATAGAACCAAAGGAAAAAATAAATAAAAGAAAAACACATGATGACCAAACTGATGAATAAGCTCAAAAAGGCCCAAATAACACAAAGCAAATAAGAGAGGTCCATGAAAGAATTGTATACTACAAGGTGGGCCGGTCAAGACCCGACTCGACTCGACCCAAACTAACTTTAAACCGTTTGGAGCCCAACCCGACCCGAACCGTCACAATTTTATTTTTTCCGTTAATTATTATTATTCATCATCTGATAAATGTTTATTGACTGAATTTCTTCAGTAATAGCTCTGATGGCTTCACTTCACCTCTTCGCTTTGACGCTCGCAACCATAATATTGGCTCTGATCACCAGAATCGTTTCCGTTGTGTTCTATCACCGAAGAAACCGGAAAAATGCCGTCGGATTCTTTCACCCCTACACAAACGACGGCGGCGGTGGCGAGCGAGTGCTCTGGTGCGCCGTCAAATCCGTCCAGGAAGAGTCGCCGGATCTCGATTGTGTTATATACACGGGCGATCACGAAGCTTCTCCTGAATCCCTTGCCGCTCGGGCGATCGATCGTTTTGGCGTCAAATTGGTTCACGCTCCAAAGGTAAATTCAGTTTTCAGGCACTCCTTTATATTTTGTTAAATTCGTAGAAAATTTGAAGGTGTAGAATTTTAACCTTGTACAAATGTTTTTGTGTAAAATTGTTTTATAGAAAACAATTTTTGTTTATTGGTACTCGAACTATATATTTATTTTATTTTCTAGGTTTTTAAGAGAGAGTTTTACTGACCTTGTGTCTACAGGAATTTTCGGCAATGTTTTTAAATCATTCATTGCACTTTAGTTTTTGATTGCTGATAAATGATAACAATAATTCTTTGGTAACTGTAGAATCGGGAGAGGAATATTTCTTCAGTATAATGTTAATGTTTAATTTTTTTTATTTTATTTTCTGGTTTATGTTTTGATTTGACAGGTGGTGCATCTGTATAAAAGGAAATGGGTTGAAGAAACTACATATCCTAGGTTTACTATGATCGGTCAGAGCCTGGGCTCAGTGTACCTTTCATGGGAAGCTTTGTGCACGTTTACTCCTCTGTATTTTTTTGATACAAGTGGATATGCATTTACGTACCCTGTTGCGCGGATTTTTGGATGTAAAGTCATTTGCTACACACATTACCCAACGATTAGTTTAGATATGCTATCACGAGTTAATGCGCGGAGTTCTATGTACAATAATGATGCTCTCATTGCTAAAAGGTATGCTTCTTCTCACAGAAATGAATGAATGTGAACTGTAATAGAATACAAAAGCAATGAATGAAATACTGTCTTTATCTGCCCCGATTTTCTGATAAAGTTGATAGGTTGTGGAGATATTTTGTTATGGATATCTGAATGATTTTGCCATAAGTTATCTTGTTACATTGGGGATTGTAGAATGTAACTCAAAGTCATTTAAGTTTGAAAATTCTATAACTTTGGCTCTACTTGCTGTGTGTTTTTGAAGCTAATAGAAGTTTTTTTTTGCCAGTGTCTTCTTCTCGCAGTGCAAAGTTATCTATTACAAGGTTTTTAGCTGGATGTACGGAATTGTAGGATCTCATGCACATCTTGTTATGGTTAATTCGTCATGGACACAGTCTCACATTCAGAAGCTTTGGAGGATTCCAGATCGTATTACGAGGGTTTACCCTCCCTGTGACACTTCTGGTCTTCAGGTTTGCATTATATACTATTTTCTTTTACGTCATGTTTGGAGGGAGTTCATTTTAATTTATTTTGCACAAATCTTCTGTATCTTCACATACCAGCTTAGAAAAGATTTGGACATTTCAGCTATTTTTAGCAAAAAGCATAGTATACGATTTTTTTGTGATTATGTTCGACTCAAAAAATTAGCGAAACAATTTTGAGATGAACTATTTTGTGAATATTTGTGAATACACATCTTCTTTACTATATATTTGAGTGTTAAGAAAATATTAAAAAAAGATGTGACCAATTTAGCTATTTTTAGCAAAAATTGTGTGCTTTATAGTATACGATTTTTTTTGCAATTTTGCCTGACTATACAAAAATTAGTCAAACAGTTATTAGATTAACTATTTCTTGACTATTTCTAAATAAATATCGTCTATGCTATATATTTGAGTGTTAAAAACATTTAAAAAAAAATCTGAACATTTCAGCTATTTTTACCAAGAAACGTGTATAGTAAACGATTTTTTGTGATTTTGTTTGAAAAATAAAATAAAAATAGGGAAGCAATGGATGAACTATTTATTGACTACTTGTGAATAAATCTGTTCTATACTATATATTTGAGTGTTAAAAAAGTATTAAAAAATATTTTAACATTTCAGCTACTTTTAGCCAAAAGTGTGTGCTGTTGTATACATTTTTTTGTGATTTTTGCTCGACTATTCAAAAGTTAGTGAAACAAATTTTAGATGAACTATTTATTGACCATTTATGGATAAACATCTTCAACATTATATATTTGGGTGTTACAAATATGAAAAAAATATTTGAACATTTCAACTATTTTTAGCAAAAAGCGTGTGCTTGATTAGAACTGTGGCTGAAAACAGGTGCTGCCATTAGAAAGATCGACCAAACCAATGAAGATCATTTCCGTGGCTCAGTTTCGTCCTGAGAAGGTGGGAATTTTTTGAGATCAAGGTATCCATACTTGCTGGATAATTCATTTCTTGGTCTGTTGGGATATTTGGTGAAATTCAGCTCAATGTTGATGTTTTTTACACAGGCGCATCCACTTCAACTTGAGGCGTTTGCAGTTGCCATAAAGAATTTGGATGCAGATCTGCCAAGACCTAAGCTCCAATTTGTCGGTAGTTGCAGGAATGAAGCTGATGAAAAAAGGTTGCAATACTTGAAGGACCGCGCCAATGAGTTGAAATTGGACAATGATGTTGAGTTTCACAAAAATGTTACATACAGGTTTGCAATATTTTCTCTGAAACTAAATCTGCAGTCTGTACACCGATCGATACACGTTGTAGAATAGATTTGATAGATTCTAAGAAGGTACTGAATATTTTGATTCTTGCCTTAAATTTGATTATGCTGCAGACAATTACTATGTGTTATGTTTGTGCATATATATATATTTCTGTAGCAGATCTTTTTATCATTGAAGCTTGTATAGTAGCAGTTTTGGTATAAGAGTGCACTTCAAAACGATTTATCACATGTTAATTGTGCATACTATATCATCTCTGTGTGTTTTAATAAATGCTCTATCTTTTCGATTCGTCTATTTCCCTTTACCATCTTTATTTGATTTTGATAGGTTATCTTCCTTTATACATTATGAACTCTATAGACTTGATATTTGGTTTCATCTATTGGCTCTCTTCTTGTTATGCAGTAATCTGGTGAGTCTCTTGGGCGGTGCAACCGCCGGAATTCACTCGATGATAGACGAACACTTTGGCATATGTGTGGTGGAATACATGGCTTCTGGTGCCATACCAATTGGTCCGTTCACATTTTCTTTTTCTTTTTTTTTGCTATTTTTACGGGTCACAGTTTTTTTTGCCTTCTTAATTTAATTTAAAATTTATTTACCTCAGCTCATAATTCAGCCGGACCTAAGATGGATATAGTGTTATCTGAAGATGGTAAGCAAACAGGATTTCTCGCAGAAAACGTGCAAGAATATGCAGATGCCATCCTCAGCATTATCAGAATGCCAGTAAACGAGCGGCTCGAGATGGCTGCTGCCGCTAGAAAACGGGCTTCACTATTCTCCGAACAAAGATTCTACCAAGATATGAAGGCTGCAATTCGACCAATTATGTTAAACACTTCTCAATGACATACATACATATATATTATATGTTAGACATAGGCACAAGGTTTCATCTGATACATGTTCTAACTGAGAAAAAAACATAACACGGTTCTTCGCCTGATGTAATGACACCCAACAAAATTTGACAGTACATTGTTCTTGTTTTTTTTTTCTTTTTGTTTGATTGCACTTAACCATTGTGTGATTGTTGTTGGGGGGTGGGGGGTGGGAGGTGGTAGATCAATGGTCGTATCAATCTGTAGAACCCTACTTTGTGGTGGGATTTAATTACGACTGCAATTGAGAAATAAGGCCCTACAAACCAAGACTTGTGGGTTATTTTAACCTTTTGTTTTCTTGCGCAGGTCAATTTTCTTAGCCCTCTTTTTTGTAAAAGTGAGAAACAAATCACAGTTGTGATTTGTGTGAATTATCTCTTTCTTTTTTCTTGCATTCTCGAATTCGAAACGTCATACTTGTTCGTCTTCTTGTTCTTTATTATGTTTCTATCTGTTCTCGTTTTCGCCTAATACTGACAAAGAGTTAGTGGTGGGACAAACCAGTGTGGATTATGGAATCTAAAGTAAGGTTTTAGTGGGTTCGTTTTATGCTACGTTTGGTGAACTTCATCTATTAATATTTAATCGTACGCATGTTAATTATTCAATACATATTTTATACAAACTGTGGCATGTTTATATTTACAAGACCGTTTTAAGTGCTGTTCATTTTGTTTGCAGTGAATGTGAAGAAGAAATTTTTTATATTACGTTTGTGTTCAAACTTGGGGTGTGAACGTTAGCTCTGACATATTCGTTGGAGCTTTTGAGTGTCGGTTAATTGCAATAAATATGAAGAAAATCTTGTCATGGACGAATTAGTGTATAGTCTATATGTTTTAACTTTCTTAAATCAAAGTTAGATAGAGTCTATTGTAAATACTCATCTTGATTACATAGTTTGTACGTAGGTCTAGAGATACGATGGTTTGTGTAAAAAGAAGCTAGATTTCATTGAATGTTATATTATTATTATTATTATTATTTAGACCAAATCATCAACATGCTTAAAAAAAACTAAGAAGATTGTGTAAATTAATTATAATATCACACACATTGATTTTTTTTTTTTCATAAAATGCAAACTCAATCTTATATATATTAATATAATAAAAGAGATCCTATTGTATGATTGGAGATCCAAAAATGTAATAATCATGCCATGAAGTGACGGCAAGAAAAGGCCAACAACAGTTCCCATAATTCCTATTTGACGAATTACAAAAAAGTTAACACCACATCCAACCAGTCACCATCTTGTTTTTCAGATCACACATTATTCAAACTTATTATCACTTGTTATATACCACTACATCATGTGTTATATATATATATATATATATATATATATGAGTAAACTGCAAAAACTACCCCTGTGTAATCTCGAAATAGCAAAAACCCCCCTGTGATAAATAAACTAGCAAAAACCTCCCCTGTGAAATTATTTAAATAGCAAAAACCCCCATATGGAACTATTTGAGGGTTGACTTGATATAAAAAGACACAAATACCCCTGGAGTCTTGCAATTAATAAATTCTTATATTTTATAAATATTTTAATTGTTTTATTTAAAAAATAATCAATTTAGTAATTTACTATTTTTTTTAATTTCTAAACAAACAAATTAAAAAGAATAAATATACATATAATATGTATATATATAAATACATTTTGAGGGACAATTTTGTCATTTCAAGTCTAAAAAATCAGCTAGGGGGATTCTGCCTTTGATTAAATTTCACAGGGGGGTTTTTGCTAGTTTATTTATCACAGGGGGGTTTCCGCTATTTCGAGATAACACAGGGGTAGTATTTGCAGTTTACTCATATATATATATATGTTTCATTGTTTGTTTGTGGGTTTCAAGATCCAAACAAAAAATATGAGTAATTAAGATAAAATTGTTTTCTTGAAAATGGAAAATTGCTTTTGGGCGGAACTAGAAGATCAGTATAAAGACAACAGCTTAATGGTTCCATCATCATGGCTTTCTCCCAGCGACGCCCTGCAGTACCATTGCTACAATCCCGCCGCCGTAGCCCCGCCGTGGGCGCCGCCCTTTGAAGGTTCGCCGGAAGAAAGAGCCGCCACTGCTTCTAGAAGCCACAGCGAAGCTGAGAAGAGGCGCCGCGACAGAATCAATGCTCAGCTCTCCACTCTCAGGAAACTCATCCCAATGTCCGAAAAGGTACTCTCTCTCTCTCTCTCTACTCTCTCTCTCTCTCACACACACACACAATGCATTACATATATATATATCACTATTTATATAATAAGCAGATGGACAAGGCAGTGCTGTTAGGGCACGCGGTGGAGCAAATAAAGGAACAGAGCAAAAGAGCAAAAGAAGTGAGCAAATTATCGACAATCCCAACAGAGAACGATCAAGTGACGATAATCGATGATCACTCGAACACGGATAAAGAAAGTCACATTATCCAAATGAAGGCGACGATCTGCTGCGACGATCGGCCGGAGCTACTGTCCGAAATAAACGGCGCGATAAAGGGGTTGGGGCTGACAGTTATGGAAGCGGAGATCACGGGCTTGGGTGGCAGGGTGAATAGCAGCTTTGTGGTGTGTGCAAATGTGAAAAATGTGTGCATTGCCTCGTTGAAGCAGTCGATCAAGTTGGCGTTGGGGCGTGTCGTTTTATCTTCCGGCGACTCGAGTTATTGTGTTAGAAGCAAGAGGCAGAGGTTTTTCTATCCTAATAATTCTTATTGATTTATTTATTTTTATTATTGATTGAAATTGATTGGAATTTGGGATTTTTTTGTTCATGATCATGTTTTTTTTTTCCTTTTTTGGGGGAGGGATGAGAGGGATTTATATGATTAGGTGATGCAAGAAACATTTGTAATATATGGGCTTTGATGTATGTATTGGAGGAGTTGTTTTGTATTTGATATATAAATATGAAAATGATTGTATTGGAGGAGTTATTTTGTATTTGATATATAAATATGAAAATGATTTAAGGGTAAATTGGGGCAATCTCCATGTTTTAAGGTTAAATTACGATTTTTTTTTTTTTTGTTTTTATTTATGTTTGATTAATTACAACTACTCCCACTCAACTAAGAATATTCTTACACGTCTATTTTTGCGGTGCTAAAGTTAGTAGAATCTTCTGAATTACGTGGAATATTCTCCAGTTTGTACCAGTTTATTCTATTCAAGCTCCATATGTTAAAACAAGATGATCATAAGATGTGCCTTTTGGATAGTAAATACATATTGTGGTGTATCAGAAACTGCATTTTACACAAAACAAATACAAACTATAGAACATTCCACAAAATCTAAAAGATTATGTTGAATTTGACACTATAAAAGTAACAGTGTAAGAAAATTCATAGTTGAGGGAGATGATTGTAAGTTTCCAAACATGAGAGTGTTTTTCGTAATTTGTTTGATTTTACCGACGTAAAGGGAGAAATTTGACATTTGGATTTTTATTTTCCAAGAAATCACCATGTGAGACTTTGTCCGATATTTACAAGTACCAACGTACTATGCTGTTTTCTTGGGATTTTGCCTAGGATTCCGAATCCAACGCCTTGTTTGGTACAACGAATTGGGCCCAAGAAAAAATGAATTAAAATCTTGCCAAAATGTTTTAAATAAATGTTCTATTTATACAAAAAACTTTTCGAGGCCCAAAAAAGCTAGGGCCCAAGACAGAAAATATAATGGGATCGATTGTTTTCTTGTCCAATTCAATCTAGTAATCTTATATAAATTGTCTCGCAAATGTTAGTCTTTCAGTCGGAGCAAGTGAGCATGTGTCAATTGATCTAATGCGAATCCCATTACAAACGAACGCTAAGCTGAGTTTGTCACGCATGGTTACCCTATAGGTTGATTTACGTTTTTCTGTGGTGGTTGTGAGTTCCTTCTTTAAAAAAAATGAATATATATTATACACATTGAATATATTGCAATCTATTCATCCGAAAATTTAGACCAATTTCACTCATTATTGTTCAATTATTGACATATATTAATTTATATGTATACAAATGTGAAATGTGAAGTTGACAATTCAAAGTCTTAACTCCAAAATTTGAAACATCTAAACCCATACTGTGAGTATTATTTTACTTACTGGTCACAGAGTTCCAGTGGGAATTATTATGGGCTAAAATTAAAAATATCACCAGCATTCTGCACACTTTGAACTGGTTGAATTGGTTGATGAATAATACCAATCTATAACTTTATTATAATTTATTTTTCAATATATTTTTGTGGTTGCCATAAATAAATGCAACCATCAATACTTGTCACATTACTGAACATAACATCTGTGTGTGTGTGTTTATTATATTTATATGTATATATATAAATATATATATAATAAATATATGTGTACATGCATAGTTGTATTCTAGATTGGGTCTCATTCAAAATCTACTTGCAGAAAACTCTAGATTGGCATTTACTGCATAATTAAATATATTTCAATTTCAGAAGGTCCCCCAATATCCATTGGCCACTCCATTTTATTCTTATTTTATGTGGTGTACCTTAATTTCCAAGATGAATCTTTTTATTTTATTTACCAAAAAAAAAAATTAAAATTAATTATTGTGATTTATTCTAGTCAATTTGAAAGCTATACATTAAAATGTAAATAAAATATTAATGAATGCATTTATATACGTATCATCAATTTGTAAAACAAAGTTATAAATTCCTAGCATGATTTAGTGCAACTGACTGTAGTCGACAAGTTAGGTAAAAGCAAAGATTGAATTGATGATGCTAATTTTAAGCACATGCATAAGTTATTATCAAAATAAGTTGGTAAAAAGCACAAATTTTGCCAAGAAATATATGTTGGATCATCACTAATTCTAAGTCAATTTGAACTAATTTTTAAATATTACTATAAATTCTAAAAATAGTATATATGCATGCAGTCATTGAAACTTTTTCCGCCACATCTTTTTATCGAAAATAAATTCATTTATTCTAATGTTGACCTTTACAAAAAGTCAACAAAATGAAATTATTGTTATGTTTTATAAGTAAATAATCTTCTGAAATTAATCCCGCGACGAATTTTTCTACCAACTGTTGTTTTATGCGCAATAAAATATAAAATATCAAAATTAAGTTAACCAATTTATTAATAATTCAAGTACGTGCTACCTTTAAGGCTGTGATGTAATCATTAATATAACATGCACGAAGAGAAACATAATTACATAAATATTATTAATTAATTTTATCCTAGAATTGTAAATAAATTTCCACGTCAGATATTCCTCCTCAAGACACAGTATCCAAGGAGTCCAAATAAACTGCACAGTCAAACAGTATATCCCCATTTCGAGGGAGGTAAAAAGAGAGTGGGAAAACAATTTTTAAAAGAAAAAAAAGAAAAAAGAGAAAAAGAAAGGGAGACGAGTCAAACAGGTGAGTCGACTCGGAGAGAGGAACGACAAAGCGGGCAATTGGACTGAGTGGTGAGCCACTTATCCACGCACTCGGAGTGAAAACAATGGTTGCATTCCGGCAGCACTTTTACTTTCTCCCCGTCCACGAATATTCCGAGGCATATACAGCACTCCGCCTCCGTGAAGTAATCGCCGCCGCCGCCGCCGCCGCCGGGAGCTGGATTAATCCTGTGCAGCACGATAGGGAGGCTGTTAATCGCAGATGGGTCGAGGCCACGCAGCCTCGACGGTGGCGCGTGGGCGGCAAGATGGGCGGCGGAAGTGGATGTTGTTAGTGGCGGAGGAGGGCCGGAGCGGCAGACCCACCGGGCGTAGAGGAAGAGGAGCGCCACCAGGATGATGACGGAGAAGAGGACCAAGATGAAGAAGAGTGTCCGGCCGCGGATTTGGAAGTTGCTGTCGTCGAACTCGGCGTAGTGCCACCGGAATGGCTGCGACGTTTCTTGCTCGTACGCCATGTTCGCCAGCTAATTACACGGCGGCGCTTTGGTTTCAATGAGTATGAGTGTGACCTATTTTTTTTTTCTTTTTTTTTTTTTTTTGAAAGATGTGGTGGCGATTGGTGGCGGAGGTATATATATTGTGGAAGTGGGGATTACCGATTGGGGATTGGATCTGAAGGAGAAGAAGTTGTTCAACACAGAGTTCAGTTTGCTTACATTAAGTAGCTTTTGTTGTACCTGCAAAGTCAGGGCAACTCCACCACTCGCATTCTATAGCGCGTGGCTTACATTATTTAGAATTTTTAGTTTTAGTTAAACTATATTCTAAAAATAAATAAGGGGGTTTTAAATTGAACTATTAATTAAAAGTGAAATTACAAATTTATATCATGGGGTTATTACAGTATATTTAAAGGTGTTTGTTATATATATAAATATATCATACAATAAATAAAAAGGAAAATAGTGTGCTATGTGTCTAGTGGCCACTCTTTTAATTTTTTTACTTTTGAAATAAAAGTAGTGAATAATTCCACATTTGCTTTTCTCTTCTAAGCAAAACAAACTTTGAAGCGTGTACAATACATGTTATATATTTACCATATGGAACAATATTATTTTTAGAGCATGTAAAGAATTTTTATTTTGATTAGCTATTATGAAATTTTGTAATTTTTTTTCTTTTTCAATGCTCCCATCTTACTCATTTAGATCTTTATTATTCATAAGTACAAAAACGCATACATCCATATTGGCGTGTGCATATTAACGATAAAAAAATCCACGCGATATAACTTTACCAGTGTAGCATTACCTACTAGCTAGTCCAATATTTTTAATTTCCTTTGATTGGATTGAAGATTTGGAAATATCTAGTACCAAATTTGAACAAGGATTTGTATAAAGTGTGACATGATCACCAATAAGGGCATTCCACATTAGTGCTAAGCTCTTAATTTTGTTTGTGTGTTGAGTTGGCGAAAATGACCAAAAAGACTTCTTTATATTTTGATTTTTTTTTTATGGAATGGTTGATTTCTTTTTTCTTTTTTCTTTTTTATTTTATTTATTTATTTGCCCAAATAGAAGAGACGCCATTGGATAAGCTTTGTTTTCGTTGCAACTACCAGACCTGTAAAGGACACTTGTCCAGGGTACGTTAGCAGGGGAAAAATTCCTGCATGGTTACAAAGCAAATTTGCAATATAAAAAAAGGAATTAATTTTCTTGTCAAGAATTAGCACTTAAAATAATTGTTTTGGAAGTAAAAATACTAATTTGAGTCCCGTTTCAATTATTATTATTTCTTTTTTTTTGAAAAAATCGAAATAGGTAGTAAAAAACTTGATACTGAAAGAAATATCGGCCGAAACAGACGAAATTCAAGAACTTTATTTCTAAAATATATATGAATACGCAACATCATTTTTTTATTTTTGGCACATACTGATATTATTAGAAATTTCTAAAAATACTAGTTACCACAAATAGTTCGCATGCCATCATAAACGCCGGACACATTATTGAAGATCAGCAATTAAATTCACGAATAAGGCAGCGACCCCTATGTGCCTGTGTGATAGTAAATAATTTGTCATTCGCAAGATCGAGCTTGTCACACAAGCACGTTGGACTTATTTCAAAATTATTTCGATTTTGGGCCTCTATTCTCACATAATAGATTCATTAGCCCATTAAGCAGTGGAACGGAGTTTTCTTTAATAGTACAAATATGAAGCCCAAATGAAATTAGTGGGCTAAATTAGAAATCCAAGCTCAAATGGGAATTCAGATTTCGACTCCATAACCAAGATAATGGGTTTTGTGAATTTTTCAATTTTACTAATACAATTTTGCTTAGAATGGGATTTTGACCACTTTTAGTCTGGTTTTGACAAAACTCTATACATGTAAAATTGTAAACATTTTAATTAGTTTTGTAATGATGGCAAAGTTATACATTAATGATTCACATTTTGAATTTTAGATAACTCAACACATCAAAGTTGTGGCCGTTATTCATTGTTTCATCCATATTTTTCTCACGCGACATGCAATCTTGGTGATACAAGTTGGATTAAATAGCTAACACAAAGAAGAATTGCAAATTCCACTGTTTCAGTTTTGCCAAATCACTACAAGAAAAACTAGTTTCAGCGACCAAATTCTCAGCGACCATAACTAAATGGTCACTGAATATTCACATTTAGTGACCAAAAGTAATTTGGTAGCAAAAGTCGGTAGGGCTAAATCCTTTTGCGACCGGCGAACATTTGGTGGTTATAAGTGGTCACTAATAGTTTGACATCTTATAGCAACTAAAGTTAAAGTTTGTAGCGACAATTTTTATGGTCACTATAACTTAGTGTCAATAGTGACCAATTTAACATCAATTTTTTTTACGGTTGCTACAAGTCTTTAATTTAATTATTAACGACCATCTAATTGAGTTGCTACTAATCACTTTAATTTGGTTGTTATGAAACTACTTATGAAAATTTAATCGATTTGGTCAGTAATTTAATTTTTAAACAAATCAAGAAATGAAAAGAATGAAAAGAAAGATGGAGGGCGAAAATGCAAATAATGGAAAAACACAACGAATTCTCATTCTTTCGTTACACGCATTTCTTTCATCTCAAATCATTACTCTGTTCAATCTCTCGCTTACACTCTCTCTCTCTACCAATTCTCGCCTGATATTACTGAGTAGCAAGACAATGAGCCAAAGTATTACCAGAAGTTCAGAACGTTTAACAAAGGACAAATCGCAAGAATCGAACGAGATAATAAGGGAGAAACAATAAAGGATTATGTGAATGGATTGTTCTTATAACTTATAAGTTGGTGCAAGATTATACTGTGATTATTTTCATTAATTACTTGTACGTTGTTCTTTATCCGCTTGTACATTAATTTAAATTAATTAATATATTATTTGATTTTTATGTGTTTTAAGGAATTGTGCCTTGTGCATTAGAATACTTGTACTCTCGTCTAAAATAATTTCAAAAAAAATTACCGGCCCTAAAATACACTCAACTCTCCCTCTCTCTCTCTCTCTGATCTCTCTCTCTCTCCGCCCGCCCTAATTCTCTCTCTCTCTCTCAGTACAGAGCCATTTTCTTATTCACCGGCGAATTCGTCATTTTCTTCCGGCAAGACTCCGCATTTGTGTATTTTCCGGTGAGTGTGTGTTCTCCTCTCTGTCACAATTGAAACGGCAAACACAAAATTGGGGAGATTAGGGTTTTTAATTTGTATGTGCCGCAAATTATCTATTTTATGCTTTGATTTTTGATTTTTGATTTTTGATTTTTTTCTTTATTTTATGCAAATTGAGTTGTTTTCTGACTGTTCACCATTGTTGCCCTTGTTCAAGCAAGAAAATAAAGGAAACACAATTCATCTCCGTTAAAGCAGTCGACGCCGTCTACGGCTCTCGGAGGGTTTGGATTGCGAATTTGGGAATCATTTCTTCTCAAAACTCGGAGAGAACCGCGAGTGTTATAAGTAAGTGTTACATTATTTCTAATTCGAGCACGTTGTATAGCCTTTTTCGAGGTCAGAATCATACGACCCTGAATCTGTCAAAACAGGGCAGTTTTGAATATCCATCTTACGGGGCTGTTTTTGCTATGTTGAGCTAATAATTTGGGCAGTGTGTCTTCTGAGAACTTGTAGATTACATTGTCAGGTTCAATTTGGTGTATTATTTGAACAATTTGGATAACTCAATAAATTGTTATGATTTTTCAAATAAACAGTGCCAGCAGATGCATTTGTTTTAAAACCTGGCAGTTTCATGTAATCATCTTCCGGGGCAGTTATTGCTATGTTAGGTTGATAATTTGGGCTCAGGGTCTTCAGTGAACCTGTAGATACATACGTTAGCTTTAATTCTATATACCTTTTAGGTTATTCGGATAAGTACGGTGATCGTAACGATTGTTCGAATAAGCTGTGGCAGCAATATATTCTTAATAAATGTTTCAAGAAAGGGCAGTTTTGATGAATCATCTCCGTTGGGTTTTATTACCGTCTTAGGATAATAATTTGGGATATATTTCTTTCGTAAACTTTTAGATGAAGTTGTCAGCTTTGATTTGGTAAATTGTTTGGCCAATTTGGATAACTTTACAAATAGTTATGAATTTTACAATAAACTATACCAGAAAAGAGAATTTATCCGAAATTCTGGCAGTTTTCTGTAATCATCTTTTGGGCCTGTTTTGAATGTGCTAGGATCATAATTTGTGATGAGAGTCTTCAGTGAACATGTAGGTGCAGTTGTTAGCTTTCATTTGGCATATTACGTTCCCAATTTGGATAATCGTACCAATTGTTATGATTTTTCAAAGAAATTCTGGAAACAAATGTCTTTGTTTCGAGAACTCGTCAAACAAACACGAGTCAACCCTTGGTTTCATGTTTCCTTATGATAAATTCATTGGACTTGGTTTCTCATAAACTTGAATCCCTGTTTTCATCTCTTATGTAGGTTATAACTTATAAATGCCAAATTTGCAGTTGAGGCTAAAGTTTAGTTGGTGGCTCTACTGATAAGGTAAATCAATTCATTACATAAGATTTTCCTTGTTGCTTTTGTTGCTTATATGATCACTACATTTGGAAAACAATTGCATGTGCCATGTATATCTTCTGATCCTCTGTGGCATCCAATTCCAGGCACCCAATTTCAGGCACCCGTAGAGAGGCAGAGGCAGTTGAAGCTAATGATATTACTTCAATCAAGTTCCAGGTGTGAATGTTATCAGCCGTTTTAAGTTCAATTTAATCGGCGAGGCAGTGTTTGGTTTCTTTGGTTGCTACTGTATATAGATTGATCACTGATTTAATTCACTTGTAAACAATTAATTAGCTAGGTGCTAATATGTAGTAACCAGCTATCAATTCAATTTTTTTTCCTCACAATTATTATTTGGTTTTTGTCATTGGTAGTAATAAACAATTGTTTTTCGTTCATTATTTGATTGTTTTGCAAATAAGAATATTAATTGTTATTTTTGGTTATTATATGCAAACAATTGGGGTATATTTGTGACAAATTAAAATCTATTGCAACCAACTATTCTTGTAGTTAAATTATTATATTGAGCGACGAATTTATTGGTCGCAACGTGGTCACTAAAATACGTTAGGTTTGTGACCATATAAAATCTATAGTAACCACGTACTCGGTTGTTAAAAGAATATCATTTATCAACCAAAAATATGTGGTTACTGTATGTATACCTATAGCAACCATATTAATATTATAGCGACCATAAATTTTAACATTAGCGAGTAAACAATTTGTCGCTGATAATTACATCTTTAATGACCATTATTGAATGGTCGCTAGATCTATGTCTTTAGCGTCCAACTGATTTGCTGGTCACTAATACTTTTAGTAGCCACCCTGTTGTGACCACAAGTGACCAAGCCTAATTTGGTCGTTATAAGTTTCAGCGACCATTATCTTGCTTTTAGCAACCATAACAAATCGTCCCTAAAACCATTTTTTCTTGTAGTGAATTAAGCCAAAAATTGGTCAAAGTTACATTTACAGTCATAACGAAATTATTAAAACTTAAACGATATCTATCACATCCCTAAATCAACCAATACTATATATATATCCTCTTCAATACTTCAACACATCATTATTATGGTTAATTTCAGTACTTTCCCCTTCCATTTGTATAAGTATATATCCTCACTTACCTCCAGTATATTTACTTGGATATTCTATTACCCTCAAAAATAATTTATTTTTACCACTTGCACCCTTTCCCTCTCTCATTTTCTGCTAAATATCTCTTGCACATAACCTAATTATCAATAAGGACACAAGTTTTTTTGCTTTAGGTAAAAGTCATGTTCGTTTTTACATGTGAACAATACGGATTTTGTGTACAATTCAACGCATTTTCCATTTTGACCATAAATTTACCGTCGAAGTTAACTCTTTGCCAAATTTATATCCACAGTACAAAAACATGTTTTACGCAGTTGAGCTCGTTATCAACTATAGGTCCAACATACATATATCAAAATCGAAGTTAAGTTCGATATTTCGACTGAATTGTATCGTTCACAAGTCCAACACATATCTAAATCCATGTTAAGTACGATATTTCGACTGATCTGAATCGTACATAGGTCCAACACCAACCTAAATCGAATTTAAGTACGACATTTCACCTGAGCTGAATCGTTCATAGGTCCAAAACCTAATCAAAATCAAAGTTAATTACGACATTTGGAGTACTGATCTGAATCGCTCATAGGTCTAATTAACACATATCTAAAACTATGAAAAAATTTTGATGAGAAAAAAAGAAGGAATTTACCGGCATCAAATTTTCAAAATATAATGCTTATAAGTACGATAAATTATATAATATATATTGTACATATGAAACAAACATAGCTCATATCCAAATCAAGGATTACAATCGATCTCTGGCCCATCACAAAACCCTAATTGATAGTGATGAAACTCAGATCTTGTTTAAATATAATTTCACAACAAAATTAAATCACCATCAATTTCTTTTTTTTTTTTTTTTTGCCTTATATGAATTTAATTTGGATATTAATTAACGAAATTACAAAATTCAGCAGAAAAACACGGAAGGGCCCTCAAGATTCTGATGTGACATACCTCAAAAAGAAGAGTTACATGCATATATCCATCTTGTCAACGAGCAATATCTTTCTCTAGTTCAGAAAACATGCAAAACTCAAACTCAGAAAAAACCCTAATTTGCTGACAAGATCTCCGATGCATTTTCTAACAATTATCCAGCTGGACTTTTGAACACAAAAACCTCGGTCTTCGTCCCAAATCTTGAATAATAATAATAATCTGATCGTCAAGAAATTTAATCTGCATGCAAACTCAACTGCCATTTTCCGAGATCTGATCAAAATGAACCCTATTTCAAATATTATCAAACAAGAATGGATCGCCGTAATCCCAAAGACTAGTTGAAGGGTAATCGTCTTCACTAGCTAACGGCCACGTCGGTGAGGTGACGTATCCGTTCAGCACCTCCGCCGGATCTGTAATCGCCGGCGCCGCCGGCAAGTGGTCGGTCTTTGCATTATTAGACAAACTTGACCCGACGGAGCCCACGTACGAACTCATTTCATCATACCCAACGTTGCTCTGCAAGTGATTGAAGTCCGGAATTTGTTGGGGATAATAATCTGTGTTATTGTTATTAGGGTTAGGGTTAGGGTTAGGGTTTGGGTTTGGATAAGAAGAGTATTTTGACGACTGATCCCTAACAATTGTGGGGTCGGCTTCAATAATCTTGAAATCATTATTCGATCCGTACTGTTGCTGCTGCTGCTGAACCAGACACATCTGTTGTTGGGGTACGATGTTGTTGTTGGGGTATTGTACGGTGCTAGGGTACAGCCCGTACTGCGGGTAGTTTGCTGCCATTCCTACTAGGGCCGGCGGCGGTATCTGCGGCGGCGGAGCGGAGAATGTGAGGCCGAACCCTGCCGGGCGGGGGAGCAGAGGTCGTAGGGTTTGTGTTGAAGATGAAGAGGATGAAGTCGTCGTTCTAGACGATGAGTGAGAAGACGAACCGCCACTCACACCGCCGCCGTTGCTGGCGCCGCCGCTGCCGGAAGGTTGGAGATTCAGCTGGGCCTTGTTGCCGTAGAGTATGATGGCTGCGCGGTCGTAGGCGCGGGCGGCGTCCTCCGCGGTGGCGAAGGTGCCCAGCCACCGACGAGTGCGCTTACGTGGCTCCCGGATCTCGGCGACCCATTTGCCCCAGCTCCGCTGGCGGACACCCCGGTACCTGAACTTGCCGTTGTCGGGGCCTCCTTTGCCACCGGCGGCGCCGCCCTTACCTTTCTTGGCACCGTTGGTGGTGGGGGTGGTGGTATTGTTTCCGCCGCTAGCGGTGTCGCTGGAGGTGGTGGTGGTGGAAAGTGAAGGAATAATGGGGTTGTAGTCATTGTTTTGTTCATCGTGGTCTCGGGGAAGGTGAATATTAGGGTCTGAAATTGCAGCACCGCTCATAGTGAGTGGTTGCTCAAAGAGGTGGCGCAAAATAAAAATTAAAGAAAAGTCTAGAGAGAGAAAGTCTATAGAGAGAGAGGAAAAGTGGTGGGTTTGTGCCTCGTAGTGTGTTTACCCAATTGAGAAGACTCTCTGTGTGTAGTGTGTGTGAATGAATGCCTGTGTGTATTCACTGTAAATGGTGGAAGAGGGCGGTGGTCATGTGGTATCACAGACGATATCATGTATATATATATGTATAATAATTTGTATATTCATGTGTGTATACTTACATGTTTGTATCTATATATCAGATGTATGTATAATGTATATTAGTTCCTACATGTATATATATACGATTGGCGGAACATGGGAGATTGCTCCCTTGTGAAGAAACATGTATGTACAAGTATTCGATTTTTCAAGACATGCAAATTTTTATTTTTCTTCCTTTTTCATTATTTTATTCCATTATTTCATGGTACGTGCGTGCAGAAAACTTATTTAATCTATTTCCTATTTTATGTTTTAGTATAATATAGTATTTGTATATCGTATCCATTAAGTAACTAAAAAAAAATGTCTTTTATAATAACACTATATAGTGTAAAAACGGTTTTGTACAACCTACGCTTGTTGAAGTACACTGTGTAGTTTTATGCTATTAATCTATACATAATAACATCCACCTATGTATAAGTGTGATTAATAATTATTTATGCAGATCTGCGCTATAAAAACACATAGTGTATTTCATCGGATGTAGGATCTTATAAGTAGTAAAAATAGCAAGAATAAAATTTAGGATAACTCACAACCTTATGACAAAATTACGAAAACCCCCCTCACCTATAAATTTTCTTACATGTCCACCCTTGCGGTTTCAAATTTAGTGGAATCTTTTTGATTATGTGGAATACCACACTTTTGTACCCGTTTTATCCCATTCGAGCTCCATATTTTGAACCAAAATGATCATAAAATGTTTTTTGGCTGGTATATATCAGAAACTGTATTTTTACACAAAACGAGTACAAACTAGAGTACATCCCACAGAATCTAGATAATTATGTTGAATTTGACACTATAAAAGTGAAGGTGTAAGAAGATTCATAGTTGAGAGGTAGATATAATTAGCCAAACAAAAGGGAGTTTTTCGTAATTTGACCATATCTCAAGGCTGGTTGTAATTTACCCTAAAATTTAAATTAAATACCAGGAAAATGATAAAATATGAATGGTATGATCGAGACCTTACTTCGTGAATAAGGTAGTTTTGCGGCAGCCAAAGCTGGTTAATATTTAATTAGTAATAAATTGTTTGCTCCTTCCAATAACATATAAAGCAAGAAACGCGTCTGGTCTTATTCCATATTTATTGTACTAGGGTTTGCTTATTATTGCCATTTATAATTGCGCACTATTTCAAATTCTTATAACTAATTCACATTTTGTAAAACATATCACACCAAGATATTTAGAGTGTTTTTATTAAGCTTATTAGATGTTAAAAAGAACTTAGATTTTGAAGAGTTGTTAAGTTCTAAAAATACTTAGATGTTCTAAAAATAAGGTGTGGGAGAGTTTTTAAGATTTTATCAAAAATACATCTCTCCATTTTTTTTATTTAAGGTCTTATAATAAGTAAAAATAACTTATAAGTTCATTATCCAAACACTTTAAAAAATAATTTAAAAAAAATATAACAACTTATCAAGTCTTAAAACAACTTATCAGACATAAGAACATATTAACTATTTAAAATAAGCTTAATTAGTCAAACAGTTTCATAGTATAGTATGAATTACCAGTCATAATATTAATATTTAGTAAATTACATTTTATGCGAACACGGTAAAAGAAGAATTAACAACAACTTTTTCCATATATTTTAAAAAGATTGATTAATTGTTAGTTGGTGATTTCTCAACAAAAAGAAATCCATTTAATAATTTAAGAGAGGTTATTTAAAACTTTTATCATGGGAAAGGAACATAATTAATAAATTAGACTTCTAGAAAATTTAATAATAGGTAACAGCAATTCATTATGTAAATTATAGGAGTAACAACCTTGGAATTTGATCTTCCTTTCATAATTAATTTATTATTTTACTACGTAAAAGGATTTAGGTAGGTAGCTTGTGAGACTTCGTTCAATTAGTAGCACTTATTTATTTCGTTAGTAACATTATTCATTTAAGATTTATACTTTAATTTAAAAATAACAACAATTTAATTAGTTATTAATATCTCAATCAAGTAATGTAATTATTCATTTTACTGAGTTTACATTCCCAGACATCATATTTCACAGTTTTTTCTATGCTACAACCAGTGAATTTACTTGAAGTGATGTTATTTTACCTATAATCATGTTCTCATACATTTTGTATATACATCCACACGTATTATGTGTTCGACTCCATGTAAATTAAAATGGAAAAATTATCCGAAGAAATTCACTATATGAAACATCAAATGGACCATATTTCATTTTTGTAAGTTGGTGTCGATGAAAAATGGATCCTTCCCATGTAATCGTAATAAAGTTTTAAATTTTGAAAATTGAAGAAATGTAATTAGAATTAATTTTGTACTTCCGAAAATAATAATTATAATCAGTAGTTACGTCCTCCTACTCGAGATTATAAAATTGGAATAAGGTAATGAAAAAAGGGTGATAAAAGAATTATCATATCATATATAAAAAGAAAAGAAAAATATATGTCTGAATCTTATAATTAAATAGTTAAATAAGCAGCGGTGATGAATGGAACAGCTCTCATCCGAGGATATTATACAAAAGCTTTGTCTGAACGAAAACAAGAAAAGAAAAATAAAATAAAACAAAAAAGGAGTTAGCCAAAATAATGACAGATTTTTGATGATCAGAGTCTGAAATAAGGTCCCAATAACTTTCACTAGTTTCAATGTCACCTCTGTCCTCCACATGCTTTTTGCTTTTTTTTTTACTTTTTTTTTAATGTTTTTTACCCTTTCTATATTTCACAGATTTAATTTTCACTAAAGTATCACAATTGGTAATGTTTAAACTTACCATATTGGTATATATACCATAAAATATCTAAATCTTTACTAGTTCACTGTAATAACATTTAAAATCGAATTGAAAGTAATAAATAAAAATAAAAATATCTGAACTTTGATGGGCCCAAGATTTAGAGGGTTCGATCTTAAACTAACCGGGTGGGCTTCGTGTTGCTGGACCGAATACTCAATTGGACCGCCTCAAGTGAAATTGGTTAGACGACTGAATTTTATATTATTTATTTCATTCATTTTGGGCCTAAAAAATCAACACTTTAATTTTATAGTCAAAGACTTAAAATAATGATTTAGAAAAAAAGATGAATATCGTTACAATATTACCCTTAAAAATTGCATTTTTAGGTAGTGTTACATTAATAGTTAATACTTAAGTAGGAGACTTTTCATCAAACTAAAAAAGAGAGAAAAAAAAATACAAAAATGAAAACTAGCTAGGCAGCAGCATTTCTCAAGTAGTGCAAGTACTGGTCAACGGCAGTTGACGGGACCGCCAGGTTGACTTTGAACGCACCCGCTACACCGCAAACCGGCAACACTACGCAGTACTTATCACAGCAAACCGGGCCCACCTGAACCGGCCTCCCGATTCCAAAGTCAACGCTCTCCAGCCCCAGCCTTGACCACTGAGTCATGATCAGCACCCCCACCGAGTCCACACTCGCCCGGTTCCAGCTCACCAACTCCACCACCTCCCTCACGTACTCGTCCCCAACTCTTTCTTTAGCCCCCTTCACAAGCTCCGCCGCGTGCCGCAGACCCTTTCCGGCCAATTCCCCGGCGCGGGCCTCCGCGCATCCCAGAACGAACGCGTTCCCGTAGTACCCGCTCGGCAGGCGCGAGTTGACTCGCTGCCGTATGTTCACGCTGAAGACGAGTTTCACGATTTGGTCGGACGGCAAGTTCAAACCTCTGGCCCAGCTCCTCCAAACGTGCGCCGCCAGAATCTCGAACGACGTAAATGTTGCCACCCGAGTCAACTTCTTCAACCCGTCCAACTCATTTTGTTCGAAGATGACAGAAGTTGGCATCAGCCGTTCTCGAACAAAACGGGATGCAAATCCAGAAACATCGGGGACGCTCCTGAACTCAGGGTGACTCAGTGAGTTATCATCACGACTAACACAGAAGGACGAAATCGGGTCAAGTAGATGACGACCCGAGATTGGTTTCGGATCCAACCCAACGAGTCCTTGCTTACCGATGGCCAAATCCGCGAACGAGTTGAGGAACTCACCACTACCAACGCCGTCGCACAAGCAGTGGTTGAATCCAACAGCCAGCGTGGCGCCGCCGTCGGAAAGCCAAGTCAGCTGAACCACGAGCGGTGGGCCACCCTTGAGGACATCGGCCACGTGGAAGGACAAGAACTTCCTCCACATTGCCCTGCGGCACGGCGCACCATCGAAATCGGAGGCGGCGGTGGAGTCTGAAACCGCGGATATGAAGACGGCGCCTTGGCCTCGGCAGACGACCTCCAGACCGGAACCGTCGGGCCGGGCTCTCACCCGACCGGCGAGTGGGTAGTAAGGGACAAGGGCCCGGCCCAATGCAGACTTGACATTGTCTGTGACGGTAGCTTTATCAAAACTCCCACAGCGGGGTTTGTAGACAAGTAAATATTCAAAGGTAAAACGAACGAAGAGCTGTGAATCTAACGCAGAGAGTTGGAGAATGTGATTTGGCGTTGGCTTACATGGACCGATCACAACCGCTTCTTTTACATGCACACAACACCTACTCGACATTATTTTTATTTTTGCTGATATATCTTGTGACGAATAGATATACATACATATATATATAATTATATATACACACACACACATGGGGTATCTTTGTTTACACAGTATACTGTGAGAGATTTGTGCAAGATTCTCAAGGCTACACTTTATGGGGAAAAATGGACGATAAGCCAAAGTTAAAAGAAAAAAAAAAACAGCTTGGATTCTGCTTTCAATCTTTTTGGGCGGAAGAGAAAAAGGTGGATATATATATTTTTTTAATTTTGAAACTTTATAATATATATTTTTATATTGTATATATATATATATTTTTCGAGTAAATATCTACACTTGACTCGAGAGATTTGAAATCGGTTGCTTTTGCCTTTTGTGTAAATTGTGGGGTGTACTGTTCAATTATTAAAAATATGTTTATTTAATTAAATCGTTTTTATTGGGGCAAGCACCTTGTTAACTAATAGGCAACTAATTAATTATAATAATGTGGGTACTAATAATTAATTCAAAAATTCTGTTTCCAAACTATTGGAGTGAAGGCAAAGGGGGTGCATGGGAATATTACTCCTACTATTGTTCTGTCTGTAAAATGCATCATCTACCGGAATATTATATATTACATACTTCTGTCCGGTTGTAATTAATTCTATTCCATTGTCACTAATAGAATTTTTTATTACGACCATTAATCGTAGCAAAAAGTACCAAATTCATAGTAAAAAGTCTTTTCTACGAATTTTTCATGTAGTAGATAGTGGGCATGAAAAACCTTGCTACGGTAAATTTTCGTAGCAAATATTTTTTTGTTACGGTAAATACTAGTATTTACTATGATTCCTAGATTGTCGCATAGTAAAAGTTACCTTTTGTGACGGGTTTTTACCCTTTTTTTACTAGTGTATGTTAATTACTCCTAACGAATTTTTGAGTAAGATTATTTGCAAGCTTAAATACCACGTTAATTAGTTACATGGTGAGTGAATTAAGGGAAATTTATAAAGTTGAATAACAAAATCTTGGGTTGAAATTACATGAGAAATTTGAGTTTTTGTCTTATTAATTATACCAAAAGAAAAAAAGAAAAAAAAATCTAGTTTGTCCATGCATCTCTCGTTTTGTAGTGAATTAAACTTTGGTATATATTATTATCAAGATCTTGTAACATCATCAAGATCTTAAAATGCTATTAATTATAGGACAAATCTAATTAGGCTCGGAAAATGAAACCTTGGATTGGAATAAAGTAGATATGGTTGTCTTAAGACAAAACCCATTATCTTTATAATTTCCTATAAACAATTACAAAAATAACAACTAGAGAATATTCTTTTAACAACTCTGACGTTTTAATAACATGCCTTGCTGCTATATAGAGTCTAGACCTCACGAGATTTGCTTTATTTAGATAAAACAAAAACAGATGAAAAATAATTAAACTAAAAATAAATAAATAACAGACTAAAACAAATGGATGAAAAAGTTTGTGAGTCGGCTCGCTAATGCTAGAGCTCGATTGAGTTTTTGTCAAGCCGGCTCATCTGATTTAGTATTCCTGCTAAGAGGTAAGCATCATAGTTGAATTATGGATGATTTGGTAAATAATTGTTTGATAAATCAAAGACAAATATTGGTGGTGTTTATTTTTATTTAATTTTTTTTTTTTTTTTTTTATAATTTTGCAAGCTGGCCTGAAGATTTATTGCACTACTGAGGTACCAAATTAAAGTTTAATCATTTAATTATCACGGCTATAAAATTAGACATATTAGTTATCACTTATTAGTTATTACACCCTATAAAAATTAATTAAAAAAACTGAAAAGATCACCTACAAAAATAATTGGTTGGACAACTTAATGATTTTGTCACATATAATTGGGCCCTCTTCTTCAGACAACAGATCGGCCCAACAACTTTGGTCCATATATTCGCTAATCTCACCGATTATAATTATAATGAAAATTCCACGTGGCATTTTATTTGGTGGATTAATCCACCCCTAATCATGGACTCAATCCAACACCCTTCCGCCTCATTTGGTTGAGTAGATTAGCCTTAATTAACAAATAATTGGATTTTATTTGATATTTGGTATCTCTAATAATTTCTCGAATCGCAAATATTATGTTATCATGACTTATCTCGCATTATCTTGTCTTTTAAGGGGTTTTTTGTTGGACGCCCCGAGATAAAATAATTGAATTTTCATTAGTTTAATTAATCTTATATTGACAACCAAAACATGCCTAATTAACTTCTATTTAACCAGGATAATTAATCCCACACGTCAAGAAAATAGACTGAATTATAATTAATGATTAGCCTACCACATGATGAAAGCCAATAGTCAAATGGAACAAGGTCATATAAGAAAAGAAAATCTAAGCAATAATTATTGTTTATATTCTTTATACTACACTTTATATCATGAGGGAGATAGGGGAAATAAAATAACAAAGGGAGAGGGGTGGAACAAACATTCAATTACAATTGTCAAATCATTTGATTATATTATTTTAATTAGTACCCTTTTATAATATTCCTATTTAATTTTTATCAATTTTGAAGAAAAAAATAATATTTTTTTTTAAATATTAATTACTTTAAAATAATTATAGATAATTAATCCAACACAAAACAAAATCTCTGATCAAGAAAGGAGAGCTTCATAATTAATTAATTCATTAATTAATTAATTTCCACATAATCATAATTCATACAAAACAAACACAATGCATCACACAAACGTACACATAAATCAAATTAAAAGATATACACAATAAATTAAATATCTGAAAATCAAGAATGTTTCTCAATTACGGAAACTGAAAGGGGCTAGTAGTAATGAACTGATCAAACGGCAGCATATTCTGATCACCATCAAACCCCCCCACCGCAACGCCGCCACCGCCGCCGCCGCCAATCCCCGGCATCTGAACAAAAGGATCCAAAAACGACAAATCCGACGGCTGCTGCTGATGCAGCTGCAGCTGCTGCTGCTGCTGATGGTGATGATTGTCCGCAGCACAGCAAGCTAACCGTGCACGTGCGAGCAGCAGATCATGCTGCAGCTCAACCATCCTGTGCTGCAGCGAGGCTATGGCTCCAATGCAGCCGTACACAGGGTCCTGCAGCCTCACCTCCGCCTCGTAAACGAGGGAATTAACCGTATCCTCTCTTTGTTCCTCCGCCACCTCGTTGAGAATCTTGCTCACATTGCTTGCGCCGAAGACTTTGTGCACTTTGGCGAACTTTTTGGGTTCGTCGGAGCGGAAGTAAGGGGCAAATTGGCAATTAGGGGTGCATCTTCTCTTCAAGAATTTGCAGGCTGCACAAGAAGAGCTCGAACGAGGTTCTTGATGAGTGCTCCTCATTGTTTTATTTTATTTATTTTATTTTATTTTCTTGGCTTTTGATAGTTATGTTTGCCAAAAAGATCTGCATTTTATAGCCTAAGTCCAGTATGGGAATTGTATGAAAAGTCATGTATCTTTATTAAGTGGCTTGGCTAATTAAAAAACGAGGTTTAAGGTTTGAGTTGTGTGCTATATTATATTACTCCCTTATTCCCATATTATTTGTCTTTTTCAATAAATTATCTGTCACTTCAGAATTTTAATAAAATATTAACTGGACTTCTTTTCAATTTCGCCCTTTGTCGCTCTCGTTTAGTAATTTTTCATGTTTTACCCCCGTAGTCCATGCATATTTACTGATTTTTGTAACCTATAACCAACGACCTAAACGACATCTAAAATGGTGGGGTGGGGTGGGGGTGGGGGTGGGGGTAATTAATTTATACTTTAGTAGTTTGAAAAATATTGATGGATAATGCATTATGCAATTTGAGGGACCTAGAATATTTCAAGATCATAGAAAATCTGAAAATTAGTGTACATGTTAAATTAATTACCAATTAAAGGCTCACTAATCTCATGATCACCTTTTCCTTTATTTTCTATTTTTTGAAGGCGAAAAAATAAAAGTGAAAAAATTGACAGATTATCAATAAATTAATCTAATTAATTGTTATGGGCAAAGTTATTGCAGCTAGAGAGATATATTATATATATATGGTGATAGGAAATGATAGTTCAACAACAAAGTAGACGAGACAATTGTGGCTTCATGAGAATATATATGGGGCCTATTTAAATATAGACTGATCATAAGCAAAGTTAGATGAGATGTTTCACTTATCAATTCAATCAATTAAAGTTTTTTCACAATACAAGAAAACCCTAGTTCTATTTGGATTGGCGCACAACCTGGGTAATCTCTCTATTCTCTAGCCTACCTAAAATATTGCTAACATTTTTACACTAAATTGCATGCCCTGCACGAATGGCAACTCTCTCTCTCTCTCTCTCTCTCTCTCTCTCTCTCTCTCTCTCTCTCTCTCTCTCTCTCTCTCTCTCTCTCTCTCTCTCACACACACACACACACAAACATTGGGTGAATTTCAACTGTTGATCACACAAGCACACATGTATATGTGTGTTTAGTATGAATTTTACGTCTGAAATCCACCCGATGTAAATAACCAAATGTAGCATCTAACTTTCTTCATTCGACTCGTTTGTTTAGCTAACCTATCAAAAAATTCTCATCCATAACTAAAACCGGTTTTATTTATTTATCCTTTTTTTGGGTGTGATTAGAAATATAATGAATAAAATGATCCCTAATGTCTGAATAAGAAGTTGTTTCCTACCACCCAAATTGGTTGACCAAAGTTATAGAGCCACAAACTCATTAGTCAAATCTCTCCCAACCACACTACTCTTTGACCTCTGGTCAATTACTCCATTAATTTAATGCTTCACTAAAATCTCCCTTAATTAAGTACTAATATACAGTAAGTCAAATATTTCATCTAATTTTGATTTCAAAAGTGCTCAGTTTAATTTAAATCTTTCTTTTCACATATTAATTCTAACTAAAAAAAAAAAAAAAAAAACTAAATCATATTTGTGGAGGAGAAAGGTTAATTTATTTTATCCGTTGAAATCTGGAAGAGCTATCAAACAAAGGCCTAGATGTACCAAATCTAGGAGCACAACTGGTAAATCCACAATTGTGTCTTTTTCCATCAATATTCAAATGAATATATTTCTTATGCAATACTAATTTTGCTAGAATAAATACTAATTTATATATTTATATAAATTTACTGTGAAAAATAACACAAATCATTTAAGAGCAAAAAAGAGAGAATATATATAATGAATGGAAAAGATGCTAGCCGTAGCAGAAAACAAATGAGAAGGAACAAGGAAAAATAAATAATAAATATTTACCTTGAAAAGACAAAAGAGAAAAAAAAAAAAGAAAAGGTAGTAGAAACGGAACGGGAAAAATAGTCACTTCAAGAACGTGGAAAAAGGTGGCAGGCAAAAGAAAGAAAACGCTGTTCAAAAACGCCCACTTGAAGAGATATATCAAAGTGTTAGTAATAATAATTGTCGTCGTTTCCCAATCCAACAAAGAACGGAGTCAATCAACGGTGTCACCTCTACCACCACCACCACCGCCACCGTTCCCCACCCACACTACATTATTCGTCCATTCCTCGGAATCTCTATCATTCTTCTTTTGTTATTTTTCTATATAATAATCCTTGGATCCACACATATTCTCACATTCTTGCGTGTGATTGTTGTAGTTTAAGAGACTTATGGGTGGAAAATCGAACATATTGATAAATGAGGATTAATTTCAAAATTTGAAAATGACTCGAATTTTGGAAAATTCAATTATTTTTTTGAAAATCTACTTACTTTCCAAAATTTTGGGGAGAAATTTGAAAATTCCAAAAAGAAAAAAAAGGGGGACCAAATTACAAAATTCCAAGTATATTTATATAAATCTGTACCAATCCAAGAAAATATATAATAAAAATTTGAAATTTTGAATTTCAAAATTTGAGATGAAAATATTTATTTCTGACCGAAATCAATGGAATTCGAAAATTGTGTTCCAATGTTGACCATGGTAATAAGGAGAGCGATGTACTAGGACTAGCATCGACAATCGACAAGACCAACGTAGTAAATTATTACATAAACGTGTGTTTTTCTCCTACACAAATATACGAGGCGTCCACATTATACGCAATCGAGGCCGGAACCACAGTGAAGCAACTGCAGCTCACCTTTTGATTGCACAAAGATTATTGTTACTACTTACTACAATACATCACATTCAGAATGAATATTTTCTACTTCCAATTATTTGGTAATTTTTATATATATATATTAAAACTACAACATTTGGTCAAACTGAAGTTTCTCTACCTTCTATTTGATGAGGAACTTTTCTCCTTGCAATGTATTTATATGCTGTTGCGAGAGGGAAGTTTCTAGTTTTTTGTTAATAACTCAAAGCCAGTCAAAAAGGATTCTGCTTAAATGACCATTTTACCCCCACCCCAAATTAAACCTACGGCAATTTGCCCAGAGATGACCAGACGAACTATACTAGAGCATCATTAGCACATGAGTTTCAGAGTAGGCTCACTAGGTTACAATTACTTTATTTTATTTGTATATGTATTTATTATTTTATCCTTTATATAATAATAAAAAATGAAAAAACTTACAAGTCGGTTCGTAAGTTCATAAACAACTAAAATGCGATCAAACTCGTCGAGTTAACTCATCTCATGTAATTTACATCCATGGAGTCGAGAAGAGTTCAAATTTTTTTCAAATGATAATTTCACTTCCTACCTCTTAAAGTAGTTATAATCTTTTCTAATTAATGGCAACACAGAATTGTTTTATTAATAAATTGATTTGACTTGGTAAATCAAATAATTGGCATTTTGGCCGGCCTCCATTAGATCTGACTCTTGCATCGTAGACCCCGTTACTACTAATATATTATTATTATTATTAGGGATGTGATAAACGTCGTTCGAGCTTTAATAATACCGTTTCGACTTCAAACGTGATTTTGATTATTTTTTATTCCAAATTTTGCAAAACCCGAAAAATAAGATTTGTAGTATTCTGAGTTAGTTTTCTAATCCAACTTGAATCACTAAAATTGGATGTCGGACGAGAAAGATATACATGAACCAATGGATACTGCCCACAACTTTGATGTATTGAGGTATCTAAAATTCAAAATGGGACTCATTCATGCATAACTTTGTCACACGGCATCCAATCTAGCGGATTTAAGTTGAATTAGAAAACTAACCAAAATGACCACAATTTTCGTGTTTCGAATTTTGCCAAAATCAACATAGAAATATGTCAAAATCAGGTTAAAGTCAACATAGAAACATTTCAATTATTATTATTATTTCTGTTTTATTTTCGACAATCCTATTAGCATAAAATCCAAATTTACTGATTATGAACTTTGGTAATGATACCAAATGGGGGAAGGAAGACAAAGCTTCTATCAATGTTAGATCACAGCAAAATCTCTAATTCAATCCCCACGTGTGTATTAGACCTCTCTCTAGCTAGGCTTAATCCCAATTTTCCAAACAACCCCTAATTTTCTTGTTCTATTCTTAATTAATTCACTAATTAATGTTAATCAAATCAACGAGTAAATTAAACGAATATATAATAACAAGCAGAATATGACTAACCCCTCCCTGCAGGCCGGTATGCCCTCCACGTGGCAGCACTTCAACATTTCAAACTTCCCTCTCCCACCAACAGCCATCTTCATCTACACATTAAACAGTACAAACACAAACAGTCAAAAATCCATCACATTATTTTAACATTTTTTTTTCTCGCAAAATTCGACGAACATTTCTCCAACTAACAAAACATCAATTCATGCAGCAACGAAAAAAAAAAATAATAATAATAATAATATAAAGTGCAAACCCATGGATGAAGTTCCACTTCCACAACCTCTAATAATGGTCTCCTCAGGGTTTCTCCCAGCAGCCACATTGCTGGAATCGTTAATCCACACCTCGAACGAAATCACGAAAACGGAGAAAGCGTCTTTTGTGCAGACTAAAAACATTTCGAAAATGACGAGAAGGATCAGACTCCTTTCTTCGCTGTTCGAAGAGATTCAAGAAACGGACACGCCACTTCCATCGTCATCAGTCTTGTGCCTAACGGAACTCGCCTCCGTCCTACAACGATCGAAGATTCTGATGGAGAGTTGCAGAGAAGGGAGCCTCCTCTGGAATCTCATGCAAACGGAATGTATCGCAAATCAATTTTACGCAGCCGCAAAAGAGATGGCGAGAGCACTCGATATTTTACCGTTAAGCTTGCTTAACTTGACAGCAGATACCAAAGAGCAAATCGAGCTCCTCCACAGACAAGCAAAAAGCGTCCAATTATTCATCGATCAAATGGAGATTCAACGAAGGGACGAAATTGTCCAACTAATGGCCGTCACCGTCAACAATGAAAGAAATAGAAAGAATAAAGGTTCCGTTGATTTCAGAAGAATTAGAGATATGTTGAGCAGTCTCGGTCTCAGAAGCCCAATGGAGTTTGAAGAAGAGATTTCTAAGCTATGGGGGGAAGCTGAGAAGCAAGCAGGCACAGGTGGGCTTATCGTGGTCTCTAATATCAACAATCTTATATCTTTCGTTTCTCTATCGAAAATGGCAATTTTCAGCGAGGATGAAAATTCGAAAACTCATGAGGACTTGAAGAAGCGTAAATTACCGACGAACACCGTCCATGATCACTCGTTCTCTCATATACCAGATGATTTCCGGTGCCCAATTTCATTGGATCTAATGAACGACCCTGTCATCGTAGCATCAGGTCATACTTACGATAGAAACTCCATCGCCCACTGGATAAACACAGGTCACCACACATGCCCAAAGAGTGGGCAAAGGTTGATACACATGGCTCTCATACCAAACTATGCATTGAGAAGTGTGATACAGCAGTGGGGCCAGGAGAACAACGTTCCGATTGTGGGGTCCACATCCTCTAATCTAGAAAAGACCAACACCAGCAAGAAAAGATACGTTGATCATATTTCAGCAACTAAAGCCGTTGCCGATGCAGTAAAACTGACGGCGGAGTTTCTGGTGGGGAAACTAGCAACGGGTTCACCGGATATACAAAGACAGGCGGCGTACGAGCTACGCCTGCTCGCGAAAACGGGAATGGACAACCGGAGAATAATCGCTGAGGTGGGCGCAATCCCGTTTCTGCTGACTCTGCTCGGGTCTCACGATTCAAGAATCCAGGAAAATGCGGTCACCGCTTTGCTCAATCTATCCATATACGAAAACAACAAAATCTTGATTATGGCTGCCGGCGCACTTGACAACGTTGTGGATGTCTTACTATCGGGGCTAACAATGGAGGCGAAGGAAAATGCGGCTGCAGCAATCTTCAGCCTGTCACTAATCGACGACCACAAGATTATCATCGGTGCTCATCCGAGGGCCATTACAGCTCTAGTGGGGCTACTAGGAGAAGGGACAAGGGCCGGTAAAAGAGATGCTGCAACTGCACTATTCAATCTTGCGGTGTTTAATGTTAACAGAGGAAAGGTTATTACAGCAGGAGCGATTCCTCTGCTTATTGGCCTTTTGACGGATGACAAGGCGGGGATTACTGATGATGCTTTAGCTATGCTTGCACTTCTTTTGGGATGTTCGCAAGGTCTTGAAGAGATAAGGAAGAGCAGGGTTTTGGTGTCCCTTCTTATTGATCTTTTGAGATTTGGATCTTCTAAGGGGAAGGAGAATTCGATTACTCTGCTTTTGGGGCTTTGTAAGGATGGCGGAGAGGAAGTTGCGAGAAAGCTGTTGATGAATCCGCGGAGTATTCCTTCTCTGCAGAGCTTGGTCACTGATGGGTCGTTAAAAGCTCGACGAAAAGCTGATGCTCTGCTCAGAATACTGAATAGATGCTGCTCATGAATCACAATGTAGTGTATAATGGCGCAGTGTTAAAAATTTGATATTCTAACAGAATGTATAAGTCATACCGAAAATGTCCATTTCATACTACTATATTCTACATTGCCCTTATCCCATTGAAGGATAGTATTGTAAGTTGTAACTAAGTGAAGAACTTGAAAATTGATATACTGAAACGATTTCGAAAATGCCCTGCATTCGATAATATACATCTGAAAAGATTTACCATGAAGATCTGGTTAATGCAAAGAGTCGAGCAAAAATTCAAGTGAGGCTCACTGAGTTACACATAATTGAGATTGTTATCATATTTCAATTCAAGGTACGGAACTGGTAAAATTGATAATGTTATGAATACCTGTTCAGAAGAGTGTATTTAGAAAGACGACGGTGATTCTTGCTTCCAGAAACTAAAGCAGCTGCCTTTTAAATGCGAAATGGAACATATGTTTGACAGCATAAACTAATAGCAGATGGTTAAACAAGTGCCTGCAATTTGAAAATACAATGTTTGTGAGATCATCAGAAGTGCTAACCTGCTAGGCAGCTGACAAAAGGAATCATAACTGATTACAGAAGAAAAAATCGACTGAAAAGAGCTGGGAATTTGTTATCGCATTCCACTTTCTCTTGATTATAATAAACGGACAAGAATGCGCCTCGATGTAAAACAAAATTAGTACATTCAATTTTCTCTATTAATTTTACTTTGCATAAACACTTCAATTTTTTCTTCCTTCAAGTATTTGTTGCATATTTATCATTTCTTCTAGACATCTGATATTTAATTAATTGCCGGTAATAACAATGAAACGAATGAGCAGCATACTTGATTTGGTACATTTACCATAAAAATCAATATACTAAAAAATAAGAAAGAAGGGAAGAAGACCAATTACGATCAATACTAACCAACTGACGCACACTATGCAATCATCGAACTATTCGACTTCTCCGAGAATCATCAATAGGACCTCAGTGCTGCTCTTTCCCCCGCCCCCATGCTGGGCATTTCAACAAACACCTGAAGGACGATAAATATTGCCATGGAATCCTAGTCGATCGTCAGCTTCAAGTTATCGACCAACGAATTGCAATCAGCTAGGTTTCCTATAACCGCTCTGAATCTGGCGATTTCATTCGGGAAGGTGACATCCGGCGGAGTTGCGCGAGATGGAAATTGCATGAGGTCGGGGACGTAAGTGCACGTAATTGGGGGAAGAGAAAATGTAGGAGATAGAGAATTTTCAGAGAATCGGATTGGTAGTAATGGAGTGCGATTTCTTCTGAAGAAGGAAAACAGAGAGAAGAGTGAAAAAATATTGTGAGCTTCCTTCCGCCATTACTGCATGAGGAAAAGATGCGTCTGTCAAATTTCACGAATAAAAATGGGCGTAATGATTTTATTTTTTTATTTTTTTAATAATTAACAGGATTCAAAATTTTCATAATAAAAAAAAATATATATATATAATATATATATATCGGATATTATCATTTATTATTAATTAGGAGAGTTTTTGGAGTTGTTTAAGAGATTATTAAAAGAAAGTAATAATTGGATCAAAAGTTTATTTGGGGCTTGGGCCCATCAAATTAGGTCTACCTATCATATTGGGCTTGATTGATTTGGGCCACCAGTTGTGATAATAGGATGCGGCCTTCTGTACATATGTTTGTGTATATGCATGGATCTATGTATGCATCATTTTTTGCAGAATAGTGAATTGCCACCAGTATACTATCAAATACGATTCACAAACCGGATATTTAAATCCAAATTTCTATTCGCTAACTCAGATGGTAGATATATCTTAATTTCCAACTGGCATTTCCAGTGTAGTTAGATTATAAGTTATAACCATAAATCAGAGGGTTTAAATCAAGTACTTAAGAGTTATCCGAGGTGTATCATATCTCCATTTCCACAATCCAATATATATTTTCCTAATGCCAAACAATAAATCATTTCTTGAATTCATTTCTACTTAACATTAACCTGACCGGTGATCAATGAATCAGAAGCAATTAATACATGAAAACATAAACGAAATTGAAACGAGGCAAATAGATAACAGATCTGGAAATCAATACTAATGTTTCATTTTCCTAGAAGAAAATGTATTTAGTTCGATACAAACGTAGTGTCAAAAGTAAGAAGACGATAAATGATCATAAACTATTCGTAAAGAAAAAACATAAGAAAAACCCGAGTCAAAACTTTCCACAAAAATTTGTCGAAAATCGAAAAAAAAATTCAAGAAGGTTCAAATGGTAGGCCCTTCTATTTATAGTAGTTTGCAAAGTTTCTTGAGGAGGTTTTGAAACTAAAATATTTGGCATGAAAAAACCGTGCCCAAATCGCAATCTGATGACTTAGGGAAACTGAAAACCGCCTTACCAGATCGCAACTACAATATACGGAATATTTCTTTTTATCACAAAATATGTAATACTTCTAAGAGGATATTGCAGATAAATTAAGATATATGCATATAGCATGCACACAAAAATAAATTTCCTAAGAGGTGCCTCAAATAAGTAATAAATGATCATAGTATACATTTCAATTTTATTGACAAAAACAAAAATTCGAAATTCCTGGAGACAAAGATCTGCATTGTTCAATTTCTTTAACTATATACTTTCCCATCACCCAATGCAAAGATTCATCATGTTCCTCGAATTTATTTAATAATTAAAACTGTTTATGGTATTAAATAACATCAATTAACTACTAGTCTATTAGTAATTAAAATACTAATATTCTAATCTATCTCTGCGCAAAAATCAATAATAATAACAAACAAACAAACAAACAAAACGAAGAAAACAGTGATGCATGAGTATCACCGTATAATGTACTTTGAAAATCTCACTCAGAAATTTTGTCTTATTCACAAACTCAGATCTAAATTAGTACTTGTTTTCATGATCTTGTTCTTAACTTCTTTCTTCGAAGATGAAAACAGTGACAGCGACAGGCTACTGTCCACGTCATCAGCATCATCCTTAAATCCTGTCTTCATAATTTTTAGGGATAGGTTTAGATCAAGATCACCACCCACATTTTCAGAAGAAAGCTTTCTTTTCATGTTTCTAGCTGCTGCTTCTTCGACTGATGCCGCCGGCGGCGGCGGCGGCGATTTCTCTTTCTCCCGTGTCGGACGGAAATTACGAATTTGCCCTCTGTCGGGAAATTTGCTTTCTGACAAGTAGTGGTTTGTGGAGCTCGTTGCGATTTGATGACGATGATCGGTACTAGTACTTTGCCAATTATGTCGTTGATTCGTAGTTGAATTTTTATTGTGCTCGTTTTCGAGAAATCTGCGGTTTGTCTGAAAATTTGAAGCGGATAATGTTGACCGGTATAAAACTCCATTCATCGCCATGTTTGAAGATGCAGCCCACCTGCTATGAGGATTGTTGCTAGCCCAATGGGAATCTCTATAACTAAAAAAAATTATAAAAAAAAATCAGATTAATTATTAGGGTTTGTAATTCACAAATGAGTTAGTTAATTTTGATTTATGTTAGATCAAGAATGAATAAAATTAAATGAGCATGAATTAATTCTTCAACTTTTTAGAGAGGTGTAAAGTGATTTTTATTTGTTGCTGATCACATACCGTAAAGTGGAAAGTGGTGTTTGATTTGAACTTTGTAGCAGTGGGAGTTGGCTGAGGTTGTAAATATGGCGATCTCCGGTGTCGAGAAGAAGTCTTTGTTCCGAAATTGCTATCGATAATTTCAAAAAAAAAATTAAAAAAATACCCACAAATCAAAATGAA
>NW_012194947.1:2774957-2793929 GCF_000504015.1 Erythranthe guttata
TGGATCATCAATTTTTTGCTTCTGTACATTTGACTTTACTTTATTCGTAAGCAAATATTCGTTAGTATTTGGTTTTGATCAATTACTATACCTAATTAATTAATAACCAGAAATGAGTTCATAAATTAATTAAATTACCTGAAGATGGCTCTTGACATGAGCAATACTAAGACCTTTAACATTCATTAACTGAAGCACCAATTTAGGCGTCGCCCCTGCATCGTAAAAACACGTATATCAATAACAATAAATCATTGCTCTATATATGATAATTAAAAAATAAAAAAAAAATTGAATTACTTTCGTCACCGCCGAGTCTTTCAACGGCGTGAACAAAGCAGAGGTGGAGCTCGGGGGTCCAGCGAAGGCGGGGAGTTTTGGAGCGGATATATTGCCTCACAGATGCCGAATTATTTGATGATTTATTATTTTTTCCATTATTGTTGTTCTCTTCGACCGTGCTGTTGCTCTCGTTTTCTTCGTCCTTTTCTCCATCTTCGATCTGCAGGTTTGGAGGGGTAGTCTTGGAATTCTCCATATCTTCTTGATCATCACTTTCTGATGATGAGTTTGTAGTATTAGCTTTCTGCATGTTGATCATCAAGTATATTTATATATATGGATGTGTCTATATGTATATATGATTACGGAGAATTATAGAGCTCAAGAGAGAATTTTCGGGTCAATTAGGGTTTTTTGGTGAAGAATGATGATCTGATCTAAGTCTTTTTATTTAATGACAAGAGAGTAGATGGAGGGAATAACACTGCATCAGGGAAGAGTTGTTGGAATTAGGAATTGGAAATTCTTGTTTATCATCCTTTTTAACTACAACAATTCTCTCTCTCTCTCTCTCTCTCTCTCTCTCTCTCTCTCTCTCTCTACATTTATTTACTTTTCTAGATCCATGATGTCTGTCAACTACCAAGACGAAGACTACTGATGCTGCTGATGATGATATATATACACATAAGATAATCAATAATGATAAAATATATATACATACATATTTGCATGTACATGTTGCCATATGATAATCATTCAAAATAAATATTAAATTTATAAAATAAAATAAAAATAATAATAATTCTTAAATGTATGACTCGAATATTACTAGCCTTGATGCCTACAGAATGTTTTCTCTTTTGATCACTATCATTAATTATAGTTATATTAATTATTAAGACTATACTATTTATTAGCTAATTCATCAACAAAGAGTGACACATTTCTTAATTAGTTTCCATGCATGTGCGTGCTTATTGGATCCCTTTACAAATATATATGTGTACAATTAACAGAGAGGATTAGGGCACATAATAGTGTGTGTGTGTGTTACATATATATATTAATCTATCTCTTTGTGTGTGTGGTGATCGAGAAATGACAAAAAATATATTTTCGAGTCAAGAATCAAGAAAACTGTCTTTTCTTGAAGGTGGGACGTTGGTAGTATTTATTGTCAACAACTAATTAAAAATATTATTATTATTATTATTATTATTATTATTATTATTATTATTATTATTATTATTATTATTATTATTATTATTATTATTATTATTATTATTATTATTATTATTATTATTTAGTTATATATCATGCCATTTACAATTTGAATATTTAAAATTACAATTTGGCATTTACAGATCTTCTTAATAAGTATTTTCTTCTTGATAAAAAAAAGTTTACCATAGTTGGAGAGAATAATTGAAAGTAAGTATATATATACATATATATGCAGTAGAGGACAAATTGTTATTTGTAGTTGTGGGCGGGCATCTTGCTAGCAACTGGTTACTGTCAGATTAGTCAACTATTACTACTGATCATGTCTCTTGTTCTATATATATATATATATATATATATATATATATATATATATATATATATATATATATATGCGTGTGTGTGTGTGTGTGTGTGTGTAATTTGTTGCAAGACCTTTCTCCAAGTTTGATTCTATGCTAATAAACTAGTATATACTCACATTTTATTAAGAAATTCTATGAATGTTAATTATGAAATACAGTCACATGCAAATGGATTTGATCATTCAGTGAAAATAAATTAAATACATATATATACTGCATATTATATATCCATTTATTATTAAATTAATTTCAAGAAGTATTTAAATAGAATCACAACCATCTAGTCATATGCATGTAAGCAAAGCAAGAATAATTGATACACTACATACATATAATTGTATGAATAATATCACCAACTAATCCAATTTAATTCATCTGTACATGTTTTATCATTTATGACATTCATGCAACTATATATATATAACAATTAAAGTTTTGATATAAAATATATATGTGTGTGTGTGTGTGTGGTGGTTTTTGTTGGAGAAAATGAGAGCACAATATTCTACGCTCGTGTGTGTATGTATATAGGTAGATTGTAATGAATTTCAAAGTAGTAATGGACTGTAAAGAGAAGCATATATGTAATAAAAGTTGTGTTGAGATTTATATTGTTCACGAGCTTCTTGTTTATATTAATTCACAGCCGTGTCCGAACACAAAAAATTGCCCTTATCTAATTGTGCATGAGTCATGATATTATTATTATTTTTTTTTCTTTTCGAGTAAAGTCATGATATTAATTAATTAGTGTACAAAAAAGGGGAGTTTTGAGTTTGCCTTTTTTCCCTTTCCACACAAACTAAAACTATGGCATTAATTAAATTAAAAGAAAAAGTAAAATTAATGCATGGAAAAAGCTTCTCTTCTCATTCTGTCATCCATCGTGAAATACCTTTACAAAGAGCAAAAAGGTAAAGGTAAATTACGGTCACTCCATGAGATAATGTCAATTTACAAAAAAAAAAACACTTAGCTATGAATTTTCTTTTACGTCTATTTTATCGATGTTAAATTTAGCGGATTTTTCTAAATTATGTGGAATATTTTCCAGTTTGTACCCTAAATTTTATCTCATTCGAGCTCCACGTTTTGAAACAAGATGATCATAAGATGTGTCTCTTAGCTTGTAAAATATCAGATTGTAGTGCATATGAAACTGCATTTTTTGCACAAAACGAGTACAAACTAGTGAACATTCTACAGAATCTAGAAGATTATTTTGAATTTACCACCATAAAAATGGACGTGTAAAAAAATTCATAGCTGAGGGATGTAGTTGTAATTACCTAAACAAGAAGGATTTTTCGTAATTTCATCTTACCTTATGGAGTGGACGTAATTTATCTAAAATATAAATACTTATGATATTATTGGTTAGCTATGCATTTTGAATGGTTGTGACTTGTGAGAAAAGAAGATTGCATTAGAGCAAGGGGTGCAAATTTAGGCCGGATGGACTGTTTTAATAGGAAAATCGGATGTCATAGGATGCTTGACCCGTGGATAGTTTAAATAAAAATATAATTATGATTCTAATAATTGAAAAAAAAAAAAAAAAAAAAAAACTCCAGCAGAATCTGTAACCTCTCTAACCCTAATTATAATTAGGATAATTTATTAAGAGTTAAGACTTAAGAGTGCCACATGTCAAAAAATTAGTGGAATCCGATTTATATTAAATATCGGTTGATTCGCTCAGAGCAAGTACTATAAAAAAGATTAATTCAATTTATAATTAACATAATTAAATTTAAATTTAAATTTAAATTTAAGAAAGAAGAGAATGGTTTTAATTTGGTCAGCAAGATTCAACTCCAATCAAACACACAACATGTAAGTAAAGTCAACCCCAACAAGACCTCTGTTTTTCTTTTTCTGCCAATTAGTAATTTTTAAATCATCTTCGAAAATCGTGAAGCTATTAATGCGGATCGATCTATCGTCCTTTGAGGATGATCAAACAGCATATCTCTAATGGCTGCCCTTCATTTTAATTTATACACACACATAATATATAATAATATATATAAGAATTTCATAAATAATTTCAAAATATATATAATTTAAAATATGTTCATTTACTAAAAAAAAAAAAAAAACTTAAGTCGGATATTGGTTTGAATTCGACGATGGATGCAGGGGCGGACCCACGGCCCCCTGTTGGGGGGGCACCCGCCCCTGCAGAAAAAAAAATTTTTACCCATTTTTTTTTTTTTTTTTTTTTTTTAATATTTTGGCTTATTTATGTATTAATTTATACACTTTAGCCCCCCCAAAGTTAAAATTTTATACCATTTAACCCCAAAACTTTTTTTTTGCCCCCCCACCCAAAACCCCCTGGGTCCGCCCCTGGATGGATGAATGGCGATTTCTTCCATCGGGAACCCAAAACATAATTATATATGTAAATTATTATTTATAATGCTATATCTCTCAATTAATCTCCCTTAAATAATTGTATGTATTTTTGTCTGTTTGTCAGACGTCTAATTGTCCCATGTGAGTGACATCTCACCATCCATGTCTAATGGTTCCTAAGATTGCATATTATTACTAATTATAATTGTATTTTTTTGCAATTAGGGTCTTTTGAGTTCTACTATAGTATAATTTTTACATGATTGAGTGGATTAAGCTTACGTTAATTAGTGACTAGACAAATAAATAGGATGTTATAATAGAGCTTAAAAGTTCTTTGACTCTTTGGTATTTTTCTTTAAAAAACTCTTAAAATCAAAAAAACTAAGTTGTTAACTCTTAACACAACTTATTAGATGTAAGAACTGATAATGTCAGCTGTTTAAAATAAGCTTAGTCAAATAAACTGTGAAAAAAATCGGTCGTACTTGAGCTCACCCTAATCCAAGAGAAACGAGACTCCGTCCCGTACAATACGCATGTATGTATCGAGTATGTTTGTCTCGATTTATTTTGTTACAAGTAAGGAAACATTTTTGTAATAAACAAATAAATGTGGAATTGATATGGTCAATGCAAGAAATTGACCGTACCTAGACTAGCCTTTCAACAAAGATATTTATAGATTTTGGCATTAGTAGTAAGTAACGCATGACCTAAATATGCGTATAAACAATTGGATTTCTAATTAAATAAATAAAAATGATTATGTGAAATTAGGTTCCCTCTTTAACCAATCAACCTTAGGCCCAGTATATGTTTACATGTCTCTATCATGAATTATTATTTGGGTAAAATTCATTTTGCACCCCTGTACTATGATAAATGTATCGTTTACCCCATGCAACACACAATCACACACATACATGTGAATGTGTGTAAACTACGTGTTCGGGTTTAAACACTACCATCGATAAAATCTCAAAAATCACATAAGAAATCATCGACCTACCAAAAAAAATGTCTTGAATTCTTTACGCTTTGGTTTACGAGTAAAAATATCGGCAAAAAAAATGACTCAATATGTTCACTCATGTAAATGCTCAGAGAAAAAGGAAATGCAGTAGAACCTGTAGAGAGCGTTCAAAAACATAGAGTCGATGTAATCGACCTAACATGAAGCACATTCGACATTTGTTGATGTTCAAAGGTCGAATTAAATCTTTATTTTTTTTTCTGCATCAAAAAGAACAAGTCCAGAATCTAAGATTACAGATCTTAGGAGCTGTTATATGTAGCCAATAGGAACCGAAATATCTCTCAAAATAAAAGCTCGGAAGGTCAAGTAAATGTCGTCAGATAAATCAGAAAGAGAGACCAAATTATTACCAAAAGAATTTATAAAGGAGAAGCGAAGCTGAACTGCACACCAGTCTTCCCTTGGTCATGCTCCTGTTGTTTCAATATGTAGCAGTAGTTCACCTGAGTAATACCATGTCAACTTGTCAGCAAATACTACTTTCTTGAAATAAGGTATAAAAATCGAAAGAAAATAATAATAATAAACAGAACGAAATACGCATTTAAACATTATAAAGGACTGTTTGCAAACATTCTGCATTCATTCCATTTTGTATTTCAATCTGAAATTACGACATTGTATCAACTATCATGATTTCATCCCTGTAACACGGGAGCACATGTACTGTACTTGCTTATGACATATATATTCGAACACAAAAGACTACTTCCCACCAAAACGCAACCCTATTTCATATTCTTACATACACCACAGCTAAATCTGAATTATCTGATAAGCTGGACCGATTTCACACCTTTTCACAAGAACACTTCAAGTACTGCAGATAAAACACACACAGCTAGTTTTCGCTCGTAGGAATAATTGTTTCAAAAGAAGATCATATCATAAGAATCTAAGTCACATTCAGTATCTGCAAGTTATTCGTCTAGCAAAAAAGTCAACAAGATATAAGAAACTTGACATGACCAACTACTAGAATTATCAATTATTAGAAGCAGAGGAACTCACTTCCATACGAAATAGCTTGGTCGGTACAATGATCCCAACTCCTGCAGAACTTCGAAAAGAGTCTCGAAATTTCTGCATCGAAAATTCCTTATACGCTTTCTCAGTTATTTTATTCAGACTACCAGTGCACGCAAAAACATGTCCATGTATACCAGCATCCCTGAAAACCTTCAGAGGCAGATCGAAAGAAAGGTCCGCAAAGGCAGTGAGAGCAAGATCTCCACCAATGTGATCTACTCCAGGATAATCAGCATTTCCATCGGTAGCATTATCTTTTACAGATCTCCTAGGCTCAGCAGGACCCATTCCCCTTGCCTTGAAACCTAAAACAGATGTGGGACCTCTCAAGGAGCAAACTGGAGAAGAATTTCCACCCATGAAGAACCTCTCTGGCAAATATGACGATGTGTTCATAGATCCGCTACCCCATGGAAGTATAACACCACCTGAAAGACCAAGATTCAATGCAGCTCGATAGAACCCCAAAGGGATAGCGTAGCGAAGATCAACTTCCTGTTCAGAAAAAAAGACAAAAATCACAAACAAATAAAATACATTATTCTAAAAAAATAAAAAATAAAATAAAAACCTGCTCATTAACCCACATATTGTTACAGAAGTGCATTAGAATTTATCAGCACTCCTCGAACAACAGATAAAATTTGCTATGAATCCCTTACGAACTCTACAGCATAAAAAACATCCAATAACAGAGTAAACTAGGCATCGAGTTATATCCAGTAGGCATGACAAATAAGGGCCGTGTTACATTCGTTTCAGTAAAACAAGCAGCTTATGTTTCCGAAAACCATGAACGATAAGATATTCAAGAATCTTAAATACAATTAACGGACTTCATAGTCAAAACGAAGATATGACAAGTCAAAAAAAAATAAGGTAAGGGTACGACTATACGATGACCCAAGCAATACGAATACATATCCTCTCCAGGTGTAATGGCTGAAATATAAAATTGAAATGCAAGAAAGAATATAGCAAAAGAGAGAGCACAAGACCTGACGAATAAAACGGAGGCTCCGAATATCAGGAAAAAGGCCACCTATTTGAGTAGTGGAAACGAATGCATGTCCTCTAGTAGGTCTCATAGGTGAATCTCTTCTGTCGATTTTAAACGTATACTTCAAAGCTGAGAGCAAACTATGTCCGAGCTGCCTCCTCACTGTGTGAGAAGACATTTGAGATGGGTCTTTTAACATACGCCAAGAGAGATTGTAAGATAAATCATGGTTCCCAGACGATAAAAGGCCGAGTGAGAGGCCAAGTGCTTGCTCTTTATAGGACGAAAACTTCAACCAATCTTGGGAAAGCAGAGATATTCTTGCAGACAAAGGAGTAGAAATTCCTTTGAATCTGGGCAGAGACACTCCTGTACTGACTTCTGATGTTTGACCCCAGCCGTAAGACACTGAACCATCCCACAGATCTCCATAACCAAACAAATTCTTCAGTTTCAGTGACCCTTCTAGCGACCAAGAACGAGCCTACAAAAAACACTTCGGTTATGATAAAAATCAAGATAGAACAAACAGCCTCTCATCCACAGAGCGAAGATTTAGATGAAGGAGCAAGCGTTGCAATAATTATCCAAGGATAAAAAATAAGTCATCAACATAAGACATGCAAAATCAAAGGGAAAGATGAATATATGCATTTCGCTAACTAGGCAATTGTTACGTTTTCCTTTTTAATCCTAACTTCTGATGTGATGCCAGCCATAGCCATTTTTCGTGAGTCTATCCGTAACAACGTTTAGCTTTCTAAAAAGTAGTTAAGCAAGTTCTGTACACTATAGTGCTAATAGCAATGAACATAACTACGACAGTTTATTGATAGCAGCATAACAGTTCATTCATTGTCACCGATACCCATACCCAACTCAAAGCTTGTTTAAATCCAATTTTATGTGAATTTCATGTTGCCAAAACCCTCATGTGTACTAATGGTTATAAATCCCTAATCCAAACACACCAATCAACGACGGCATTTCCAAATTACAATCAGCAAATTCAAAATCAATTCTGGAAAATAAACACTACTTCGAGAATGATAATACCTCAGGTTTGGAGTAAACCCCGAAATCTCCAGTCAGAGGGTTTTTCACCTCCGAAACCTCAATGACCACATTTGCAGTCCCAGGCAGTTCCGGCGGGCCAGCATCGAGGGTAATGTTAACCGATTCAAAAATATCCAGTCCACGCAGCCGCGCGTTGGCAACTCCGGCGGCGCGTAGCAGCTGCTGGAAGCTAGTGGCGTCCCTGAACAGCGCCTCCACCTCAGCCTCGATCACGGAGTCCTTGGTCTTAGTGTTGCCCTTGATGATGACGTCATGGACCCGAACCGGAACCCGCTCCGTAGAGAGACGCTTGAATAGGGAATCCATATTCGTCCGCTCCATTCTCATCCGAGCCTCGGGAGTCAATGTTTCCAACTCCTCTTCTTCCTCCTCGTCGAAGTCTTCGTCGTCTTCATCTTCTTCGATTTCTTCATCAGGTTCCAAATCGGGAATTGGCACGGGCGGCGGGGTCGATTTCGGGCCGGACTCGGGCTGGTCTACCATATCGGAGTTTCCTGTTTAACGGAATGGATTGTGTGGTGGAGTGAGGAAAAAGAATGAAGCCGCGGCGATCGGCGTTGCAATGGAATGGCGGAGTGAGTTGTTTCTAGAGAAATGAAAGCATGGATACGACGCCGTTTCCGTTGCGTCTGAAGGGTCAAGGGCTTTGGTTCCATACGACGCCGTTACGCCGGCAAACTACGTATTTACCCCTTTTAAAATACTTAATTAATTAAATATTGGGTGAATTACAACCACCCCTGAGGTATGGTCAAATCACGAAAAACCCCCTTCTGTTTGGGTAATTACAACCACTCCCTCAACTATAAATGTTTTTACACGTCCACCCTTATAGTTTCAAATTTAGTGGAATCTTTGAGATTATATGGAATATTATCACTTTTGTACCCGTTTTAACCCATTCGAACTTTACATTTTGAAGCAAGATGATCATAATATGTTTTTTTTGGCTTGTAAATATCAGATTGTGGTGCATAAAAAACTGTATATTTACACAAAACGAGAACAAACTAGACCACATTCCATGAAATCTAGATAACTATGTTGAATTTGACACCATAAGGGTGGAGGTGTAAGAAAAAATCATAGCTAAGAAGAGTAGAAGTAATTATCCAAACAAGAGGGGTTTTTTTTGTAAATTGACCATACATCAGGGGTGTTTGTAATTTACCCATTAAATATTATTATGATTTTAGTTTAAACCTGATTTTCCAATAAGACAAAACGAATTCAAATCCCATTTGCCCCCAAAACACACGCACTGAAAATTCTGCAGACACCATTGAAATCCAGCAAGGAAAGAGTACTCAATCAATGTCAAACAATGGCAACACTCTGTACAACAATCTCTTCTCGACGCTGATCTCCGACATCAAATCCTACAGCGGGACCGACCCACTCCTCCCGTGGCTCCGGTAATCGGTTCCTTCATCCACTCTCATTTTCCTGTGTTCGTTGCATTTATAAATGTAGTTTAATTTCTCCATTTTCAATTTTTGTTTTCTGAGCAGTGGGATAAGGAAGATGAAGGAGACGCTTCCACCTCAGCTTCTGAAAGAGAAACTGCCTCGGTTTCTTCAGAAATGCTCCGAGACTTTCCTTACCGACCGCCGTTACTGCAACGATTTGCGCTACCTTCGCGTTTGGTTGCAATTGGTATCTCTTTCTTTTTTGGTGCCCTAAATGTTTGTTTTTTATTTTTGTTAAACCTTCAGTTTGCTGTTGTGGATTGATTTATGCACTATGTTACAAGAGATAAATGTGTTTTGTTAGGGCTCTGGAATTAGAAACTGAGAGATGTTTTTACTGCAAGTATCACAGTTTAATGTTATTTCTTTCGATGGTGATTTTGAGTCTGTATCGTTGAGCTAGTGAAATCGAACTTAATTGAAGATCTTCTACTCATATTAGAATGGAGCATTTCTAAATCAGAATTTTTTAGGATTTCAATTTGTGAGTCAGAATACTGTACTGTACAATATGGTAAATGATTTATTGAAAGGATTCTTATGCATTTTCTCGTGTCCTGTCATGTAGATGGATTTTGTGGATGATCCGAAAGAAGTTTTGAGGACTATGGAGATGAATAAGATTGGGATGAAGAAGTCTTTGTTTTATCAAGCTTATGCTCTCTATTATGAGAAGACCAAGAAGTTTGATGCGGCTGAGAAGATTTATCATTTGGGAGTGCAGAAGTAAGCCGTTTTTAATCCGCTGTTACCTTTTTAATTGTAACATTTGATCGTGGGAAGTGATCGCAACTATATACATGGTCTAGACTGGTTAAATATGATATGAACCTTTCTTGGTTAATGACATGAGCAATATTAGAACGATCGCCTTTTCCTTGACTACGTGTGTACGAATTTGAATTTAATATAAACTTATCTGGTTTTTGGAGCAGGACATCTATATTATGCAATGTTGTTGGTTGTTATGGTTATTCTATTCCAAATTTCTAGAGTATCTATTTTTCAAAAATCACGAATAGTGCATAACCTCACCTTTAGTTAATTATTGTTTCACTTGTACAGTCTTGCAGAGCCTGCTGACGAGTTGCAAAAGTCGTACGAGCAGTTTCTTCATCGTATAAAGCGACATAAAATTAAGAGAGTTCAGGTTTTTACTGTTCCATTTTTGCATAGTCCCTCGTCAATTATTGGTTAGATTTCATCACTACCTAACTATGATTCCATATACTGCTATCTTCAGGTAGGGGAAACAAACAGAGGATCTTTGAATCATGATAATCGAATGGCAGCAAATTCTAGTAATATCGGGTTACTCAACGATCAACTTCTTAGAAAGGCCGTGGTGACTGATTCTAATGGAGTCGATGTAAAAGTGGAGAAAGAGAAAAACGGAAAATCTTGCAGTGACGATACAGTTGTGGTTAAGTTTGTAGATACCGCCATTGTTGGGAAATCCAAAACGGAAGATGCACGGCATCACGGTCTTGTGGAGCCCACAATCAACACTAAAGAGGCCATGAATGCCATCAACAGCATGTTCCAGCAGCCATTAGAGCCATCAATTGCTCGCAGAACAAGTAAAAATCAATCCAAAACTGGTAAACTGAAAAACGAATGTAAGATTTTCATGGATGAAACCACAGAGACCTCGTCAAAGGATCTACCAATAGCTGGTGATAATCCGCCTTCGGACGAAGCATTTGAGATATATGTTGATGGTGAAGAAACCAACGGTGCTTCTGTGTTTGCTAGACCGAACGATCAAGAATGTTTGAAAGATTCTAACCCTAGGAAAACGAACCAAGGTGGATTCAGAGATGATACAGTTGTGTATAGATTTGTGGGATCGACTATTTCGGATGAACCGGAGGTGGAAAATGTTTGGCACCATGGCCTAGTGGACCCCACCGTCAATTTGAAAGAGGCTATGAAAGATATTAACAGCATGTTCGGAAAGCCAATTGAGTTTACAAGAAAAAGCAGGGCGAAGAAATCCGAAAAAGCACCTGTGAGTAACAATTTCGGAGATTTTCTGATACTTCCCGACGATGAACCAAACAATGAAAAGGCTGAAGATGAAAACCCAATAGAATTTGCAAAGAAATGCAGCCCAAAGAAGCGAGACCAAGGGCCGAACGTGAAGAAGAACAATCACGCTGAATTTCTGATTTTTCCAGATGATGAATTAGAAAATCAACAAGACAGCTCCTTGCCAAGCTCGTCTACCGGAAAAGGGAGTGATTTGTTCGAACAAACTATTTGCACAAAAGAGGCAATGAATGAAATCAACAAATTGTTTGCTATGCCAATGGATTTCTAACAATCCTGTAAGTGTGACTTTTTAGTTTCCACTGGATATTGTTAACTTGATCATTTAGTTTTTTTTAGTATGCGCTATGGTCTGGTATAATTTGGACTCGATATTTTCAGATTATAACACTCCCATATAGCGTAAAAGGCATAAATACAGGAAAAATAGTTAAATTGATCATTAATTCAAGAAGCTGCTTTATAGGAAGATTCTTTATGTATGATATGCCGCTTACAGAATCAAATGCTAGATTTAAAAAAAAAATCAAATAGAGCTTCATCAGTTCTCTCAGAATTAAGACAGCAGCTATTAATCAATTCAAGGTAGTGCCTTAGGACTTAGGAGCACAAGTAGCAGGACGAAAAGCCAACGGTCCAGCGGCATATACAATAGCCTCGTAGTTAGTTCCGACAATTTTCTTGTCTTCATAACGAAGTGGGGCCCCATAGAGTCCGTAATTGACATTTGTAAGAAGGTTACATGTTGTGATTGGAGAAGAAACCAGTTTCACTTTGCATGCATGTAATGGATGATCCAAGAAAGAGTGGCTCATCACGAACCCTTTAAGCTGCGCGTAAAAGTAGCCGTTTTTAGCGGTTTTGCATGCTTTGTAGAAGCTGACTCGATTCCTGTGATCTTTGCAGATAACGCTGATGGTGGCACCTTCGATGGGCTTGGATTTGGAGAGGGCCCACGTACCGTAGTTGCCACAGCTCTGGCAGTGCACCACCCCTTCCACCACCACATCAAGGACCTTCTCAGCCGGTTTCGGCAGTTCGTTGGCAGTCGTCGAGTGGACTGCCGCTAGTGAGAGGAGGAGAATGATGGGGAGGAGTTGGGTGAGTGCCATTTTGTTCTTTCTTTCTTTTCTTCTTTCTTATGGAGATGTTGTTTTTGCTGTGGAGTTTGTGTTGTGAAATGGTGAGTGTGTTGATTAGTATATATAGATAGTTTGTTTTGATGTTTGAATGAGAATATTACTATGAGAATAAACGTGGGGACAACTAAATGTTTATTTGGATAAATGTTTTTGTGTTTCCTAATTGTTCCCAAACGTGACAGCCACCTTCAATAGTTATGTTACCCCTGAACTAATATCATCCACGGATCCTTTAATTTTTTAATTAATTGTTTTCCCTTTTGTGGACTTTGTAGACTTCTTCATTATTTTTTTAATCTTTTGTTTTTAAATAGTTATTCGTGGGGTTTTATTTATTTTTTGGTAAATTTACCGTCATCCCTTGAATTAATGTCAAATTACGAAAAATTCCTTATGTTTGGGGGAATTACAACCCCTCAAAATAACTATTGTCAAATTCATTTTATGATCTTCTAGATTCCGTGAAATTTTAAGGGTTACTTAAAAATAAGCTTACTTAAAAATCTCTCATGTTTTGGTAATTATAACCCCTCAAAATCCAACAAAATTTTGTAGATTATGTAGAATGTTCTGTAATTTGTACTCGCTTTGTGTCCGATGCACTACAATCTGATATTTACAAACCAAGAGACACATTTTATAACCATCTTGTTTCAAAATATTGAGTTTGAATGGGATAAAACGGATACAAACTTGAAAATATTTTACATAATCTAGAAAATTATAATAAATTTGACATTGTAAAATTTAACGTGTAAGAATATTCATAGTTTATAGATAGTTGTAATTACTAATTACTCACACAAGAAGACTTTTTTTTAGTGTAATTTACCCTAAAAAAAATCATATTCCATAAAATTATAACCCCTCAAAAAGATGGTTATAAAATATGTCCAAGTTCAGATTTCAAGTGCATGCATCAAAATATAACTTAATTATGATTTCTTTTGACAATAAAACATATATTTTTTTCAAGTGCATCTGCACCCATATATCTTTATCATTCACAAATATAATTAGTCAAAAACACCAAAATTACAAATTTACCCCCATTTTATCCCCCAGCCATCAATATATACATATTACCATTTACCACCACACCACTAAACAAGCAGCAAAAAAAACACTTTTCCACATACAATAAAACATCAAACAAAAACAAGTCTCTATATAAAAATCCCATTTTAGCTACCTTCATTTGACAGAATCTCAAGTTCAGCCCACCAAAGAGGCGATAATTTCGGAATCGCCCCATCGGGTCCAACCCCAGTTATCTCCCTCAACCTCGAACAAACTTCTCTCATTGAAGGCCGTTTTCTCGGATCGGAATCCGTGCACCACTTGATCACATCACCAATCATTTCAAGTTGGTCTTCTCTGTAATTCCTTAAAGTGGGGTCCACTATCTCCCTGAGCGGCCCCGCTGCTCCAAGATAATCCGACGCACTGTCGTCCGGAGTATCGCTGCCCGTCGTATAGGGAAGCTTACCCGTCATCATCTCGAAGAGTACGACACCGAAGCTGTAGACGTTTCTTTCAATACTCGGTTGCATCTGATTGGCTGACGAAGAAGAAGTAGAAGAAGCTTCTTCTAGAGTGATGAAATCGGATACTTTTGCAGCGTAATCTTCGGTTAGATAGATTAGTGAGGAGGTTAGGTTTCGATGGGGTAGCGGCGGGTTTAGTTGGTGCATGTAGTCCAGGCAGTAGGCCGCCCCCATTGCTATTCTCAGTCGAGTTGACCAGTCCAAGTGTTCGGCTTCTTTTACTGCACGGAATTGATCATTAGTAAATAGAATAAAATAAATTAGGGGTATGTTTGGTTCGTAGATGATTTTTTTTTTCCGATTATACCTAAAATAAAGAAAATTTAAGCACTTACTGTGTATATGCTCAAAGAGAGTTCCGTTAGGAGCATACTCGAAAACCAACATCCTGGTGAACGGTTCCTCTTCTTCACAATAGCCGAGTAGGCTAACGAAATTCTTGTGATTCACTTTTGCTAGCGTGTCGATCTGTGACGAAGATTAAAAAGAAAATTGAATTAAATTTAGAAGAAAAAAAAGATTCTTGAAAATAAAAATATGTTTTATGTTTATGAAAACTATATAATGAGAGATTATATTTACCTTCTTCCTGTACTGAGCTTCCAAACTAGTCGACCAGTCCTTTGCAGAAGTTACTGTAATAGACGCAACTGCTATCTCGACACCACTCGACAATGTACCTTTATAGAAAGTACAAACCGACGAAGCATCAATCACGTTGCTAAAATCTTCACACGCAGCCTGAAGTTCGGATCTCTTTAGTTTCGGCACCCCTGAAAGAAAAAGAAAAAACCCAGAAAAAAAAAGGTTAAAATTAGGTCGACCCCTTTTGAGTGTCCGCCTCGTTAAATTCTTGAATAATGAATATATGATTTAACCGACATGAAGTGAAAGAAGTACCGGTAACGAATGCTCTCTGCAGCTGTCCGCTTAATCCTGTTGCCCATGGCTTGACAGAAGTAACCTTACCGCTTCGATAAATGAAGATCCCGAAGATTAGAATTAGAAGCAATAGCGGACCGCCAATGGCTGCCGACATTATTAATCGATTATTCGAATTGGATTTTTTACTCAGTGGGGTAGGAGGTGTTTCTGCTGGATTTATATGTGGAGTTGGAGGAGTAGTAGTACGATTAGCAGGTGAAGGTGAAGAACTCGGTGTTAATGGAGATGGAGATGGAGTTGGAGTTGGAGGTGGAGTTGGAGGTGGAGTCGGAGTCGGAGTTGGAGGAGGGGGGGTGAAATTGAAAAATGGATTAGGTGGCACAAATACACGGGGGGGTGTCGGTGGAGGACGAAATACAAACAATGGGGATCTAGGAGTTTGTTGTAATAGCTTCCGTGCTGAAACTTTTTTCGTTTTCAATGAATTCCTGCAAAAGAAAAATAAACGAATATCATGCAAACGAACAGGAAAAATCGTGTTTTTATTAAGGAAAATAAGTTTGAATAGATTTACCATGACATTAATAGGCTATTACAAGATGGGGAGTGTTTGGATACGGATAAAAGGCTATCCTCGACTTGGGCTTCGGATAGCTTTTGAAGAAGGTAAATTTCGGGCCTTGTACTGCGTAGAAGCTCGTTGTTGTCCAGTAAACTACATTATACGAAAATAAGCACGTTTTATTTAAGGACACGAAAATGGGGGGGTTTTATATAAAGATTGGAGCGAGTTTTATTGCGAACTTACAGAATAGTCAACGACAAATTGTTGCCTAGATCGCATGGAAGAAGTCCGCTGAAGTTATTATATCCAATGTCTAACACCTCCAATTCTTTTAAATTTACAATTTCTTCTGGAACTAATCCGGAAAACGAATTGTTGCGCAACATTCTACCAAAAAAAAAGAAAAATCAATTGATGAAAATGAAGATATTAATTCGTGAAGAGAGAAAAATTTTGTGTCTTACATAGACTTCATGTGAATTAGGTTGCCTATATGAGGAGTAAGAGTACCTTGCAGACACAGATTCTTGAGGTTCCTGCATATAGTAGTTTCGATAATATAAGTTCAAGAATCGGATATTTTTCGTGAATTTCTGAATTTTCCGTATTAACTAGTGCAGATTATAACCCAAAGGCGTAAGAGAAAGTATCCTTCGAATGTTTTTTTCATACAATCCTTTTATATCAGCCAACTTATATTCGATACTTCAAATGTAACTTAAATCTTGAATATTGTGAAATTAAACCGAAAACCCGAAACCGATACCGAACTCGACCCAAAAAATCCGAAACTGCATCATCTTTCAAAGTTAGAAAGGCTACTTTCTTTTTAATATTTCGTAGAGACTAGCCTCAAATCCAAGTTCTAAATCGACTCTCGTTTCGAACTTTCCTTAATGTGGTAATTATTCAAAACAAAAAATCAAGAAAAATGTCGGTTAAATCAAAATTATTCCAATACAAAATCCAACTATATCATTTCATAGCTGCTCTAGTAATCAGATAAAACTTCAAAATTCATATCTTGACTCCAATATTTCCCAGAAATATATATATAGCAACATATATATCCTTGAGAGAGAGAGAGAGAGAGAGAGAGAGAGAGAGAGAGAGAGAGAGAGAGAGACTTACAAAATAACAACATAGCCTTGAGAGCATTGAACTCCAAACCAAGAACAAGGAGTCTCCACTCCAACTTCATCGATCCAATTCGACAAAGCCCCATGTGGGTCACTCTCAATTTCTTCTTTAAATCTCAGCAAAGCAACACCTAATTATTTCAAAAAAAAAAAATCAAAAACCCAAACAAAAAAAAAAAAACTTTAAATGTTTTCACAAAACCCATCAAAAAAAAAAGAAAGAAAAAAATCATACCTTCATGGTTGAGAGACAAGCAAAAACTATCGTTGAGCAAATAAAGGCAGCAAACCAGAAATGCAGACAAGGTACGATTTCTAGATCTCCAAAGCTCGATCATTTCATCAGAAACCTCAAATTAAACAAAGTGGCAGCGATTCTTATGTAATCCAATCCAACAGAACGAACGAGTTTCTTTGAATCAACGGAGCGAGTTGACTCGGTCAAGCGCACACAAACGCAGAAAAGACGAGGGGAAAGTTGAATAAGCACGCAGTTGGGACAATAAAAAAAAATGCAGAGAGAGAGAGAGAGAGTTGTAGTAGTAAATTGCAAGGGAGGAAGAGAGAGAAAGAGAGAGAGAGAGAGAGAGAGAGATAAGGGTCTGAAAAGGAGGTGGTGGTGTGACTGTGCAACAAATAAATAGGGGACGACTGTTTCTTGAAAACGCGTACCAGTGTAAAGGCCCTTTCTTTGACTTCTATTAACAACTATATATTAATTAATATTCATGAATTAATAAACGCAACAAAAATGAGGGGTTTTTTTGGGAATTAATATTATACATGCTCTGATTTGCATGTACGTTCGGCTCGGATTCATATGTTTGGAAGGACCTTTCCCAGGTGGCGTGCCGCCGGCGTGTGGCTTTTCCTTTTCGTATTATATTTTTGTGTAATTACAAAAAAAACCTTTTATTTTGATGCTATCTTCGACTATGAATTTTCTTATACATTCATCTTTATAGCGTTAAATTTAATAGAATCTATTGAATTCGGTGGAATGTTCTCTTGTTTGTACTCGATTTGTGCAAAAATGTAGTTTTTTTATATACAACAATCTGATATTTACAAGTCAATAGACACATTTTATTGTCATTTGTTTCAAAATATGAAACTCGAACGTGGTAAAACGGATACAAATTGGAGAATATTTCACTCAATGTAGAAAATTTTACTCAATTCGACATTGCATTGGTAAACATGTAAGAAGATTTATAGTTGAGGGGTGTGATTGTAATTACCCAGACATGAATTTTTTTTTTTATAATTTGACTTTACCTCATATGTGCCGTAATTTACCCTAAAATTTATTAGATTTGATCATACTTTCAAAATTGCTAACGTAGGATCCCTTTGATTTTTAATTAAACTAGTAAAAAGAAATTGAAGTTCTTGGATATCACGCTGGCTACTAATGTATACGCATGTGTAAGTACAATGGCGCGGTGTAAGAATTGATGTTGATTGTATATTTGTATTTAGTATATATAAAATAAAAAAATAAAAAGTAAAAAATTAATAAAAATTAAAATGAAGGAGAATTGAATGGTGATGTTGACTGGGGAAGAAACAACAAGGCATGGACAAGTTTGTGGTGGGGGCACAGATATTGAGATTCTGGACTTTTTATGTTACGTTGGCTTACTTGGAAATTAAGGCGAAGTCGTTGGATATGGGCCAACTTTTTCTAATTTTTTTTTATATAATATATAAATTAAAAAATTAAAAAAGAAATAGTGAAATTTGGCTTATCTTGAATATTTCTACCTTCATATATTCATTAAGAAATATGA
>NW_012194947.1:2794715-2824463 GCF_000504015.1 Erythranthe guttata
TTCTCGATCTGCTCGTAACAATTTGTTTAATGAGAGAAAGAATAAAAATACGCAAAAATTATGCAGTAATATTATAATTCACCTGTCGAACACGGCGAATTTGATCAAAGTCATCAGGCAATTCAATAGATTTATGCAGTCTGTCATAATCCTTCTCCTCGACATATATCTCGTTCAGAGCTTCATTCACCGCATACACATTATTGCTCTGAACTGCTTCCATGTATGGCTGAACAAGACCAAGGTGTCCCGCCTAAACGGATCGAAATGAAATGTTCGGAGAATAATTGGACTTTCAAATTGGACTTGTTGAAAATAGCGTAAGCTTCTTCATATAATTGAAGATTGGCGCTCATAAATGCTTTCACAGCAGCAGAGACTTGGTCCGGGCATTTGCTTTCAGGCGAAGCTGTCAATACAACTTGGTCGATGAGTTGCCTTCTGAATTCATTTCCGGGGTCGAGAACTTTTGCCCAGAGATCGCCATCCTTTCTTTCAAAAACGTACATGAAAAAAACTCTGAAGGCATTGGATCAACTTCTCGAAAGAAAAAAAAAACAAGAAAGTAACCAACCACTCAATCACAGACCTCGCTTGCAGCTCGAACAAAGAAAATTCTTATTCGTCATGCTTATTTGTGCATTGTTTTGGTTGAATATTTTGTATTTTAAATTTGGAGTTAATTTGTGTTAGATCATGCTATGTTCGGTTTTAGACCTCACCTTAGGAAATTTATGATACGAAGTATTGAGTAGTGAGTGATTTGGGATATGATTTGGGCCTTCTTTGATCCGTTTGAGCCTTTCAAGCCGACATTTTTATCGAAATTTTTCTTAAAACCTTGATTTGAGCCTCGGAGAAAAGGTGTTCTTTCTTTTATCCAATGTGTATAAGGTAGAATAGATAGAGATTCTTGAAAAATTACTCCTTGGAGTTCGGTTGAAATTTTTTATAAGGTCCTTCTTCTTCTTCCCCGAAAAAAAAAAGAAAAAAAAAAGAGAAAAAAAAGAAGAAAAATATACATGTGTCTATATATATAAAAAAAAAGAAAAAAAAAAGAAGAAGAAGAGACTAGAAGGGAGAAGTAAGGACTAGTTGTTGAATTGTTTTGAAAGTTCGATTCATTGTCTTAAGAGAAAAAATTGAGACTTTTGAACTCTTAAGAATCGAGTTTATTAAAATCCTTAGAGGTGACTTCATTATTTCAAACGCTTATATTTCAAATTTCGGCGTAATCACCTCAATTAAAAAAAGAATAGCCACATATACCCATATTTTCTACCTCGGACCAAATAGCCTAACAATTGAAAGTAAAAAAGCCCCAATGATCCCAATAGCTTAATGTTCGATATTAGTAGAGTATAATAATTTGGTGAGTATTTAAAGTCAAACATATGCATGTAATAATTTTTTTCTATCTTTAATTTACAAATATTGGATGATTGAAGCAATTGCATGATTTGTGGTTTTTGGCTATGGTAAGTGGCTAAGTGCTTTTGAATTTTGAGCTTGCGAATGCCTACGAATTTTCATTATAATTACAAGTTCTGAAAATATGAAGTTGGTCATTAATCTATGTGATGAGATGCGGTAGTTGAGTCATTTGCTTACAATTAGATTTTGCGCGAGGACAAGCAAAAGTTCAAGTTTGGGGGTGTTGAGTATAGATATTACACTCAATACTTTTACTTTACGTGGATCTTTTGTTTAGATTTAATTATATATGTGCTTTATTGATTGATTTTGTGTTTTATAGGTAAAAAGCACGAGGGAATAAGAAGTAACAAAATAAGATTTTTAGGGTAAATTACAACAATCCGTGATACAAAAGAACCTTCATTGTCTGCGAATAGCTATTTTACCCTTCTAATGGTAATTTTCTTCTGTACAGAATATCGTTTGTGGAGGCTGTCCGTATGAATTTAGCTGAGATGGTTACAAAATTTTAAATCTCCCTGTCCAAGATCAAAAAAATTGTGGTAACGACTTCATCTATACATAGTGAAAAAATGTCAAATGCTCACTTTTGAAAATGCTTATGATTATTTTTTTTCTTCTTTATGCTCTTTTTATTTTAAAGGCTGTTCGGTCATGGTAGCGGTTTTTTTGGCTAGTCATGCTGCTAAGCTCAGCGACTATACCTTATCTGACTGGGAGGCGGCAATTCGAGAATTAATAGATAGAGTGCCCATAGTTTGTCCCACAGAAAAGACAAAATAGATGACGCAAATTGTTATGATGGGAACGTTGTAATTGAGTTTTATTATATAATGAAGTATGGGATTGCGTTGGAGTCGAAATACGAGTTCAAGGCGTGCAGAGCAGCAGATTATGTGGACCAGCAGCCTCTCCGTGTAAGTTTGCTAACTAAGAATTCATTATTTTGATCATATCCAATTTACTTTAATTGTCGGGACACTCGGCATCTAACAGCTTCCCAAAAACTAACGGAGCATTTCCTGGATTGACCTAATTAGAGAGACAACAAAAAATCACTTGTGTGACCTAAATTACGAAGATTCAGAAAACAGAAGCCCTAAAAACACTCTTTAAGTTCAATTCCACTAACCACAAACCTAAATTACAATAACCGCAAAACGAAGCCAACGGATATGGAATTAAACTGAACAAAAAACAACGAAAACATGAAATTAACAATTCCCTACACATTCAAATCGAAAATATATATACTGAACATGAATCCATCGATTAATTCCAACAGAGTAGTCAAAGAATCATAAATTAAATAAAATTAAGAAATACCGCAAGTGCTTCTTTAGCTTCTCTCACGTTCTTCAGAACGGCATCCATGGTTGAATCGCGAGCAGCTGAAGAGTGTGGTTGAAGTGGGCAGTGATTTCGTGTGTAAATGTTATAATAGTAATCGCAGCAGCCCTAATATGCTATCGTGCGCAGAGGCGCGAACTTCATATTCTTTTTTTTTTTTCTTTTTTTTTTAAGAGACGAGGACAAATTATAGTTTATTAATAAAATAAATATTTGGGCTTTAATTGATGTTAGGTCCAAATATTTAATTGTTTTATTAATTATTTATATATTCATTTGATTACACTGGTGTGAAAAATGGATGATCCAAAGTAGACACGGCCACGGGCCGGTTTTGGGCCCGGAATCGGCTCGAACCGGATCGTTGACGGCCCAAACCGGCCCGTTGATCGTGTGAACCAGCCCGAAACCGTGAACCGGTCAGTCCTACCCGGGACGGGCCCGGTTCTTAGATTTGGTGAACCGTGAACCCGGCGGTACACCCGGAATTCAAAAAAAAAAAAAATTCAAAAAAAAAACAAATAACGGCTAGTGAACCGGCCCAGGTGAACCGGCCGTTATTTACTTTTTTTTTTGAATTCCCCCCGTAGCGGTTTTTTTGGCTAGTCATGCTGCTAAGCTCAGCGACTATACCTTATTTGACTGGGAGGCGGCAGTTCAAGAATTAATAGATAGAGTGCCCATAGTTTGTCCCCACAGAAAAGACAAAATAGATGACGCAAATTGTTATGATGGGAACGTTGTAATTGGGCTTTATTATATAATGAAGTATGGGATTGCGTTGGAGTCGAAATACGAGTTCAAGGCGTGCAGAGCAGCAGATTATGTGGACCAGCAGCCTCTCCGTGTAAGTTTGCTAACTAAGAATTCATTATTTTGATCATATCCAATTTACTTTAATTGTCGGGACACTCGACATCTAACAGCTTCCCAAAAACTAACGGAGCATTTCCTGCATTGACCTAATCAGAGAGACAACAAAAAATCACTTGTGTGACCTCAATTACGAAGATTCAGAAAACAGAAGCCCTAAAAACACTCTTTAAGTTCAATTCCACTAACCACAAACCTAAATTACAATAACCGCAAAGCCAACGGATATGGAATTAAACTGAACAAAAAACAACGAAAACATGAAATTAACAATTCCCTACACATTCAAATCGAAAATATATATACTGAACATGAATCCATCGATTAATTCCAACAGAGTAGTCAAAGAATCATAAATTAAATAAAATTAAGAAATACCGCAAGTGCTTCTTTAGCTTCTCTCACGTTCTTCAGAACGGCATCCATGGTTGAATCGCTTCTTTAGCTTCTCTCACGTTCTTCAGAACGGCATCCATGGTTGAATCGCGAGCAGCTGAAGAGTGTGGTTGAAGTGGGCAGTGATTTCGTGTGTAAATGTTATAATAGTAATCGCAGCAGCCCTAATATGCTATCGTGCGCAGAGGCGCGAACTTCATATTTTTTTTTTTTTTTTGAAGAGACGAGGACAAATTATAGTTTATTAATAAAATAAATATTTGGGCTTTAATTGATGTTAGGTCCAAATATTTAATTGTTTTATTAATTATTTATATATTCATTTGATTACACTGGTGTGAAAAATGGATGATCCAAAGTAGACACGGCCACGGGCCGGTTTTGGGCCCGGAATCGGCCCGAATCGGACCGTTGACGGCCCAAACCGGCCCGTTGATCGTGTGAACCAGCCCGAAACCGTGAACCGGTCAGTCCTACCCGGGACGGGCCCGGTTCTTAGATTTGGTGAACCGTGAACCCGGCGGTACACCCGGAATTCAAAAAAAAAAAAATTCAAAAAAAAAACAAATAACGGCTAGTGAACCGGCCCAGGTGAACCGGCCGTTATTTACTTTTTTTTTGAATTCCCCCCCCGTAGCGGTTTTTTTGGCTAGTCATGTTGCTAAGCTCAGCGACTATACCTTATTTGACTGGGAGGCGGCAGTTCAAGAATTAATAGATAGAGTGCCCATAGTTTGTCCCACAGAAAAGACAAAATAGATGACGCAAATTGTTACGATGGGAACGTTGTAATTGGGCTTTATTATATAATGAAGTATGTGATTGCGTTGGAGTCGAAATACGAGTTCAAGGCGTGCAGAGCAGCAGATTATGTGGACCAGCAGCCTCTCCGAACTAAGAATTCATTATTTTGATCATATCCAATTTACTTTAATTGTCGGGACACTCGGCATCTAACAGCTTTCCAAAAACTAACGGAGCATTTCCTGCATTGACCCAATCAGAGAGACAACAAAAAATCACTTGTGTGACCTCAATTACGAAGATTCAGAAAACAAAAGCCCTAAAAACACTCTTTAAGTTCAATTCCACTAACCACAAACCTAAATTACAATAACCGCAAAACGAAGCCAACGGATATGGAATTAAACTGAACAAAAAACAACGAAAACATGAAATTAACAATTCCCTACACATTCAAATCGAAAATATATATACTGAACATGAATCCATCGATTAATTCCAACAGAGTAGTCAAAGAATCATAAATTAAATAAAATTAAGAAATACCGCAAGTGCTTCTTTAGCTTCTCTCACGTTCTTCAGAACGGCATCCATGGTTGAATCGCGAGCAGCTGAAGAGTGTGGTTGAAGTGGACAGTGATTTCGTGTGTAAATGTTATAATAGTAATCGCAGCAGCCCTAATATGCTATCGTGCGCAGAGGCGCGAACTTCACATTCTTTTTTTTTTTTTTTTTGAAGAGACGAGGACAAATTATAGTTTATTAATAAAATAAATATTTGGGTTTTAATTGATGTTAGGTCCAAATATTTAATTGTTTTATTAATTATTTATATATTCATTTGATTACACTGGTGTGACAAATGGATGATCCAAAGTAGACACGGCCACGGGCCGGTGTTGGGCCCGGAACCGGACCGTTGACGGCCCAAACCGGCCCGTTGATCGTGTGAACCAGCCCGAAACCGTGAACCGGCCCGTCCTACCCGGGACGGGCCCGGTTCTTAGATTTGGTGAACCGTGAACCCGGCGGTCCACCCGAAATTAAAAAAAAAAAATTCAAAAAAAAAAGCAAATAACGGCTAGTGAACCGGCCCAGGTGAACCGGCCGTTATTTACTTTTTTTTTTAATTCCCCCCCCCCCCCCCCCCATTTTTTCCTATAAATACCCTCCACCCCCCAATTTTGCTTTTTTTTGAATTTTTTTTGCCCCCAACCCCCCCAATTTTTCTTATAAATACCCTCACACCCCAATTTTTCCTATAATTTACTTGTAAAATTTTGGCCCAAATATGTTTTGGGCCATAAAGCCCAATTGCCATCATTTAATATACACCCCCATACTGAGTTAAGCCCAAGTTATTATAAGTGAGCCCAGTCCATTTCAGAGCCAGATCCATCCGTTGGATCTCAGGCTTAATCTGGACCGTTCAATATCTCACTTAAATAGCATTTTTTCTCTCTTTGTCTCTCTCACTCTGAAACCCTAACTCTCACCATTTTTTTTATTCCGCTCTTTGTTTCCCCAGCACCACGGTTGTACTGCCTTGACTGAGTTATGGCTGCAGGTCAACGGGTCGGCTACAGTGCTGATTTTAACCCTCCGTGTACAGCCTTCACCGGCTCTCTTTGACTTCAGTCCCTATATATGTTGGCATAAAGGCTGGAAAAGGATAAGATACAGATAAAACCCTAAACCGACCTAAATCCCTTCGTTTTTTTTGTGAGTTCAGAAATTGGGGTTTTGGTGAGTAGGTTAGCTTGAGTGCTTGATCTGTTCTTCCTTCGTGGTTTCTGGGTAATTTAGGGTTTGAGTGTTTTGAGAGAAAAAGGAGATTTGTTCTCCTTGAGGTACTCTGGTGGTGTATATTTGGAAGTGTGAATCTCTGATGTGAAATTGGAAGACTGAGCTGAAAATCTCAATCTATTTGTTTTTCCAATCTATTCATACCTTGTATTTCTTTCTTTCTTTTATACTTTCATACCTATATATATCTATCCTCCTTGGCAGTAATTAATACTGCACAAGGGGAATACATATTGTTTATCAGTAGGTTGTGAATGGAGCTTGGCAGTTTGATACCCTACAGTGGTATCAGAGCTATGACTATAACTTAGCTCTACTCAAAGTGGAGTATCAAAACCTAACTTGGTTTTGTCAAGGTAACACCTCTGAAACCCTAGTTTCATTTCCTGTACGTTGACCTGTGGAGGATGGGGGCCCTGTGTGGCTATTGAGTTGGCCCTGTGTGGCGTGGTGGCCCTGTGTGGCATTATGTGGCCCTGTGTGGCATTGCTTGACCTTACTTGATCTTTCCTATTCCTCTGTTTGGTTATTTTTTCCGCACTTAGTGGAGTTTAGGATTGTTCTCATCCACCCTTTCTTGTCCGGACCACCTCTGTGTCGCATGGATCTGGAAAGGGGAGGGCAATCTGAATATTTATTGGGTTACTCTGTATTTCTGTGTGATTCTGTGTGACTGTGTGATTCTGTGTCTCTTATCTGTGTGAAACTATGAATGCTTATCCCTTAGCTCCTTTTGATGGAAAAGGGGATTTTCCTATTTGACAACAGAAAATAAAAGGTGTTTTAGTGCAACAAAAATGTTTTAAAGCTGTTACTTTAGCATATGATGATAACACTACTGCTGCCAATAAGGCAGAATTTGACGAACTTGCTTATTCTTTGATTATCTTGAACCTAAGTGACTCTGTGATTAGAAAACTAGGAAAACAAGTGGGATAAATTGGAAGAACTTTATAGTGAAACCTCCTTGCCCTCCAAAATGTTTTTGCTGGAAAAATTTTTTAGATTCAAACTGGATTTAAACAAAGACATTGATGAAAACCTTGACATTTTTACAAAACTGGTTCAGGATATTAAGTTAACTGGAGACAAAAATATTGATGATTACTCTCCTATTGTTTTGTTAAATGCTATTCCTGACACTTACAGTGATGTAAAGTCAGCCATTAAGTATGGCAGAGATAAGGTTTCTTTGGACACTGTGATAAATGGTTTAAAAAGCAAAGAACTGGATTTAAAAACTACCAAGAGTAGTAAATCTTTTGGTGAAATCAATTTTATGAAAGGGAAGCCTAAAAACCAGTTTCAAAGCAATTTTCAAAATAAATTTCAAAACAAGGCTTCCTCTAGTAACCAAAACCAGTCTTTACAAAAACCTAAAAAGGGCAAGGGGTGGAATAAGTTTAAAGCCAAAGGCAGAAAGTGTTATAACTGTGGTAAAAATGGTCATTATGCTAATGAGTGTTCTAAGCCTAAAAAGGAAAGAACCAATGAACATGCTAATGTTGTGACTGATAACCTTGGTGATGTGTTTATGGTTGGTGATGTAATGCAAGATTATGTGAACTCTGTGATCTCCTCTCTTTGTGATAATGATTGGATTTTTGACTCTGCATGCACCCATCATATGACACCTCATAGACATCTGTTTTCCTCCTATGTGAAACTTGAAAATGAAAATGTGTCTATGGCTGATCACAGTGAAAGAACTGTAGTTGGAATTGGAACAATCTGCCTAAAATTTGAATCTGGTTTTGAATTAGTTCTTAAAAATGTTAGGCATGTTCCCAAACTGAGCAGTAATTTGTTATCTGTTGCTATTCTTGAAGATAGTGGTCTGCATGGTAATTGGGGAGATGGTTGTCAAAGAATCATGTTGCATGATAAATTTGTTTTCAAAGTTGTTAGAATGCAAAACCTCTATGTGTGTTCTGCTGAACCTGTTTTGCATGCCAACAATGTTAATCATGACATGCCTATTCTGTGGCATAAAATGTTAGGTCATATAAATGGTAAAGGTCTTGAAATTCTGCATAAAAATAATTATCTGAGTGATGATTGTGTGACCAATTTGCCTATATGTGACTCATGCATTTTTGGAAAACAAACTAAAGTTAAATTTCATGTTTCTCCATTCCCCAATTCTTCTAAATGTTCAGATATACTTGAATATGTGCATGCTGATGTGTGGGGCCCTGCCCCAGTTCCTTCTCATGGTGGTAATAGATATTTTTTGTCTATTGTTGATGATTTTTCTAGAAAAGTGTTTGTGTTTTTACTCAAGAATAAATCTGATGTGTGTGAAAGATTTAAAAATTGGAAAATCTTGATTGAAAACCAAACTGGAAAGAAAATCAAAACTTTGAGAACTGATAATGGAACTGAATTCTGCAATGCTGAATTTGATACTCTGTGTTCTGAATCTGGCATTAAGAGACATAAGACTGTTGTGTACACACCCCAACAAAATGGTATTGCAGAAAGAATGAATAGAACTTTACTTGATAGAGTTAGGTCTATGTTAAATTCTTCTGGCTTGAAAAAACCTTTTTGGGGTGAAGCTGTTCTTACTGCTGCTTATTTGATAAATAGGTCTCCTTCTGTGCCCTTGAATGGGGAATTGCCTGAATTTAAATGGTGTGGTAAACCTGTTGATTTATCAAATTTGAAAGTTTTTGGCTGTACTGTTTGTTCATCAAAAACTTGATAAACTGGACCCCAGATCTGTGAAATGTGTTTTCTTAGGATACCCTGAAGGGGTTAAGGGGTATAGATGTTGGTTGTATGGTGATCAGGGCTTTAAAACTGTGATTAGCAGAAATGTTGTGTTTAATGAAAATGAATTTCCATGCTTATCTGCTCCTACCATTGTTTCCCCTGATACCACTTCATCTGAGGTGGAGATTCCACCTGTTAATTCTGTTCAAACTGAAAATGAAAACTCTGATGATGAAGTTGTTAATAATGAGATGCCTGAAAACACTGTTTTTGATCAAAATGCTAATCTTGATGTTCCCTCTGTGAATGATCTTGGTGATTATCAACTTGCTAGGGACAGAGATAGAAGAAACATTGTTAGACCCCCTCGTTTGAATGATTATCAACTTGCTTCTCATGTGTTTCATGTGTTTGATTCTCTAGATGGTAATGAACCTAAGTCCTATGGGGAAGCTTTGAATTCTGATGAGTCTGTTGAATGGTTAAATGCTATGAATGATGAAATGAAGTCTTTACATATTAACCATACTTGGATTCTTGTACCTAAACCTCCTGCATGCTCCTTAGTTGACTGTAAGTGGTTGTTTAAGGTCAAACATGAATCTGAGTCTTTTAGATACAAAGCTAGGCTAGTGGTTAAGGGGTTTACCCAAAAGGAAGGTATTGATTATACTGAAATATTTGCTCCTGTTGTGAAATTCACCACTGTTAGAATCATGCTTGCTTTAATTGCTCACTTTAACTGGGAATTAAAACAAATGGATGTAAAAACTGCTTTTTTGCATGGTGAATTAGATGAGCAAATCTATATGTGCCAGCCTGAGGGTTTTGTTGATAAAAAACATCCTGATTATGTGTGTCTTCTAAAGAAATCTTTGTATGGACTGAAACAGTCACCTAGGCAATGGAACAAGAAATTTGATGCATGCATGATGTCTTTAAAATTCAAAAGAAGTTCATATGATCCATGCTTATATTTTAAAGAATCTGCAAAAATTCCTGTGTTCTTGCTTATCTATGTGGATGACATGCTTCTTGCTAGTCCTTGCATTCAAACTGTTAATCATGTGATTAAATGCCTTAGTGATGAGTTTGATATGAAACTTCTTGGTGATGCAAAAAGAATTCTTGGCATGGACATAATTAGAGATAGACCTGGCTGCACTTTGTTTCTGAATCAATCCTCCTATATTGAGAAAATCCTTGAAAAAATTTCTATGCTGTCTGCCAAACCTGTGTCTGTTCCTCTTGCTTCTCATTTTTTGCTAAGTAAGGATCAGTCTCCCAAGACTGAGCCTGAAATCTCTGAAATGAAAAATGTGCCTTATGCCAATGCCATTGGCTCTGTTATGTACTTGATGGTTAGTACTAGGCCTGACATTGCATATTCTGTGAGTTGCTTGAGTAGATATATGTCTAATCCAGGTTTGCCCCATTGGGAGGCATTAAAATGGCTGCTTAGATATTTAAAAGGTACTGTGAATACTGGTTTGATGTTTTCTAAAGGTAAAACTGAGATTGAACTGTGTGGTTATGTGGATTCAAACTTTGCCAATGATAGGGACAATAGAAAATCTTCTACCTCCTATGTGTTCACCTTAAATGGTGCTTGTGTTAGTTGGAAATCTCAACTCCAACACATTGTTGCTCTGTCTACTACTGAATCTGAATATATAGCTGCTACTGAGGCTATTAAAGAAGCCATTTGGCTTAAAGGGCTGTTGTTGGAAGTTGAAATGCTTAATTCCAAAGTGGTAGTATTTTCTGATAGTCAATCCGGCATTCAACTGTGTAAAAATCCTGTTTTTCATGATAGAACTAAACACATTGATGTGAAGTTCCATTTCATTAGGGATGTAGTTGAAAAAGGGATTATTGACCTTGAAAAAATCCCATCTGAGTTCAATCCAGCTGACATGGGAACAAAATGTCTGTCTTCTGAAAAATTCTGTTCTTGTTTGCAAAACTTGAACATTCTTTCCAAATCTTGACTTGCTATGTGCTAGTTTGTGTGACTTTGGTATTTATGCTTTCTTTGTGATTGCTTGTTTAATCTTTTTCTGTGTGACTAAGATTGTGCTGTCTATGTGATTGCATTACTGCATTTATTTTAAAAAAATGCAGATAAGTTGTATTCTGAGTGAATTCAACTTGATATACTTTGTATGAACTGTGTGCTCTTACTGGTGTGTCAAAAATCAGCAATGTTGACTTCCAAAATTTTTTTAGAAATTTTCACTAATGATTCACATTTGGTCCAAGGTGGAGAATTGTAGGATTTTGGCCCAAATATGTTCTGGGCCATAAAGCCCAATTGCCATCATTTAATATACACCACCATACTGAGTTAAGCCCAAGTTATTATAAGTGAGCCCAGTCCATTTCAGAGCCAGATCCATCCGTTGGATCTCAGGCTTAATCTGGACCGTTCAGTATCTCACTTAAATAGCATTTTCTCTCTCTTCGTCTCTCTCACTCTGAAACCCTAACTCTCACCCTTTCTTCTCCGCCGCTCCTGCTTCTGTCTTCTTCCTCCCTTGTACTACCTTGACTGAGTTATGGCTGGAGGTCAAAGTGCACGGTACAGTGCTGACTTTGACCCTCCGGTACAGCCTTCACCGGCTCTCTTTGACTTCAGTCCCTATATATGTTGGCATAAAGGCTGGAAAAGGATAAGATACAGATAAAACCCTAAACCGACCTAAATCCCTTCGTTTTCTTCTTTGTGAGTTCAGAAATTGGGGTTTTGGTGAGTGGGTTAGCTTGAGTGCTTGATCTGTTCTTCCTTCGTGGTTTCTGGGTAATTTAGGGTTTGAGTGTTTTGAGAGAGAAAAAAGGAGATTTGTTCTCCTTGAGGTACTCTGGTGGTGTATATTTGGAAGTGTGAATCTCTGGTGTGAAATTGGAAGACTGAGCTGAAAATCTCAATCTATTTGTTTTTCCAATCTATTCATACCTTGTATTTCTTTCTTTCTTTTATACTTTCATACCTATATATATATATATATCTATCCTCCTTGGCAGTAATTAATACTGCACAAGGGGAATACATATTGTTTTTCAGTAGGTTGTGAATGGAGCTTGGCAGTTTGATACCCTACATTACTTATTGTGCTTCTAAATTGACTTTTCATTTATTTCATTTTCCTTTATTTATTTAAAAGTACTTCTTTTAATTTACTTATTAATCAAATATTTCAAAAAAAAAAATCAAAATTTCTGGGCCGACCCGGAACCGGCCCGAACCGGCGGGCCGACCCGGCCCACTGAACCGTCCATACTACGGGCCGGTTCCGGTTCCGAAAAATGTGAACCGTGAACCGGTTTGAACCGGCCCGGAACCGGCCCGAACCGGCCTGTGGCCGTGTCTAATCCAAAGCATGTGTGTATTATCAATTACAAAATATACACCTAAATTTTTTGTTGCTTTATCTATATTTGTAGATTTTAATCAAATCAAAGAAATATTAATCATATATATACGAAACTCAACAACTTTGGCGAAACTAACAATGACGGACGGACACGGAGTACTTCAACACAACTAAGTTTCATATACACGCTACTAGTTGTCGCTCTATATCTATTGTTTGTATGACTCTTTCCTCGACTAAATGTATATGCCTTCTCTAAACCTGGAATCACCTGCAAATGTTTAAATGGAGAATCCACGTGTTACATGCATACAGTCAGAAAGTTTTCATGAGAGAGAGAGTTTAAACATGGAAAACGGAGAATATTAACCAGGTGATAAACGAGCACGGGTTTATTAAGTGAGCATGGTCCGATGATCTGGATGAGATGGTTTGAGGGTTAAGAGAGTAATTTTCTCGTGATGTAATTGTGATGGTCAGGTATTTCTAAATGAAAGAATTTCGATCTACATATTGTCAGGCAGTCCGACACTCACGTCGACATGTTCACCAGCAAATTAAACGAGACCATAACATGATATCTATAATTGTCTTTAACAAACTAATTTGTTATTAAGAAAAATAAATACAGATCCAACCAAACTTGTTGATTAATTAATTACCTTCAACCACAGGGATTATAGCAGGCAGGTAAGACATCAACAGGTAAAGTTGCACCTTCAGCAACAACGTAAACATATTCTACGGTTGTTTCCGTAATTCCTTTGTGAACCTCTGCTCCGAAAGTTACGGCGGCGTCACTGCCACCATCCTCCTTGGATGCGGCGGCCGTAAATTTCATATAGAGATCAATACCGGAACAAACAGCTGCAATTATTCTCACAATCTCCACCACACGGTAATCTTTGGACTGCAACAACATCAGAGGATAATTTAAAATTAATCACTAATTAAATTCCGATTAAGATGTGAAAAACAAAATCAAAAAAAAATAAAAAATAAAAAATCTTATGTGTTGCTGGTTATAGGAATCAATAGCCAGGTCGACCAAAGGTATGCAATCTTCAAGGTTAGGGGGGAAATAGCCTGGAGTATCTCGATCGTACATCAGCTTGTGACCACACTAAACAATTAATTAATTGGGTCTTTCTAGGGTGAGATCCCATGTTCTAAACTTTTATGAGATACCCCCTTTATATTGCGCCACGTGTCCCTGTCAAAAAATCCAATTCGTATAATTAATATTTTCAAAAAATCGGCCATTATATATTATTAATGTAATGTCAATTTTACCCTCTATATTTTTAATGCAATTTTAAATATATATTTATTGCTGAATTAAAATTTATAATGTCAATTATATCATTATTTGTAAAAATCATTAAACCACCCATCCAAAATTGCATCAACCTGAATTCGAACTCGTGACCATCTGAAAACACACAAGAATACTTACCATTAAGACACAACACATAATTGACAATAAACTAACAATACGGATATATATCACAAAGCTACAATTTATAATGGTTATAAAACTTATATAAATAATGTTAAATAAATTATTAATTCTCATATAATTATTATTATTATATATTAAAAATATCCCATACTAACAAATCTTTATATAATATAATTTAAAAATCTAAGGAAATGTTGTTCAACTCGTGTAATTTAAAAATGAGTTTCGAAAGAATTTGAAGTTTGAATTGGATCGTAAATTGGAAGATTTAATTAAATCGTAATATTTGAATCAATTAAACTTATGTGTTTTCAATTCAAAAACAATATTCAAAGATTTGATCGATTAAACTCAACTCATTTCAATTCGTATACAATATTCAAATATTTGAATCGGTTAAACTCAATAATTTACAATAGCGTATTAATCAATTTGTGTATAGTTAAAGTTTAGTAACCTTTTTTTATTGAATTTTATCATAAAAAATAATAAAATTTAATTCGTAAAAATCGTAAGATTTAATCGGTTCATGGTTAGATTAAATCTTACGATTTACGATATGATTTTTACGATTTTATGAATTAAATTATTATGTTGTTGTTAAAATTGAATTAAAAGGATAGTAGACTTTAATCATAAATAGTTAACTCGATTAATACGTTCTTGTCAGTGGTTGAACTTAATCGATTCAAATTTTTGAATAATATTTACAAATTAAAAGGATTTGCGCTTAATTGATTCAAATCATACGCTTTAATTAATCTTATGATTTGATTCTTGCGTAATTTAGGAATTATTTTTTTATGATAAAATTGAATTAAAAATGTATTACACTTTAATTAATAATAGTTAATTTGATTAAGACGTTCTTGTCAATAGTTGAGCGCGCTAATGAATCGATTCAAATATTTGAATAATTTTTACGAATTGAAAGGACTTTAGCTTAATTGGTTCAAATATTACGCTTTGATAAAATATTATGATTTACGATTAGGTTCTTACATGTGTTAGGAATTAAATTTACTATTTTTTATGACAAAATTGAATTAAAAAGATATTAGACATTACTTATAAATAGTTAAATCAATTATGTAACATGTTATGTCAATAGTTAAGCAACCGATTAAAATATTTGAATAATGTTTACTAATTGAAAGGATTTGTACTTCATCGATTCAAATCTTATTAGTTGATTAAATTAAATATTTAAAGAAAATTCACAATATAGTATTTGTAGTATATAATTTTATTTTAAAGTAAGAAAACTACTAATTGGAATGAGTTATAATTTTTTCTTCTTCTAAACAAACATATTATTTTATTTTTTATTTGGATTTGTCACACTATCGATTAAATAACATAAGTGAGTTTGAATTAAGTTATGCATTTTTTTATATTTAATTGAGCATTCTTTACATTTTTAAATGGTGGAGTTTATTAATACTTCTAATATTATATAATTAATGATAGATGTTTGGCGTATTGAACTGCAATTCTTTATATTTTTAAAACTTTATTTTATTAAATTTGTTAATAATTTATTTAATATCATTTAATAATAATGAATGTTGCAATTAATATTTGAATTAACACTATTTATACAATTATGGTTAAATATATCATAATAAGTTAATGTGCTTGGATGGTTAGGAGTGATAAATGTATTAAGAGGTCACAAGTTCTATTCTTAATGATTGCATTTTTTTCGATTATTTATCAAATAAATCTCGGTCACAATGAATTTAAATTAATTGTTTAATTAAAATATAGTCGGGGGTAAATTAGACAATTCAATGTTAATCAATTTTATATTAATTTAATAAAAAAAATAATCGAAGGATAATTTGGTAAAGTACTTCATTTTTTAGAACATAAGCCATGTTATTTTCCTAGGGTCCAGATTTAATCTTAGAAAATTAATGGTGATTAATGCGTATCTCATAAAAGTTTAGAACATGGGGTATCTCACCCTAGAAAGACCCTAATTAATTATATGGCAAATCAATTATTACTACAATTAGATCAAATTCAAAAAAAAAAAAAAAAAAAAAAAAGGGAAGGGTTGGGGGAACGCTAACGCACATAAAAATCATTATCGTCGCAGTCTGGTTCGTCATCGTTTAATTTATCCGTCAATCTCAAAGCCATCTCTCTCTCTCTCTCTCTCTCTCTCTCTCTCTTCTCTCTTCTCTCTCTCTAGAATTCGTATTAAAAAACCTAAGTGCTAGTAGTAGTAGTTCCTTTGTTTTATATCTTTTGTAGTTAATATAGGGTTAATACGCTACTTAATGGGCTGGACTAATAATTGTTGTCACATGGTCGGACTCCAACACCCATAATACTGCACGTTTCCATATTTACAATTTAGTTTTACTATTTTAATACAACACTTCTTATGTATTAGTAGTATATTTTGTAGTTTATTTTAGGGTAAAATTATGATAGCCTCTTCCTAAGGTCAAATTACTAAACACTCTATTATGCTTGGATAATTGCAGTCGTCCATCAACTATAAGACTTTTTACACATTTATTATTATATTGTCAAATTCAACATAATCTTCTAGATTTCGTGAATGTTCTCTAGTTAGTACTTGTTTTGTGCAAAAGTGCAGTTTCTAATGCACCACAATCTGATATTTATAGACCAAACATACATTTTATGATCATCTTGTTTCGAATTATGGAAATCAAATGGAATAAAATGGGTACAAACTGATGAATATGCCACATAATCCTGAAAATTCCTCTAAATTTGACATCGCAAGGGTAGACGTGTAAAAAAATTCATAGTTGAGAAAATAATTGTAAATATCCAAATAATAGGGTTTTTTTTATAATTTAACATTACCTTGGCCATAATTTACCCTTTATTTTATAACAATTATGTCTTTCCTTTTTTATTTGAGTTTAATTTAATTAATAACGGAAACGGAAACCGTGTCGGAGAGACATTTAATGGGCCGGAGAGACATTTAATGGGCCAGACATATATTTAAGGGGCTATTAGTGAAAACCCCCTCTACCATTTTTTTAATAAAGATGGGTCCAGCCCCATTTCCTTTATTAGTGATAAGTCCAACTTTTTTTAATTCTCAAATTTACCCTTCCTTACTACTTATTCTCCACTACTTTAATATCTATTTCATTTTTTTATTATAAAATTCGTTTATTTATTTAAAGAAAAATAAAAATATATTTTTTTTTCAATTTTATTATTTTCATTTTCCAGTTTTTTGTTTTCATATCGTTATAAAATTTCAAAAACAGCTATAAAATTTTCGGAATCAACTATTTCCGAAATCAACTATTTTCAAAATCAACTATTTCCGAAATCAACTATTTTCGAAATTGACTATCTCCATAATCAACTATAGATTACTGAAAACAACTATTTATTTGTTCGTTTATTTTTCGAACCAACAATCACAAAAAAATAGTTATTTTTAATAACAAGTTTACTAAAATTATATCAACTACAAATTAACGAAAATCAACATAACAAATTGAAATCAACTAAAAATTTATCAAATCAACTTTAAAATTATTTAAACCAACTATGAAAATCGAAAACAACTATAATTTGTCTAAATCAACTATGAATTAAAGAATCTCAATTGAAGAGATTAAACAACTATAGGTCAATCCAGATGCTGGACAATACAGTCGCCTATCCATCGAGAAAGGGCTACATCTCCATCGACCGTGTTGAATCCGAAGGCTGTGAGAGTGATTTGTTTCATCGCCACCGTCCCAACCACTCACCAACTTCTACATGGTGAAGAAAGGACGCAAACCCCTTGCGTCAACCGTAAATTACCACTATGCCACATCAGATCGCCGCTTTGGATACCTAAAGTGGTTTCAGAGAAAATTAGTAAAAAAATCAACTACACTCTACAATATATCGAAAATCAACTACAAACCATATTTTTATCGAAAATTATAAATACAGATTTGAATCGAATCTGAAAATTCGATCTAAAATTGGCAAAATATAGGATGAATTAACTGCTTTGCTCCGATGAGTTTTTTTATTACCGGTTTCATCCTCGGGTTGAATGAATCGACAAGAGCCGCGACTCGAGGCAATCGAAGAGTGATTGTTGCCTACTGAATGACGGCTTCTGGTATTTGGCGATACTCAAAAAGAGTAAAGGATTAACGAGAGCACCGTTGGGCGGTGACAACTGCGGTGGATGGAGGGCAGCGACGAAGGCGGTGGACGGAGTGCAGCAACGACGATGGTTGACGGAGGGTGGCGGTGGGAAGATGCGATCTGCTTTGGGGTTGGGGATAGAAACGAGAGAGGTGGTGGCTGGATAAAAAAAAGAAGATGAAGAAGAGAAATAGGGTTTGGTGATTTTAAACAATAACTAAGGGTAATATAGACATACCACTTAAAATCTGAATTTATGTTAAATTAAAATATAAAATAAGGGGGTTCTCACGAATATGTAAAATGGAGTTATATCCATCCTAATATAATCAAATGTATTGGGGGGTTTTCACTAATTATCCCTATATTTAATGTGCTGGGTTTTTCCTTTGAGTCAATCATAGGTGGGTTCGTGGATTCTTCTCATTAAGGGTATTCACTCGGTAAAAACTATACGGAAGTTTCATACATTTACGAACCAAAACAAACCGTTCGGTTCGATAAATAACCGAATTACCAATATTTTATAAAAATGTTTAAAAAATAATTATAAATTGTAATTTCTTATTACCATCTTTTTAGCATAAAAATAATAAAATTTAGTATAAATATTAGGGTAATTGGCACTTTGCACCCTTAAATTACATGCCATTGGCACTTTGCACCCTTAAATTAAAAAAAATGGCAGAATGCACCCTTCAATTATATTTTGCTTGGCACTTTGCACCCAAATTCATTTTTTTGCTAGAAAAGTGACCTGCTACCTGTTATGTGAGATTTGAAAAGGGTAGTAATTTTTTTTTCTTTTATTTCTCACAATTTTTTTTTATGGTTTCTTAGACAAGTACGAGATTAATGTCAATTACATCAATCCAACAACTAATCAACCATCTCTTTGTGCCAAGGAGATAAACCAAACATTAGAATATCCATTTATAGATTTTCTCTTGTTTTTTTAGTTAAATATCTACTCCATAATATTAAATATAAAAACTGTTTTTTAGGATAGTAATTACAGTGTGTTTTGACTATTCCATTTGTCATTTTGATGTTTCTCTTAATTTTCGGAAAAAAATGTGAATGCAAAATAAAACCAAGATGTAACGCAAAAGCTATGCTCGTAATTGCAGAAAAGGGGAACTCGCTTTGCAGAAATTAACAAATATTTTCACACACATTCACACCAGACTGTGCTTTCTTGTCTAGCTCAAAATCTTTTTCGTGGTCTTTACATGCATTTCTTGGGATTTTACTAAAACCCTCAAGGCATTTGATGTTTTAACCAATTTATGTAACAAAAACAATACAAGCAAACACTTTTTTTTTACACAAATAACCATAATATATACATAATTCTCCTTTTAAGCCCATATGAACAAGAAAAATTAAGTTTTATTATCTGTTGAAAATACTACCGGAGTGGTGAAATTTAAGGAATTGCAGATTGCATGACATTTATTTGCATATAATATATTAACAACATTAATTTTGAATGCTTGCTTTTAATTGAATACGTATTTATTCTAGAATAAAAAAAAAATATTTTTTTAAAAAATTGGAGTAAAGTATCCTCATACTCTTGATAGAGAACAAGGAATATTAGTTGTTCTTGGTCGGGTTTGGATATGGGAAATGGAGAAGATGAAATATATTTAAGTTTGTGAGAAATAAAGAAAGAAAAATTTACCCCTCTTCCACAGGTAGCAGGTCACTTTTCTATCTAAAGAATGAATTAGGGTGCAAAGTGCCAAGCAAAATGTAATTGAAGGGTGCATTCTGCCATTTTTTCAATTTAAGGGTGCAAAGTGCCAATGTCATGTAATTTAAGGGTGCAAAGTGCCAATTACCCTAAATATTAAATATATAGGGCCGAGAGAGCAAACTCAAAGAAGGTCGCCTACTTCAGACAGCACACACATTGCAGTTTATTAAATATATAGCAAGGGTACACTGCTTAACGGAAAAGAAACGCAAAATATAGCATGATAACAAATCAATTAGTCAGTCCCGAAAAAAGTCTTCTCCTTCCGAAATCGGTCTAAACGTTTCTCAAAAATTTCATGCTGGAAATTGTAAATCTAATTCCGACTTCAAAAAGTGCAACTCTTTAGGTAGCCAAGACTCTCTTTTGGGACATCAGTCGTCGCCCAAAAAAAAAATGTATCAATAAAATAACTTCAAGGCCACAACTATTTTTCAGAGCGGTTGACATATCAGTATATCCGCAAGATTCAAGAGGAGTCTAAAAGGTTACTCAAGTCTTTCGACAATGCAATTCATAAGAAGTACGAGTAACTACAAAATGCAAATTGATAACGTCGACAACTTATTCTACACCTTTTGCACAATCCCAACTACTCAAAGTTAACTTCTGAAATTTCTTTCTGTGGATACAAGATTCAACAAACGTATCGAATATAATTATATCATTAATAATAACTATCAAGTCCTCATGCCTACTGATATCATATCCTCGAATAAATTCAAACTTCGCACCAAATACCGAACCCAGTTTCCGGTTTCAATCTTTTTGTGTCAACTTAATTAGACATTGTAGCCTTCTATATAGATCTACTTATTCAATGCAATAACACAGACAAACTCGATGAACTCAACAAAGCATGCTCGTTAAAAGACAAATTTCCCAACATGTTGAAGACCGAACACATAATATATATAACTGTGAACAACAGCTTAAGAAAAGAAACAAAACACAGAGCAAAATTATATAAGAAAAGTTGAATTACCCGACGAAATTCAAAAATAGCGGGCAGGTATGGTATCAACTCGTAGACTTTCACCTTCAGCCACAATATAAACAGAATCTATTGTAGTTTCTTAGATTCCATCGAAAACATCTGCGGCGAACATTTTAGCATCAGCATCGGAATCAGAATCGGTGGCCGAATACTTCATAAAGAAATAAAAACCGGAACAAACACATTCAATTACTCTGATCAGTTCCACCAAACGGTAATGTGTTGACTGCAACCACATCAAAAAAACAAAATTAGGGCAAAAATATCAGAAACAATAAACAAAATTTAAAGAGCAAAAAATCAAAAAATCAAAAAATCAAAAAATTAAAAAATTAAAAAAAATTAACAAAATTACGTGTTGTTGGTTATAGGTATCAATTGCGAGGTCGACTAAAGGTTTGCAATATTCCAGATATTTGGGTTTATAGCCGGGGGTATCTCGATCATACATGAGCTTGATAGCTGTCTGAATAATTTTAGGGTTCATAAATTATTAATTAGAACAAACAACAAACAGATGAAATTAAATAAAAAAAAAAGGGAAGGGTTTGGGTTTGGAGGGAGGAACGTACGCTAAGATCATCTAATATCGTCATCCAATTCAGTGCCGTGCAATATCTCTTCCTCCGTTAATTTCGAAGCCATCTCTCTCTTCTATCTCTCTCGACTTCATTCCGTACAAACGCAGTCGATCGTAATTCAACATCAAATCCTAAGACGTAAGATATATATGTATATAATGGGTTTGCAATGTATTTTAATTGGCTGTATATACGAAACTCAACAACTTGCGAAACTACGCAGGTACGAAGAACAAACAAAACTGGAAAGAAAGTGAAGGAAAACAAAAGGAAGACGAACGAGTACTTCAACACAAGCAAGTTCCAATACACGCTACTAGTTGTAGCGTTGTTCGACTAAATGTATATGCCTTCTCTAAACCTGGAATCACCTGCAAACGGATAAATGGAGAATCCACGTGTTAAATGCATACAGTCAGAATGGTAAACTTTAGAGAGAGAGAGAGAGAGAGAGAGAGAGAGAGAGAGAGAGAGAGAGAGAGAGAGAGAGAGTGAGAGAGAGAGAGAGATTGATGAAAGAAGGTAGACTGTTCAACAGAGTCTCAGAAAGCGTCTTCTCGACTCCATGGTCATGCTATCTTTATGCTTATAGCTCTGAAATTACCGTTTGGCTTTGTAATAAAAAGTATTATTTACCTAAATCATAACTATTATCCACTAGTTGAATCGTTCTCGTCTAAATTAAACAAATCTAGCGGAAAGCTTCTCTGCATGAAGCATGTCATTTCAGGAGTACAGGTATTTCATAATTAAACATCATTCAATAAAACTCAACCATCTAATGACAATTATCGAATGCAGTTTCAAATTCAAAAAAAAAAAATTGTTATAAGTTCAACCGGTTTTTGTTCCTTTCGTTCCCAACGGTATTTTTCGAATCATTAAGGAAGATTTAGAAAATAAAATACGAGTCTACGATGCTTATACCACATATCATGTCCAACACAGCCCTCGTCAACAAATAAATTAAACGAGACCATAACATGGTAGTCATACTCATCTGCAACAAATAAATACATCGTTTAACTCGATTAATGCAATAGTAATACATACGACCTCAATGAACTCAACGCAGCAATCACGCACATTTATTCGATTAACGCGCATTTCAACGAAAGAGAGATAATAACATCACGAAACACACAGCAGTTTTAAATAAAACACAAAATCGAGAGCAAAACTTGTAATGTTAAATTAAGAAAAACATACGTACTGTTTTTTACGGTGATCAGTTGCGATGTTGATCACGTATTTGCAATATTCCAGCCTTTCAGGGGTTGCTCCGGGATAATAGACCAGATCACCTCCCTAAACAATTTTAGGGTTCATAAATTATTAGATCCAAAATAACAAACAGATGAAAATCAAAAGAAATTAAGGTAATAGGGAACGCACGTAAAATTCAGAAACTTCGAATTTCGATTCCATCTGTGCTCTTCTTCTCTCTCGCCCACACGAAGCTGTATTGTAATCGAGAACCAAACCCTGTTTTCTGTACTATAGAGAACACACACACACACACACACACACACACACACACACACACACACACACACACACACACACAGGAAAAGAAAGAAGAAGGGTTTGCATGGGGTATTACATGGGCTGGAGGATTCCTCTTATAACCTACAAGCTTAGTGGGATATATATATATATATATATATATATATATATATATATATATATATATATATATATATATATTAATGTCATCTTTTTCCCGGATTAGGGTTCGATTATTTTTTGTGCATCCCTTACGTTTGCACAAATTACACATTTGGTCTCCTATATTTTCAAATAATTTATTTGATCCCTTATACTTCAAAAATTCGACGCATTTAGACTCTCATATTTCAAACAAACTCATTTAAGAAGCTTAACAAATATGCGTTCGGCTCTATTCGATTCTTCTACACACCCTACATACGAGAATGCCTAAAAAATTGTAGCATCTTTTGCTATTTAGGACATTTATTTTAGTCACGAAAGTTATATATATGTTACTGAAATATTAACTGAAGTTAACTTACTAACCGCACAATAACGAAAAGAAAAAAAAAAAGACAACCGATCATCATGTCAATCGAAGGTATGATGATTTATTAGTCATTTTTTGGCCAAATTTTCAGCCTCTCATCGGCAGCTCCCCGAGGACATTGCAGCTCTTGAGGGGATTTAATTACTTAAGTATATCACGGTATGTTGGCGAAATAATTCTAAACATCGGTGAGATAATGTATAAATAGCGAAACGAACTATACATATAAAAATATAACTTGGGTATCATATTTTCAAAACGGAGTTTAAGATTATAAAATTTAACAGAACATATAAATTAAGTTCTACGCTTTACCTTGCATACTGATACAGATCTATGCATGGTTCTGTGACATGCACGCGCGAAATAATATTGAAAAAGACTTCGAACGAAGTAAGCTCTACCGACTGTGGTCGATCAAATGTATCCTAAAACAGGTCACATATTAATCGTATGCACACACTACTATTTATCTATCTATCATTTATTTATCCCATCTACAAAAGTAAAACTAATTAGGTGATTTATAAAAAATTCAAACCAAACCACTTTGCACGTAAATGAAAGAGGCTCGCCTTTTCAAATGATTGTGAAACTTGACCTTTTTAATATAGTTTCCGCAAGCATGCGAACTAAATGAGCTCATAGGAGTTTTCAAGGATGCATACGAACACATCAAAACAGTTCGTATGCGATACACATGTAAACTTAAAACAAAACATAATTATTAAAAACAAAATGAAAAGGCTTGCATTTATTTTTATGTTACGAAAGTTCATTTGACCATGTTTGGCAAGCTTTTGAGTATACATTTTCACTTTTTTGGGGGGAATCATTTGAAAAAAAAAATCCTTTTACTTTTATACTTTGAAAAAAAAAATGGTGTTTTTTTGTACTTAAGTGAACTGAAATCATTTAATTATACCATTTTGGGATAAAGTGGGGAAAAATTCAATAACGGGCTAAAAATACTTGAAATCTTTTTTAGGGAAAAGTGAAATGAATTACGTCAAAAGCTTTACCAACCATTGCAAAATGAGTCTTTTTAACATAAAAATAAATTGCCTACGTATCCTCCAATATGTATGGAAGAATCAAAGCCAAACGTAGTTCTCAAACTTACCTTTGGAAGCTTAGTAACTCTCACTGCCGCCTACGATACTTCGGTTGCTTGTCGATGAACTTCACTCTCGTGATTTTCCTCGAACAAATGGAAAAAAAAAACTTGTCAAATATCACGTTAACTACTCTTATAGAAGACATATATAAAATCTTGCTAATATATATATATATATATATATATATATAAGAAATCGCAAAAGGTGTAATGAAAACAAATATAAAAGCAAAGGCTTATCGATCTGGAGTAACTCCCCCGCTAGTAGAAGCAACTGCACTGCGATCTGGAGTAACTCCCCCGCTAGTAGAAGCAACTGCACTGCGATCTGGAGTAACTCCCCCGCTAGTAGAAGCAACTGCACTGAATACAGATTGTAGAGACGTGCATTGAGTTAATTATACGGATTATTAGAAAGCATGATTGAAACAACTTTTGATGATGAAAGATGGATATATATATATATATGAAACAGATATACAGATTTTTACCATTCTTCGTCGAGGAAATAGGCTCCTTCTGCATAGCATAATGGTGTGACTAGCTTGCATAGGATGTAAGCATATCCGTCGTCCCCCCATGACTTTCCCCACGAATTTTTAATATGGTAAAACTGTCGATTGAGGGAGTCCACACCCTTGCCGATAATTAGTACGCTGTGTGACTTTAAATCCTCACCACTAACTTCTTCAGAAAAAATTCCCTAAAAAAACCGTTAAACTAATTAATTAAAATTAAATGATAATTAAAATGTGTATTAATTAATAATAACTAATTGATTAAGTTAATTAATTACCTTGCCTTTCCAGTTGGCAAAGTTCTCAGATATTTTAACCTTGCCAGCGATTGGGCATCGGCGTATGAGACTATCTATTTCGTCCATGGAAGGTTCAACCAGTCTTATCACCTCCTTAATTTTGAATCTGGGGAACTTGTTTAATTAATATAGAGAAAACAAAAAATATTAATTAGATAAAATCACATGATCAGTAGAATATTAAATAAATAATAAAAATTATAATGATAGAGGCTTACAGCAGGTGGTTCTGTGTTGAACTGTCTTTTCCCCACGTATGGATAATGCGAGTTCAAAGTAATTCCATAGTTTTGGATATATTCAAGGGCCCTTCGAGGGTGAGCAAGATAACAACCATTTTTATATACGGGACCAGTTCTGTCTGGATATTTAACCGCAAACATATCGACGAGCTCCTGTGCGGAGGCTTTGCATTCCTCAAATGAGCGAGGTTTGTTCATCTTTTGACAGGCAGTCCACAGCGCGTGACTAGCAAGCGCAACTGCAACCTTCGACCAACAGCAGACTTCCAAATACAAAACTCAAAAGTTACAAATCGATCTTAACAAGTTTTTTGACATATTTCTAATTAATTACGTAACATTAACATGAATTAAATAAAAATAAATTCGTATAAACAGATGAGACACGAAATTATATATACATATATAAACAAACAGGTGAAATTCGAGAAGAAAAAAAAAAACAGGTTATAGAGTTGATACCACAATTTTGTTGATCAATATCTTCGGGATCCAGGCTCGGATGTCCCAGCCAAGTGAAAAAATCCTTGAACTGATCCAGGTTCATGATTTCCAGCTTGAAAACGCGCGTGCACAAAAGATTGAGAAAGATAGACTAAAAGAACAACTGCGTGCGAGTAAAAGAGGTGAAAGTGATGATCTAGTAAAAAAAACAATGGAGAGAGATCGACGAAGTCTCCGATTCAGCGAGAGAGAGAGGAAATTTTTTGAGAGAGAGACGAAATGAGCGATTGCTTGCGAGTAAAAGAGTAGAAGTGACACCGGAAGAGGTGAAGTGATGATTAAATAGAGACTAGAGAGAGAATATATATATATATATATATATATAGAGAGAGAGAGAGAGAGAGAGAGAGAGAGAGAGGTGAAAAACGTTTTGGCAAATAAATTAATTGATTTTATAAATTTCTGTGACAGCTGGGGTCCGTCTTCCGAAACGACTAGTGAATTTCTGTTGAACTGATTTCTAACCATGGTCAAGAAAAATGCCAACCATGGTCCGATAGAAAGGGAACAGCACATCTCAATTGGAAATTCCTATATCCAATACTAATATAGCTCTCATATATATATATATATATATATATATATATATATATATAGCTCTAACAAAAAGTGTAGGTCTGGCAAAACGTCAAATTAAATGTCATCCATAACAAAAACAGGGAATGAATATTTTAGTTTAATTTTCCAACGATAGTTGGTTACAAAAAGTTGATACAAAGCTTAGAGACGGTGACACGTGCTTGGCTGGCCCACAACAAGTACAAAAGGAATTATATGGTTGGGGATATATATATATATATATGTAACAGACTCAAACCATGGTCCAATTAAAAGCAAACCATGGTCCAATACAAAGCAAGGGTACATCTGCTGTGGGCTGTATGCAGATGCAGTTTATACAACTTGACGGAAAAAACATGGTATTAACCCTGTTAAATGCAGAAAATCAGAAAGTTGAATAAACACACACTGGAATAAGAAACAATGAAAGGGGAAGGACCTTTCTTTGACTTCAATAATAATAATAATAATAATAATAATAATAATAATAATAATAATAATAATAATATCAATATCAATAATAATGATGAAAAAAGAGTTGTACATTCTGAAAAGGTAAAATTCAGGCTTGTACGTTGAATCAAACTTGGAAATTCCAAAATGACACATCAGTCATCACCTCTAATAAAAAGATTAGTCTGAAGTTTTGCATATAATTTAGTATTTAAATTAAGGCCAAATCTCATTGTTAGTCCCTCATATTTACGTTTCGTCCCACTATAGTCCCTCATCTCTCAAATGCACCATTAAAGTCCCTCATCTTCCAATCACATCTCAGTGTCATCCTTGTATTGACACTTCCGTTAAGTATTGACGGAGATTAGCAAAAAATGATGACATTTTCCACTAAAGAAGGTCCAAGTTGGCAAATTAAAAAATAAAAAATAAAAAAAGAAAAACTGGCAAATTACTATTATTGTTATTTGTCTGTTTATTCTCAGTGGAAAAACAATTGAGAATAAAAGGAAAAAACTCCCTCATCCACCAAAAATTATAATTTTCCTCAAAGTCAAGTAAAATAAATATTGGGTTTTCATTTTATTTTTTAGATTTCAAAGCAAATTCGAACCTCTTAATTGGTTTTAGCCTGCTTATATATATTTTGTTTTTCCTCAATTTTGTTATTTTATTTTTTGATTTTCAAGTAACATTATTCGGTTGATTTTTGTTTTGTCTACTAATTTCATACATATTTTATATGAGAAAAAATATAAATACAAATTTTATTTATTTGTATAAATGCGTGCTAATTATTATAGTAAATGGAAGCATTGGAGTTTATTTCATTTCGTTTTGGGGAAATATATTTTAAGCAGAAATTTTGAGGATAAAAGTAGTGTTAAATTTTTTTGGAAAAGAAAAAATAGAAATCAATAGCAAACATTGGTTATATATTTACAATCAAAGTTCACCACAGTTGAGAGTTTTGGAGATTTTATTGCACAATTATCTAGAAAATTATTGACTATATAGAGGGGAATATTGAATTTAAAAGAAGTTTTTGGCAACAATGCATGAAGTTGAAAAAATGATGGTTTATCTTGCAATGTAATAGAAAAGTAAAATATCAATATTATCCCGGATAAATTACAACCCCCTGAGGTATGATCAATTTACGAAAAAAATCGCTCTTGATTGGATAATTACATTTACCCCCTCAGCTATGATTTTTTCTTACACTTCTACCCTTACGGTGTCAAATTCAACATACTCATCTAGATTTCGTGAAATGTGTTCTAGTTTGTACTCGTTTTTTTTGTGTAAAAATACAGTTTCTGATGCACCACAATCAGATATATACAAGCTTATAAACACATATTATGATCATCTTGCTTTAAAATGTGGAGTTCGAATAGGATAAAACGGGTACAAAAGTGATAAGAATCCATAATATCTAGAAAATTCCACGAAATTTGAAACCGCAAGGGTGGACGAGTAAAAAGATTTATATTTGATGGGGTGGTTGTAATTATCCAAACAAGAGGGGTTTTTTTGTAATTTGACCATACCTCAAGGGGTGATTGTAATTTACCCAAATTATCCCCTATATTAATAATTATTTATTGTGACTCTCCGCTAGTATTTAACGGAAATATGAAGCCAAGGACAACATTGATATACTCATAAAAGATGAGGGACTTTGATGGTGCATTTGAGAGATGAGGGACTATAGTGGGATGAAACCTAGACATGAGGGACTAACAATGAGATTTGGCCTTAAATTAATATTTAGTATAATGCAATTTCATGCATCATGAGTTAATATGAAAACAACAATTACATACTTAATTGATGGACTATTCAATAGGTTAGTAGTAGCTAAAGGGGATTTCATGCTGGTTGCACCACTTTTATCATGTGCCGCATTTTGCCGCGGCCGTATTCCCATGTTGTAAAAACTTTTGATTCCTTCCAAGTGTTTAATCAAATCATAGTACAAATGAAAAACATATAATAAATACGGCCACCAATTGGAAGACAACGAATAGGAATATCAAGCAAAATTTATAATAATTAAGTTTCATTATTACTGAAACAAGGTGTTTAGTCGAGTTTTACACACATGATAAAAAGGGATACGATGTGCGCACTATTATATAATAAATTAAAAATTCAGAAACAACACATCTTCAATCAAACTGCATAAGCACATAGCTTCTCTTAACTTGGAAATTACCTGCAATGGAGAATCCAAGTGTTAAATCCTAGTAAAAAGCATAAAACTGCTAGAGCATAATAAACTTCCAGGATCGTAAACTTTATCTCTATAATTACGAGAGCAAGAACCGAAAGAAGAAGATCCCATAC
>NW_012194947.1:2824563-2869404 GCF_000504015.1 Erythranthe guttata
TCACACTCTCACTCACTCACACTTACACACACATACACACATATACACACACATACACATATATATATATATATATATATATATATATATATATATATATATATATATATATATATATATATATATATATATATATATATATATATATATATATATATATGTGTGTGTGTATGTGTTGGCATGTTAAATTAAAAAGAAATTAACTTAATTTTTTGAGTGAACTAGTCTGATTCCATTTTAATAACCCACTAATATGTTCGATCATAATTGAATCCAGATCTCGTTTATTTAATCTCTAACCAACTGGCCGTTTACACATGGAAACACGGAGTATATTAACCGGCCAGATGATAAACGAGCGCGGGTTCATTAAGGGAGCATGGTCCGATGATCTGGATGAGGGTTAAGAGAGTAATTTTCTCGTGATGGTGAGGTATTTCTAAATGAAAGAATTTCGATCTACATATTGTCAGGCAGTCCGACAACATGTTCACCGGCAAATTAAACGAGACCATAACATGATATCTATAATTGTCTTTAACAAACTAATTTGTTATTAAGAAAAATAAATACAGATCCAACCAAACTTGTTGATTAATTAATTACCTTCAACCACAGGGATTATAGCAGGCAGGTAAGACATCAACAGGTAAAGTTGCACCTTCAGCAACAACGTAAACATATTCTACGGTTGTTTCCGTAATTCCTTTGTGAACCTCTGCTCCGAAAGTTACGGCGGCGTCACTGCCACCATCCTCCTTGGATGCGGCGGCCGTAAATTTCATATAGAGATCAATACCGGAACAAACAGCTGCAATTATTCTCACAATCTCCACCACACGGTAATCTTTGGACTGCAACAACATCAGAGGATAATTTAAAATTAATCACTAATTAAATTCCGATTAAGATGTGAAAAACAAAATCAAAAAAAAATAAAAAAAAAAAAAATCTTACGTGTTGCTGGTTATAGGAATCAATAGCCAGGTCGACCAAAGGTATGCAAGCTTCAAGGTTAGGGGGGAAATAGCCTGGAGTATCTCGATCGTACATCAGCTTGTGACCACACTAAACAATTAATTAATTATATGGCAAATCAATTATTACAACAATTAGATCAAATTCAAAAAAAAAAAAAAAAAAAAAAAAAAAAAGGGAAGGGTTGGGGGAACGCTAACGCACATAAAAATCATTATCGTCGCAGTCTGGTTCGTCATCGTTTAATTTATCCGTCAATCTCAAAGCCATCTCTCTCTCTCTCTCTCTCTCTCTCTCTCTCTCTCTCTCTCTCTCTCTCTCTCTCTAGAAATCGTAATAAAAAACCTAAGTGCTAGTAGTAGTAGTTTCTTTGTTTTATAGAATCCCAAAAGAAACCCGGGTTAATACGCTACTTAATGGGCTGGACTAATAATTGTTGTGACACGGTCGGACTCCAACACCTATAATACTGCACGTTTCCATATTTACAATTTAGTATTACTATTTTAATACAACACTTCTTATGTATTACTCCATCCGTTCCTTTATAATTATTGTTTTTAGCTTGTGCACAAGAATTAAAGATCTCAATAAATGTTTTCTAATTTTAGAATAATATATGTTCTTATATTAAATTGACCTTGCCAATAATTAATGTGAGAGAGTGTTGTAGATAATTAATAAGGGTAAAATTGATAATTATACAATTAATGCAGTATTGGAAATGTAAAGTGACAGATAATATGGAACAAAAATAATTTTAAAAAAAGAAAGTTATTGTGGAACAGAGGGAGTACTATATTTTGTATTTTATATTAGGGTAAAATTACCATCGTCTCTTAGGTGGTAAGGTTAAAATTACGAAAAACTCCATTTTGCTTGGATAATTACAATCGTCCATCAATTATAATTTTTTTTACACATTTATCATTATGCTGTCAAATTCAACATAATCTTCTAGATTTCATGAATGTTCTCTACTATGTACTTGTTCTGTGCAAAAGTGCAGTTTCTGATGCACTACAATATAATATTTATAAACCAAGACATACATTTCTATGATCATCTTATTTTTAATATGGAACTCAAATGGGGTAAAACAGGTACAAAGTGATGAATATTCCACATAAATTTTGAAGATTCCTCTTGGACGTGTAAGAAAATTCATAGTTAAGGGGATTATTATAATTATCCAAACAATAGGGACTTTTTGTAATTTGACATTACATCAAGGGATGGCCGTAATTTACTCTATATTTTATAACAGTTATGTCTTTGGGTTCTTGGATTCTTCTCATTAAGGGTATTCACTCGGTAAAAACCATACGGAAGTTTCATACGTTTACGAACCAAAACAAACCGTTCGGTTCGATAAATAACCGAATTACCAATATTTTATAAAAATGTTTAAAAATTAATTATAAATTGTAATTTCTTATTACCATATTCTTAGCATAAAAATAATAAAATTTAGTATAAATATTAATATTATAAATTTATAAATAAATATAATATAAAAAATTGGTATTTGTGGTAAAACCGAATTACCGGAATTTTTTAAATAAAAAAACTAAATTCGGTACCCAATTACAGGTTCAGTGTTTGGTGCGTGCCAAAAATTCCGTTCGGAATAAATATGTGAATATAATTTCGATATATATATTTTTTCAATTAATCATCAATAATATTCTTAATATAATATCAAACATTTTCAATTATTTATATTAAAAAGTTTGTACTCTTTAGCTATTCTTTCAAAGAATGGTACCTGATAGGAAAATAAATTTATAATGCATATTTAGCTATTTTCTTAATTTTTGCGCATCATGGTAAAATCACAGTTAATTTTTTTATTTATTTTTTAAAGGAAAATCACAGTTAATTTGAATCAGGGCCGAGAGAGCAAACTCAAAGAAGGTCGCCTACTTCAGACAGCACACACATTGCAGTTTATTAAATACTATATAGCAAGGGTACACTGCTTAACGGAAAAGAAACGCAAAATATAGCATGATAACAAATCAATTAGTCAGTCCCGAAAAAAGTCTTCTCCTTCCGAAATCGGTCTAAACGTTTCTCAAAATTTTCATGCTGGAAATTGTAAATCTAATTCCGACTTCAAAAAGTGCAACTCTTTAGGTAGCCAAGACTCTCTTTTGGGACATCAGTCGTCGCCCAAAAAAAAAATGTATCAATAAAATAACTTCAAGGCCACAACTATTTTTCAGAGCGGTTGACATATCAGTATATCCGCAAGATTCAAGAGGAGTCTAAAAGGTTACTCAAGTCTTTCGACAATGCAATTCATAAGAAGTACGAGTAACTACAAAATGCAAATTGATAACGTCGACAACTTATTCTACACCTTTTGCACAATCCCAACTACTCAAAGTTAACTTCTGAAATTTCTTTCTGTGGATACAAGATTCAACAACCGTATCGAATATAATTATATCATTAATAATAAATATAAAGTCCTCATGCCTACTGATATCATATCCTCGAATAAATTCAAACTTCGCACCAAATACCGAACCCAGTTTCCGGTTTCAATCTTTTTGTGTCAACTTAATTAGACTTTGTAGCCTTCTATATAGATCTACTTATTCAATGCAATAACACAGACAAACTCGATGAACTCAACAAAGCATGCTCGTTAAAAGACAAATTTCCCAACATGTTGAAGACCGAACACATAATATATATAACTGTGAACAACAGCTTAAGAAAAGAAACAAAACACAGAGCAAAATTATATAAGAAAAGTTGAATTACCCGACGAAATTCAAAAATAGCGGGCAGGTATGGTATCAACTCGTAGACTTTCACCTTCAGCCACAATATAAACAGAATCTATTGTAGTTTCTTAGATTCCATCGAAAACATCTGCGGCAAACATTTTAGCATCAGCATCGGAATCAGAATCGGTGGCCGAATACTTCATAAAGAAATAAAAACCGGAACAAACACATCCAATTACTCTGATCAGTTCCACCAAACGGTAATGTGTTGACTGCAACCACATCAAAAAACAAAATTTAAAGAGCAAAAAATCAAAAAATCAAAAAATTAAAAAAAAAAATTAACAAAATTACGTGTTGTTGGTTATAGGTAACAATTGCGAGGTCGACCAAAGGTTTGCAATATTCCAGATCTTTGGGTTTATAGCCAGGGGTATCTCGATCATACATGAGCTTGATAGCCGTCTGAATAATTTTAGGGTTCATAAATTATTTATTAGAACAAACAACAAACAGATGAAATTGAAATTAATTAAAAAGGGAAGGGTTAGGGTTTGGGTTTGGAGGAACGTACACTAAGATCATCCTTAATATCGTCATCCAATTCAGTGCCGTGCAATTTCTCTTCCTCCGTTGATTTCGAAGCCATCTTTCTCTCTTCTATCTCTCTCGATTTCATTCCGTACAAACGCAGATCGTAATTCAACATCAAACCGTAGGATATATATATATATATATATATATATATATATATATATATATATATATATATATATTGGGTTTGCAATGTATTTTAATGGGCTGGATTTCGGGAATGGGCTGGCTAACCTTTCACAGGTAGGATTGGGTTTTTTTATTGGGTTTTTCTTTTCTTTTTTCCTTTTAAAATATAATAGACCCCTCAATATTTAACATAATTATAAATAAATAAAAAGAAAAAAGAAAAAAGGAAAATTAAGTTACTAATTAATACTGTATTTGTTTGAAAATAACATTATCGGAATTAGCTGATGGTCCTTTTTTAGGGGGTTATTTTGATCCCGGGTATTTCCATACAGGCCAATTGAGAGAGAAAAGCGCCGCTTTTAGTTTTGGGATGGTGGTATTGGTTTAGCTTGTGACAGGGAGAAAGCCGTTGTGCAATGAAAAGAGGGAATAAGTAATAAATCTGGCTAGGTGCTTTGTAGGGTCTACCGAGGAAAATAGGTTGTTGCAAATATCGAGCCGAGGATTTTGAGGGAGGGGAGTTCGGAAAATATCGAGCCGAGGATTTTGAGGGAAGGGAGTTTTGGAGCAAATCGGTGCAGTGGATGAGATGGTTAAAAGGTGTTTAAAATTGGAGAGGCTGAGAAAAATACAATTTTTATTAATTCCTACAAACAAGAAGAAATAATCCATGATGAAAACATGGGATTATTATTATTAATCAGGTTCACTTTGTGGCAAAAGATACAACTGCAATGTATGCAGTATTTTAGAATTAACTTATTTTATGTACGAACATTTAAAACCCTAAAATTGAACTGGAACATGATACAGTATAAACTGTAGATTTATTATGAATCAAAATACATAAGAAATAATAATAATAATATATAAATCTTGTTTCAGGTCAGAATGTCTAGAAAAAACACAATAAACAATAAAAAATTAAGGTTGCAACACTAAAATGTGACACAATTTGACATTCCATAAGTATATATATAGCTTCTTCAAACCATAAATCACCTGCAACGGTAAATCCAAGAGTTAAAGCATACAGAAGAAACTTTTTAACACAAAGCAAAGTTATGATTTGATAAAGTTAATTTACCCATAGCTGCCCGGCGAAAATTAAAAATAGTGGCAAGGTACGGTATCAACTTGTAAACTTGCACCTTCAGCCACGATATCAACATAATCTATTTTAGTTTCTGAAATTCCATCGAAAATATCTGCTGCGAAAGTTTTAGTAGCAGCATCAGGATCAGTATCAGAATCAGTGGCCGTAAACTTCATAAAGAAATAATAACCGGCACAAACACACCCAATTGCTCTGACCAGCTCCACCACGCGGTAATGTGTCGACTGCAACAATAATAACCGGCACAAAATTACACATAAAAAAAAAAGCTATAAATCATTAAATTTCGACCAAAGAAACACAAATTTAAAGAGCAAAAACAAAATCATACGTGTTTTTTGTTGTAGGAATCAATTGCTAGATCGACAAAAGGTTTGCAATATTCCAGATTTTCGGGTTTATGGCCAGGAATATCTCGGTCATACATGAGCTTGACAGCTGTCTGAATAATTTTAGGGCAAATACATTATTAATTACCAAAAAAAAAAAAATTAAACAAAAGGGAAGGGTTGCATGTAGGGAACGTACACTAAGATCATCCTCAATGTCGGCTTCGTCGTCTGATTCATTGGCGTGCAATTTCTCCTCCTCCGTTAATTTCGAAGCCATTTCGTCGTCTGATTTATTGACGTGCAATTTCTGCTCCTCCGCTAATTTTGAAGCCATTTCGTCGTCTGGTTCATTGGTATGCAATTTCTGCTCCTCCACTAATTTCGAAGCCATTTCGTCGCCTGATTCATTGGAATGCAATTTCTGCTCCTCACCTAATTTCGAAGCCATAATTTCGCTCTCTTCTATCCCTCTCGAACTCATTTGTCTGCTGATTGTATAATTGAACCTCCAAATCCTGAAGATATAAATAAAGGGTTTGCTATGTATTTTAATGCGCTAGATTTTTGGAATGTGCTGGGGGATTCTGTCACGCCTAGGATCCGGTTTTTTTATTGAGTTTTTTTTTTAGTATGAGAGATCCTCAATATTTAACATAATTACAATTTTACTCGTGCAAATGCATGAAACATACCTTTTATTTTTTTAATTAATAATGTACTACTCATGTTTCTCCATATACGGGATAATATTTTAAAATTGATTTTTTTTTTAAATACAGGACAATAGCAATTATAATAAGAAATATATTACACTAAATAATTTCTGATGGAGGACAATTGCTTTTTAATTGGTAATGAATTTTTTTTTTGTTTGACGATTATGTCTTGAGTGTTGAGATTTTTGTAGTAGTTGACGGTTATGGCTTGTGGCGTTTGCAAATTGTTTTTTAGTAGAGGGGTAATTAAGTATTTTTTTCGCGGGGCTGAGGAGTGATTCATAAGAAAACTCAAAAAGTAGGGACTGAGGAGTAAAAATAGTTTTTGATGGGGACTGAACCTAAGTTTAAATAGTTATTTTTTTTTTCCTATCTTATTCAAAACTCTCTGCTTTCCTTTCACACTCGACGACAATCTTCCTCCGATTAAACCAACTTTGCTCTAATTTTATCTGCGTTTTCACCCAATCACACGTAAACTTCTCCAAAAAGCATGTCGTTTTTCTTAAAAAAAATATTTATTATATTTAAAAAAACTCCCTTTTTTTTGCTTTTTTCATTTTCTGGCTCCATTTGTTTCTGTATCTGTACGTGTAGTCTTCATGAAGCAGAACAAGTGCCAATTTAAGTGGGAAGTGAAAACGAAATGCAGTGTTTGTAAGTGGGAAGTAAAAAAGAAAATTCTACAAAAAAAAAAACAAGAAGAAATTAAACACACTATTAGGGACTCGAATTTCTCTTATACGACTTTGTGTGTGTGTGTGTGTGTGAGAGAGAGAGAGAGAGAGAGAGAGAGAGAGAGAGAGAGAGAGAGAGAGAGAGAGAGAGAGAGAGAGAGAGAGAGAGAGATGGCTTGTTGTGGATCCGGCGGGGGAGTAGAGTTTAACGGGAATGAATCATCAGACGATGACGATGAATATATGGTAATCCTTCCATTGTTTAATTTCTTATAGTTTCATTTGTTTGTTATTTTGTTATGATAATTTAATCAGCCCAATAAACTATATGTAGGGAGGTAACAAGCTCTTGTACGACCGAGATATCCCCGGATATGATCCCCGAAACCTGCTATACTGCAAACCTTTAATTTGGTCGACCTAGCAATTGATTTCTATTAACCGACAACACGTATGTATGACGTTTTTCTTTTTTCGCTCTTTAAATTTTGTTTTATTTTTTACATCTAATTAATTAGGCCAAATATTTTTAATAATTTATAATTTATATGGTTGTGTGCATGCATGCAGTCCGATCCACACAATACCGTGTGGTGGACCTGATAAGAATCATTGGAAGTATTTGTGCCGGTTTTATTTATATATGAAGTTTACAGCGAAAGTTGATGGTGCCAATGCCGCCATAACTTTAGGAGCACAGGTTTTAGATGGAATTAAAGAAACTGTAGTAGAGTCTGTTGATACTTTACCTGCCTGGTACATTAATTCCGCCTGCCATATATAGGTAATAATTAATTTACCTTTTTACATTTTTATTACAAGTTTTCCTCTGTATTCTGTGTTTTTTTTTTCTAATTTGTATTTTGTTTTTTTCTGTCTCTGCATGCAAAAACAAGTATCTGTTAAGATCTCAGGAGAATCCAAATCCCAAGAGTAAATAGTTCGTGGCAACGCATCATCATCCTAATTGGGCAGACTTATTGATTTGGGCAGACGCATTAAATATTTTCATTAATTCAGATTTTCTAATTATCTAGTAATTACTTATACTTTGGTCTAACTTGTGACACCCATAACCTAGCACCAGTATCCTATTAGATACTACTGAAAAAATTGTATTACCATCGATCAAATGTGAAAAAAGATATGGAGTATCAAACATATATATATATATATATATATATATATATATATATATATATATATATATATATATATCTCGATATCTTTATATATAAAAGTGGCAACCTAAATTAAAAAATCCTAATGGCATATTTGTATTTTTTTTAAATATGATTATTTATTTATTTTAATTTTTTTTCATTTTCTATTTTTCAGCCATTTTTTACTTTCATAGCAAATCAGATTTAGAAATCGACTAGCAAAATTCTAATCCATTTGAAAAGTTTTTTTTTAAGGTTTGTAATTTTGTTTGTAACGGTCTGTCTTTTACACACACCGATGTAGATGTTCTAATTTATTTTAATTATCGGAAGAGTAAAGTCGAATATTTCTAGCTCGGAAGCTAAGCAATATAAAACATGTGCAGGATATTAAGTACTCAGAATCCAACTTATTAAGTTATCATGTATGCATGTGTATGTACCTTTTTATTCACCAATTATGAATAACTAAAAGTGTTATCCATCATACTATTAATTACTATCAAACAAATGGGACAGTAATTCAGAAAAAGAAAACAAACCAAGTTCAAGTAGATAAAACCTAGTTTATATACAAATCTTGTTTCAAATCAGAATGTCTAGTAAAAACACAAGAAACAATAAATACAGATAAGTACTTTGTTTAAGGTTGCATGTATAACACTAAAATGTGACACAATTTGACATTCCATAAGCATATAGCTTCTTCAAACCCTAAATCACCTGCAAATGGATCGGAAAATCCACGAGTTAAAAGCTAGTGAAAAGCATATGGAAGAAAGCTGTTAGAAAAAAAATATTAACTATCTTCAAGCAAGAAATTTTTTATTATTCACAAGGCAAGAAGGAATGAGGTTAGATTATATCATTATAATATGAAATATGCTAAATAGAAAATCTAATCTAAAATTCAGGATACTATGAAACTTTTGTTTTTACACTATTCATGAAGAAAAAAAAAATATTTACTCAATAAATACGAAAATAATTTAACGATTATGTTAATATTTCATTCATTATTCTTTAGTGAATATTCGAATAATAATTATTTTGTCTGATCATAAGTTCTCAAAAAAATTCAAAACAAATAATAACAAGATTATCTAAAAAAACATATTAAAATTATTATTAGTAGTAGTACAATACAAATGGAAATGTCTTATTTGCCCTTGTAAATCAAGACCCTTCATTCAGAAGCACTCATTCATGGCAGAAGATCGATAGAATTAATAATGAAATAACTTTAAATAGAGATTATACCTGACCATGATCCCAAGCTCTCTCTGCAAAAAAAAAAAGTAAGGAAATTTAGTTTAGTAACAACAATCGTTTTTAATCGAAAAACAGATGAGAATAATACCATGGTTTCATAAAAAATGCGTCTCCTTCTACGTAACACAATGGGTAGACTATGTCGCACAGTATTTTGGCGTAGCCGTGATCACCCCATCCTTCGCCCCATGCATTTTTTATCTGATAAAATTTTCTTCCGAGGCTGTCGACTCCCCAGCCAATAATAAGTACCGCGTGCCACCAAATCCCATCAGTTGGTGGCACCACTACTTCTTCGCTAAAAATTCCCTGCAAAAATAAATATTTATAAGAGTTAAATTTTAAATTGAATATTTTAGAAAACATATTTATTATAGTTAGGAAAAATATTTAATTAAATTAAAATGCACCTCCCCCTTCCACTTCCTGAAAGGATCAGACATATAGACCTTGCCCGCGACCGGGCGTTCGGCTAAGAGATGAAATATTTTCTCATGCGGACCGTATTTATCCAACCTCGTATACCCTCTTATTTTTATTCTAGGAAACTGTTTCACAAAAATGAAATTGTAGTAAATAACAAATAATTAATTTACACTATATACTATTGATATAATATGGGACAAACTAAACTTACAAGAGGGGGTTCTTTATCCAGCTGTCTACGCGCCACATATGGGTAGACCGTCTTAAGAGTAATGCCGTGTTCTTTCACGTACTCCAGGGCTCTTCTTGGGTGCCCAACATGGCAACCCTCGACATGCAAACGTCCGGTTTTAGACGGATATCGTTTCGGATACATGTCGACGAGTTCTTGCGCGGAAGCATTCCAGTCTTTCATGAATTTGTTTCTCCGATCACTCGTCTTGATTGCGTAACTCACAAGCTCCGCCGCAACCAAAGCCCAACAACATACTGATTAAGAAACAAACACAGATTCAAAACGTACAATTAGTATATATACACAAATATATTCCGTAAATTATTTGTGGATCATATAAAATGTTATAATAATTACCACATTGTTTCTGATCTTCAACGAAGCGATTGAAGCACTCGTGTTCCTTCAACGTGAAAAACTTCACTACCGTGATTTCCGCGTCCATGACCTGCTTGCATGCCGATACAAAAAATATTTGAAAGAAGAGAAGACAAGAAAGAAAGACTTAGAGAAAAAGTGAAGTGATGGCTGAGAGAGAAATTACGTAATACCTGAAAGAGAGAGATAGAGAAAGTAGTATAGTAGTATTAAGGAACAGTGAGAGAGAAATTAAGTATGTAGGTAGTTAAATATATATACATATATATAGAAGGGAGAAAAAGATTAACTAATTATATATACATTAACTAACCCTAGCTACAAACTTCTGAAAAAGCATGCAGTCCAACTTTTATGTATACAAACAGTGGGAATAAAATAAATTTAGTAACCCTAATAAAATTATGAAAAAATGTAGAAGTTTTATTAATTTATCTCCTTTATCTTTTGATCAGATAGACTTTGCAGCTTGGGTCCCTTGACAATAGGGTTACAAAATGGCATGCCCTAAAATGGCGTTTTCGTAAAAATGAGAGACCTATTAAAAAAGGCCGTCGTAATAAATAGCAACTGTTCCATATAAAAAGGTATGGATATTGCAAAACATGGAGTGCAAGACTTAATTGTTACTACTCCTGAGGTTTTTAGGTTGAATAAAACTTTGAAACTCCAACTTTTCCATACAAAAATGTATCGTCTATCGATCTATATATGCCTTACCGAAGAAGAAATGTATTGGAGTAGTTGAGCGATCGCAGTCGTCCACGTGGCAGTACGTACTCCAGCTGACGGACTCGATTAGTTAAGATAATTAATAGTTAATCGTAGCGGTTAGTTTTTGCTTAAACAGTTGATCACTTAATACTTTTATAAACAAACATTCGTTTTTCACATTCTCCTCACATGCATGCATTTTTTGTTCAGCTCGAACCGCGCGCCTATCTAATAGCAGTTCGTGTTTGAGTTTAATAAATTGTAAATAAAAAAAATATTTTCTCGATCTTGAATATAAAGTTCGAAATGTATCATCTATCGGACACCTTGATTAATTTTGTTTTTCTATATTTTAACTTGTATTATAATTCTCCGCATTTCTACGTGTCCGCGTACTCATATCCATGCAACATACACAAAAAAAAAAAAAAAGAAGAAAAAACAACTTTCTTTTAATTTCAATATTTTTAGTTTTTAATTATCTACCATGGAAGAGCAAATAGGTTAATAAAAGGCGGCCCTATAAATTGTTGATTGCAAGAGGGAGGGACCGTAACCATGGTCAACAAATTGCAAACCATAGTCCAAAAGAAAGGGTAAACTGGTATGTGTGTGCAGAATCTGCAGGTTTAGGTTTTTCAATAGTGGTGGAGTGAATTGCAAGGGAAATTGAAGCATAAAGAGATACGTTTTGTCTGAAAAAAAGAGATCTTGGTCTGACTTCTGTACAAAATAAATACCAAAAAAAGAAAATGTCTCTTGAAAAACACTTTTGAGTGTGTGTACGGACAAGATATGGAAAAGCAATTAGCTACAGTGACAGACAAACCCTAAAATGTTCATTTTGTGACTTCAAAATAATAATAATACTAATAATATTCGGGTAAAAAAAAAGAGATGAGTAATTTATTATCTTTTTATTTATTTTTTCTTTTCGGAAATATATGTACAGACTCAATTTTCAGGGGTTACAAACAATAGCATTGTATTGAAATAAATGGATATCTCGGTACGCATTTGCGAACGTGAAGTTGCAGTTTAATTCAAGAACAATACCAACAGATGTTACTCATAGTTTCATCACCGATTGGTTAACCTGAATGAAATAACTGGATATATATATATATATATATATATATATATATATATATATATATATATATATATATATATATATATATATATCTCCGTATACGTTTGCGAGACGAAAACTATTCGTAATTCAGTTTGGTTTTCTTCATTTTTTTTCAAATTACAGCACCCTATCTAATAATACGTTTCAATCGTTGTAGGAAAAAAAAAACGTTTAAATCGCCAAGTACGACCCTGCTAAAACTGTAATTAATGCACCATATACATACGAATAAATGTATGTAATTTATTCATACCGTAAAAAGCTTTATTCCGATCCCCCTAACCTTCATTAACTAAACCTACATGAACTAATTTTATTAAAGAATTTTTGTAATGTTGAACAAGCTCCGATCCCGTCTAATGATGAACAAGCTCCGATCCCGTCTAATGATGAACAAGCCCCTGTTATTCCTCAACTAGCCGTGCCGACTATCCAGCCGCTGGTCTGTCAATCAGACCTGCAAAACATATAAAAATAGAAAAAGCGCAAAAAATAACTAGCTTATAAGTTTGCATGTTCGATCGATAGCAGTTCTTACTAAGGTAAAAATGCATCCAAAATATAAAGTACGTGATAACATAACATTAACACCCCAAAATATAACACGATAACACGACATTTGATGCGCTTTGTGAAGTTGTTCGATTTTCACTAAGCTAACAAGTAAGAAATACATGCATGCATACATGTAATATACAGCAGCTTAAGGAAAGAAATACTAGAGATCAAAACTGCAAATTAAAGAAGATTACTAATTATTTATCGTAAATTGAAAAACGATGATAATTAATAATTACCGCGTTTCGAGATTTACAGCAGCAGCAATGTGAAGTTGCACCTTCAGCATCAGAAGTTGTACCTTGTTCAGCAGCAGGAGGAGCAGGAGGAGGAGGAGGAACAATGCAAACAGATATAACTTTAGTTTGAGTGAAGACTCCGCTGATATCTTCGTGAATCACTGCTTCGAAATTTTCTACTACATCCGAATCAATATCCTTTGCTGTAAACTGCGCAGTGAAATAGAACCCCGTGATCGGATGCCCAGCTAATTCTATCAGATCCACCAAAAAGTAATTTTTCTTCTGCACACATTCAACAAATTTCATTTCATTCAAAAAAAATATATTCATAGAAACCAATTAAAAACAATTAATTAAGCATACGTTTTGCTGATTGTAGGTACGAATTGCATCTTTGACCATAGCTCTGGGGTAATACTGTCTGGGATTATCAGGTTTACCTCGGTAATTGAACACTATTTTACCACCCTACCAAAAAAAAAAATTAGGGCAAATGAAAATTAACAGAGATGAAATCAAAAAAGAAAAACGGAGGAAAGAGTTGGGGAAAAACGAAACGCACATAAGAAGCCCAAAAAGGATCTTCGGGATCGTATTCAGCGAGGAAATTATCGTAGCCTGGTTCGATCCGGTAAACTTCCGACCTCGGCATCTCTGTTGATTGTGATCCAAAACCGAAACCCTAATTTAATTTAATTTCTTTCGTTTTTATATAGAGTTTAATTTAATTAAGGGTAAATTCCACTTTACCCCCTTGTACTCTGCCCAAGAACCACTTTACCCCTCGTACTCTTAATTTCGTCGATTTACCCCTTTGTACTTGTACAATTTCCCAATACAACCCTTTTCGTCAACTTTTTTCGATTTTGACTCTGACGCCATTTGGTCAAGAGTCAAAATATTGACGCAAATATTGAATTTTTTCCATTTTGACTCTCGAGATTAGAAAAGAGAAAGTTTCACACATTCATATATTTTTTTCTTTGCACTGGGTGGAATCGATCAATTTTTGGGTCTTGATTTTTATTAAGTTAGGGGTTCAATTTGGGGATATCTTGGAAGGGGAAGTGGTGGGAGAAGAAGAAATGACAATTTTAACGGAGGAGAAATGACGCGTTATTGGCAATGGCAATTTTGTAATTTACAGAGTTGACCAAACGGCGTCAGAGTCAAAATTGTCAAAAGTTGAAGGAAAGGGCTGTATTGGAAAATTGTACAAGTACAAGGGGGTAAATTGATGAAATTGAGTTGAACCAGGCTATTATCGTAGCTTGGTTCGATCCGGTAAACTTCCGACCTCGGCATCTCTGTTGATTGTGATCCAAAACGAAGCCCTAATTTGATTTAATTTCTTTCGTCTTTATATAGAGTTTAATTTAATTAATTAATAAAAGAAAGGAAAAACGGGCTGGAGAGATATTTAATGTTAATGGACTGGATTTTTTTTTTCTTTTAACAAGGCTCGATTAGCCAGTCACAAGTGTATCGGAATTTCGATTTATGTGATATTCCAAAATTTTATACAGTTTGCGGAGCTGAAATATACTGGTTGGTTCGGTAAATTATCAAATTACCGATACTTTATTAAAATAGTTAAAAAATAATTAAAATTGAATTTTATTTATTCTTTATAATTTTAGTATAAAATCAATAAATCTTTAAGTAAAACTGAATTTACGGAATTTTGGGAAAAAAACACGAATTCCAAACTGAATTACTAGTTAGATATTCGTACATGCCAAAAATTCAGTTCGGATGGTTTGCCATAGGATCTAGAGCATTATATATGGGTTATTTCTCTCCCTCCATTGAGTCGTCATAATTTACATCAATCCATCAAACACTTGTCGAGCCAAGCAATGGAGGTAGATTTGATTTTTTTTCTTTTTTTCATTTTTTTGTTTGACCATAATAATTTATATTAATCAAGCAATTAATTATTAGTTATTTGTATTTTTAATAATTAGTACTTCGCTTATATAAAAGTTTTGTTCAATATGAATTGGTCTAATGGTTATGGTTTGTCGAGACGTCTATAACTCTATTGTACTAAATGCATTAGCTCTAGTACCCAATCTAATGTCACACCACACAATTTAACTACATCATTTTATTTACACGAATATTAATTAGACTTTGGTACCTCCATATATTAGAACTAAATTCAAATCACAAGTCAGAGTAACAAATAATATTAGCTTGGAATCCTATATAATGGGAGTTCAATTACTGAAAATTTGAAAATGATTAACTTCTAAAGAAGGGATTACTCTGTAATATATGCATTAACTCTGTTTCTCTTTCACATCTTCGCACCTTGGGAGATTAGTATATCGCCGTACGGTAGCCTTTGTTCGACTTTTATGCAGTCTCGTGTAGCAAGAACTGTCACGTTATTCACAAATATTATTTCGAAGATTTTTTTATAGTGTAAGAAATTAGGTGGTGGAAGATGAAGAAATACCGCAGGTCTGGTAGAATAGCGATGCTGCTCTCTTTTTGTTCATCCCGAAAGCCAGTTGGTTTAGAGATTCTTCTTTTGCAGATCCTGGTGTTTCGAAGTGCGTCTTCAAGTGCCTGCATTTTATCGCATTCAAATCGTTGAAAACAGCTTATTCGAACGGCCAGACCTCGATCGTAAGCTTATTTGAATGCTAGAAAATTTGAGGAATGATAAATATTATTTATTACATTCTGATAGAATCTGTTATGGGATCAAGTGGCTGATTTGTGACCGGACGCTTTTGCGTTTGTGTCGGTCCAGTTTCCACCATAAGATCTGCAAAATCGACAAAAAAATCGAACAAGTACTTATTATATTCAGAGGTGAATTTCAGGAAACAGTAGTAAGAGAGAAACAGTTTTATGACTAATTTACCATGATCTGGTGTTGGCCCTTTTTTGGATAATTTAGCTAACTTAAAGCTTGGATCTGAATGCTGCCATGAAAGCTCCTCCGCCACTGGCTCGAGGCCGTTTCCGCTGTTCTTAGAAGCAGAATAGGGTCTCTTTTTGCCGGACCTGAACCATGTGAACAAACTCAATCAAGAACTTTATAATTTCATTCTTTATACTAAAGCAATTTACTATGTCCAGTACTTTTGTCATCTCCTCAATTAATTTCTGAATTTTGTTAGACGAAAAAACTGAATAGCTTTTGTAAGAGTTCCAGTGAACAAACTCACAATCCTGCGTTGACTTCTGAGTTGTGCGAGAAAAAACCATGTCCAGATCCTGAGCTGGGGATTGACCTAATTTCATCATCTGCAGCATCATACATACACACATTTTGTTCATTTGACTATTACAGAAAATCGACAAATTAAGACAGACGAAGACAAAGCATACCAGAATTTCCCGGGGTAGCCATCAGATTGGTTTTAGAGTCACTCACTCCATTGACCTCTTTCGATCCTAAGCCATTGTTTCTAAGGTTGTTCCTCAACTCCTTCATCAAGATCTCTGGTGGCATCTCATTGTTGTGTGTATTTGCTCTCTGCTTCTCAATTGAAACTCCCATTGATAAGGAGTCAACTCTACTCTGGAATTCTTCGAAAGGCTGCATCGTTCAAGTTTCTCAATTAGACAAAAAGAACAACATTTAATTTTCAAAAAAAATTGAAAAGAAACTCGAGGGTGGCTTACATCTCCCATGGGTTCCATAAAATGCATTCTTTCTGGTGGAGATGATGATGATGGTTCTTGTGGCTGACGCTCAGCGGATCGAACTGTATGAATGAAGAAACTGTAATCTTTAAGTTGTTCTTTCAAAGGGAAGAGTGTGCCGTGCATATAAGAGTGAAGAAAAAATCTAACCAGATGGTGAATCGTGTGGAAGTCGGGTACATTTCTTCCACATATCCAAAAGGGGTGCTGGATATTCGATTCGTCCATTTCCAATAGCAATTAACTTCTCCATCAGCACAACAGAAGGAAGTTCCATTTTAGTTGATATCTTCAACACGGACCAAGCATCCTTGGGCTGCAGGAGATTGACTCTAATGTCGTTCAACTCATATTACGTTTAGCTAAATTCAAACTAAACAGAAACAAAATAATGTAACGGTGCATTCTTTAGTGTATTGAGCTACCAACGAAATAGGTTCTGTCATCACTCTGGTCTACTAGCTGAACTTATTTTAGTAAGCTTTATCGTTTAGCGGAAGGAAACAATCTAAGACGCGCATATTGGGAAAATGGTAAAATATTGACAAGTATTACTACCTTTCTTTTCCCTCTTCTGTTTGACATGATGTCAGAAGTATCCTGCAGCCAAGATTGATAAATATGACCAGGAATGATATTTTGTTCATAGTCCATTGCTAAAGCTGCAGGTGTTTTTGTTCTTTTTCGAGCAAGCTTTCGCCTCACTTGTTCCTGCAGCAACAAAGATATGCATTAAAACTCTACTAGAGTCAATACATTATTATGCTAGTACAACATTTATTTAGAGACATATTAGACTACCAGTTTAGCTTCCTCGGCTTCATTAGACTGCTGCTTGACTTGTTCTTCGGGATGTTGTTCCTGGATTTCATCATCTGCAATTTCAGACATTATCATAATCATTGGTCAACACCCTGACACTCGACTATTGCTATTCAGAAGGAAACAACTTATTCCCAGCACATAAAAAGTAGAGACGAAAAATATGGTATGAAAAGGTTCTTTTACGCCAGAGGGCAAACACACAAGTAGTTTCAGCAAGTAGATGACAATACATAAGCAAATAGCAGAACACTGTCCTACTTTTATTCGAGGTCAGTATATTGAAAATCTAAAACTGGAGATGTAATCTATTGCCGGAAAATAAAGGATCGAGGTTATGTTTTCTGATTCCATTTACGGTTACTTACATTTTTGGTGCTCCTCTTGACGAGGTGGCGACGGTATGAGACTAGGGATCTCAGTCTGTTCAGGCGGAGTGTAATTCATTTGTGTCCCATCATCCCCTTCAATATCAAACCTGTTACAACACTCTTTACATCAAGAACATACTCGTAAAAAGAAGTGAAATAAAGCTGTGCAACTTCTAGACATAGATTATAACAGATACACCTAAACAGCGGTCTCTATTTTTTCACCTTTCAAAGCGATTGAATGTAGTGGTATCAGCCCGGAATGAATCATAATTATCAACCAAGGTAATATTGTCAGCATCAGCTGCAATCAAAATAGACATGGATGGAGGGGTTACTCGATTTGTATCAACTAGAAAACTGGAAAGAAATGGCAAGCAAAATAATGTATGTATTTCAGATCGAACAACATATACCTTGATGGTAGTCATGATTTAAATCACCCTCAAGGTTTGGATTTAAATAGGTGTCATCCACAGTATCCAACCTCTGCACAAAACGTATTCTGAGTTTTCTTCGAAACGGGGAAATGCAAGTAATCAACACAGTCGAAGACAGCAAAAACCACATAATTTCTATTGCAGTTTCAACATCACTGACTAATACGAAGCAAACAACACCATTTGTATTTAGAGCAGTTAAATGTTTCACATTAGCATAATAAGAATGTTAGGAATTGTCAGCTGCTACAGAAACGCACAATACATCTTTTATTTCGTAAATTAGCAACCGTCAGACCTCCAAGTTTATCAACGCCAAGTAGATAATACAAGAACATAAAAATGAATACCATGGCAATATATGAGGTCTGTTGAAAATCCATCATGACAGTTCCCTTAGAATATGGCACAGACTCTTCAATCTCCCCCAAGTCTTCGTTGCGATTAGGTGGCAGTGTAATAGATTCATATCTACATAAGGAAAACGGAAAATGTGAATCGAAATCAATGCGTATCAGTTTTTCGAGGACAGCTGTTAACAGGGGAAGAAAATTGCAATTGCCCTTTTGACCTCTGTGATAGCTTTGTCGCATAAATGTTTCATGAGTAAAATCTTGCGCAAATTTTTCCAATAACCAGGATAATTAATCTTTGAGGGTAGTTTATGAAATGAGCCAAGAGTAAATTCAATCAATTCGCTTAAATTACGGCTCATCGAAAATAACGTTAATCAAGAAAAAGGTGATGGTTAAACTCACTTGGCTTGAGATTTGCCCTTGGGAAGTCTAGTTGGATCTGATGGATCAGACTTAACTTTCCAAGCTTCATTTATCTCCACCTAAGCAGAGTAAGGATAATAGTTAATCTCAAAACTCGACAACAACATATCCTAATTAAAAATGAGAGAACGTCGACTGGAAAATTGGGTCAAATTGATGTTCTTACCAGCAGACGATTAACATCATCTGTAAATCAGAATTTAAATAAAAAATTAGTATGTAAGCATTTTATTACAGAAATTGGAGAAAAAATTAACCAGGTTGAAGAAACGAAGCCTACCGTAGAGGAGTTTCACTTTTCTTTCATAAACAATTACAACTCCACCTGAAACATGAAATAGCAAAAAGAATGTTAAGATTCTTGTAACGAATAAATCAGATTAAATGAAACGATAATTCAAACGATTTACCCATGAGAATTCCGGAAAGTCTGAGAGCCATGGGAACCGAGGGATTCAATATCTCTTCACTGTAACCAAAAAAATAAAATAGCAGGAAATCAGCTAAAAGTACAGAATCGTAAAAGCAAAACTGCTTGTCTGAAATATTATGTAGGGAAGAAGAGTTAATTACCAGATCTTGATAATGTTAAGCTTGTCTAGCTTTCTCCGATGGATTTTTGCATGCATCGTTGCAGCCATCCTTGAGAAACAGCCACACACATTACATACAGAAATTGAATCTTACTTCAGAAAAATTGAAATTACTATAGCAATAAATAATTAAACAGGGAAAGGGAAAAGGGAAATCATCAAACAAAAGGTATTTCTACGACCGCAATACAAAATCAGAAACACACAGTCACACACAGACAAATTAACAAACAGAAGATCGTCAGGAACTCAAATTCACGTCAAAACCCACACAAAGGAAACAATTAAACTTCAAAAACAAAAATCCCAAACCCAAAACAGAGCACTAAGTCATATTTCGCGCAATAAAACAACGGTCATAATTTTATCCAGGCTCATGCTCCATACAGATCAAAGTAATTAAGCGCTAAAACAGAAATCATGGTATTACGAAATGGTCGATGAGGGAGAAAAACAAAGCTAAATTAAAAACAGTGAAGAAATTAAGTGTAAAATATTCACCATATTTGGCCGAGCGGAGCTTTTCGAGCTAGAAGCTGGTGAGAGTAAAACATTTTTTTCCGATTGTTTGAGAAATTTGAGAGCCATAGCTGCGCAACACCACTATATATATATATACACACACACTACCGAGAGAGAGAGAGAGAGAGAGAGAGATTTGGTGGTGTATGTATACTGTATGTATATGTGCAGTCGTGCAGAGGCCGTGCAGTGTAACAAACTGAGCAGAGAGAGAAATTGGTGCATGCCGAAAGAATGTTCTCTTACTAAAGTTACCCACCGGTGCACAGTTTATCAGTACTATTTTCAAAATTAGATTCATTATTAGTTATTAGTTATTACACAAAAAAAAAAAAAGAAAAACAATAGTAGAATAAATAAATTAGATATGCAAATAATAGTTTATCTATGCAAATTAAATAATTGGAATTAATTAATTTGACATGCAATTATGAAAATGTGTTACTTATATCATAAAATTGTATAATATTTAGTATATATGCTTGTTGTTATATATAATTTTGAAATTATGTGTTAACATGACACATGGTTTGATACTACTTAGTACTTGCTATTAAATTTTGATAAAATAATAATAATTTCTTACGAAGCAAGGCGACTCGTGTCCTTTCTCCATTGACGGTGACCCCCAACAAGGTCACGTGAGCTTCACACTTTACACATCAGCATCATCTTCTACACGCAGTAAATCTCTAATGGATGATCCATTTTTCCTATCTTCTTCCTCAGATTATCGGCTATGGAGAAATTAATCGAATTATCCGACCATGAAATCCACGTAGACTTCGCTTTGGGATGCAAATGCCGCACAAATATTTGCCTCAGATCACTCACTTCAACTTCTCCGGTAGCTTTTAAGGTGCAGACGTCTTCCCCGCACAAGTTCCTGGTCAACCCGCCGAGTGGACTCGTCGCGCCGCTCTCCTCCGCCACATTCCAGATCGTCCTCAAACCCCAGTCCAACCTCCCTGCCGCCTTCCCCCGCTCCCCCTCCGACCGGTTCCTTCTGAAAACCGCCGTCGCACCTGAACTCGGTGCTGACTTGCCGGAGTCGACTCAGTCCGAGATCGTTAATCGGTGGTTCAACTCCGCCCCTCACCGCCCCACGTACGACGTCAAGCTCAAGGTCTACTTCGTGGGGCCCTTTCTCCTCACTCACGCAGTGGGTGAAGGTAATTTCGAGGCGGTGAGAGGAATTGTCAAACGACAGCATTCCGTTGTTTCTGAGTTGTCGGCTCCGGATGCCGAGTCGTTGTACCGAGTTGCGACTCAGTCCCCTGAGATTATGGGTTTGCTTTTGGAGGCGGGGTTGAGGGTTGACGTACGCCGGGAACTGTACGACGACGTGAAGTGGGCGTCTAGGGGTTGGACGAAATTGCACGTGGCGGCGGCGTTTGACCAGACGGAGGAGGTCGAACAGCTGGCCAAGGAAGAATGCGGCGGCGTTGAATGCAGGGATAAGGAGGGGCGGACGCCGCTGCATCTGGCGGCGAGTAAAGGGCATTTGGGCGGCGCTAGGGTGTTGGTGAGTGCAGGCGCAAACGTGGACGCGAGGAGCAAGGACGGCCGGACGGCTTTGTATCGAGCGGCGGCGAATGGAGACCGAGGGATGGTGGAGATGCTGTTGGGGGCTGGGGCGGACCCCACCATTGGTGACGTGGACCATTGCCGTTCAGCCATTGATGTTGCAAGAGATAAGTGCCACGTAAGTACTCTCACCTTTTCTTTTTGCTGGTTATCGAAATTTCAAATTTGTGCTGTTGATTGGATCTTGATTTAGGGTTGATGGTATTATAAATTCAGAAGCTGAAACAATGGCAGAAATTAGGCGTTAATTAAGAGTGGTTTATAAGAGAGATTCATTAGATTCGGATTTCGGACACATTATCTTCAGAAAATCCTTCAACAGCATAATGTGCATTATTCAGTACTAATCACTTCTTACTATTATCAATTTGATTTACACATGCACGTTTAGGCTTAAGCTCGACTGTTTAGAAGATAAGAGTTTCGTTGCTAGGTTTCCTGTCGTGAAGTATCAAGAAAATTCGTTCTGCCGAAAGAACAGGGGCACAAACCTTGATCTAATGCATAAAGTGCTTCAGCTAAAGAGCGGACTAATTAGGTTATGCAGTTGTCGTATTCTGATCTTGTTATTGATTCGGGACCGTTGATTGGTAGATTACTCTTGATTCATTGATTATTTATTTCACGAAAACTGTTGATATTCGATTCTACTTAAGTTGATGCATCTCGTTCAGTCCTGTGGGTTACTAGAATCGTAATCTTAGCAGCGCAATAGATGCTTCGTAGAGTCGTTAGTTCGGTGTAGGATATAGCATATGACAATGAATATATCAAGAGAATTGCTGCCAGCTGAAAATTTTGATCTACTCTTCATATCAACTGAATTTGTCGTCTTCATATATTTCCGTGATTAGCCTTAAGAAGTTAATGATGTTCAATTTCATGATTCGGTTCATATATACAGAGACAAGTATGTAATTAATGTACTAAATACAGCCTCTCATCAATCTTTATCAACAAACCTTGTAGTGGGACATAGTTAAAATACTCGAACGTGGCGAAGCGGTACTTCAAGCAGCGAGGCGTGGAGAAATCGAGAAACTCGAATCACTACTCGAAAAAGGGGCAACCACAAATTTCTCCGATCAGTACGGACTCACAGCACTCCACGTGGCAGCTATCAAAGGTAACAAAGACGCTGTCATGATACTCGTCGAGTTGGGAGCTGACGTGGACTGCCAGGATGGCGAGGGGCACACGCCCCTACACCTGGCGGTCGAAGGAGGGAGCGTCGAAACTGTCGAGGTTCTGATAAACAGAGGCGCTGATATGAATGCCAAGAACAAGAAAGGTGGGACCCCCTTGTGCATTTCCAAGCTGTTGGAGTATGAAGACATCACTCAGCTTCTACAAGGCAAAGGGGGCTTGCCTTAATATGTAAGGGTTTTTTTTTCTTTTTTGTTATTCTAGTAGGCAAGGGTTTGTATTATGTATTAGTTTGCTGGTAATTTTATTTATTTATTTTTGACCAATTGTATTGTTTGAATGTGTGGCTACTACATGAAACTTTTGGGGTGGATATAAAATTTAGGGACTTGCTTTTTACGGTTTGAAAATTGCTCTTTACGGTTTATAACAAAAAACATTTCTCTCTCTAAAACCTCAAAACTTCCCAAAAAAATTCAAAAATCCCCAAAAAATGCATAAAAGCCCAACTTGGGTGCCCATTCATGCAGTGCACGCCCAAGTTGGGCGTGCAAGCTGCATTTGGGCGCCCGAGTTGGGCGTCCAGTGCAAAAAAAAGGTTTTCTTTTTTTTAATTGAACTCCCAAGATGGGCGCCCAAGGCGTGTAGTTTTGCAAAAAAAAAACCCTACAAATCGATTTGTAGGGCTTTTTAACATGAAATTGGTTTTGTAATCGACCTACCCAATGCATATTTCACATAAAAAAATCGAAATTACCTCAAAAAATCGAAGCCCAACCCTTCTTCAAGCTTGATTTCGATTTTTTTTTTTTTTTTTGCTATTTGCAGTTTGGGGGGTTTTTGTATTTTTTTGGGAAGTTTTGGGGTTTTAGAGAGATAAAGTGTTTTTTGTTATAATTCGTAAATAGCAATTTTCAAATCGTAAAAAGCATTTCATAAAATTTAGGGTTAATTAAGGCCACCTCTGAGGTAAGGTCAAATTACTAAAAAATCCCTCACGTTTTGAAAATTAAAATCACCACTCAACTATGGATATTCTTACGCGTCCACCCTTGCGGTGTCAAATTTAGTGAAATATTCTTCAGTTTGTACCCTTTTATCCAATTCGAACTTCACATTTTGAAACAAGATGATTCATAGTTGAATGGATGGTTGTAATTACCATTTGGGATTTTTTTTTCATAATTTGATCTTACATCATGTGATTTAAAACTCTTTTTTTTTTTTCACCAATCATATAGTTGGTTAAATTACACTCACCCATGAGAGTGAAGTTATATTACGAAAGAACTCCTCCTTGTGTTTGGATAATTACAACCATCTCCCTCAATTATGAATATTCTGACACATACACTCTTATAGTGTTAAATTCAACAGAATTTTCTAGATTCCGTGGTGCTCTCTAGTTTGTAATCGTCTTTTATCAAAAATGTAGTTTTTAATACACCACAATCAGATATTTACAAGCCAACAAACACATTTTATAATAATTTTATTTCAAAATGTGGACCTTGAATAAGGTAAAACGAGTACAAACTGAAGAATATTTCACTAAATTTAATGCCACGAAAGTATACATATAAGAAGATTTATAGTTGAATTACATATAAAAAAATGATGAATTTTTTTCATAATTTAATTTTCTCATCGGCAGACCATAATTTAACAGTTTGAACGTCTGGCTACAATCATGAAACTTTTGGGGTGGGGATAGAAAATTATTGTTGTCAGAGAAAAAAGATGTTTGTGTATGTCGGCACGAATATTTTTTAGTTGTTTAGATGCTTTGAATTGATGAGATGAGATCATGTCATAGTCTACTATATTTAAACTGTTTAATTAATTTGATTTTTTCGTTTCTGTAATCTCTTTTAAATCCATTGACTATGCAATTTTTATATGAAGTAATTGTCACGATCGTCTTATTATTTTATTTTTATTTTTCTGGAATTAAATATGCAACTGCACCACCTATCACATTTGGATCTTACTGCTGCTCCTCATTGTTCAGACAGCTGTTTTGTATCTAATTCTATTATATTAATTATTCTCTTAACTAGAAAAGTCAAAACACAAAGACTCATATTGCAACACAAACAGAAATCTAAACATGCAACATCACCATTTATTCATATTTACTAAAAATAAATAAAAAAACATATTAATATGTGTAGATAAATGGTGATTTCAAAAAACCACAAGATCCAAATTTCCACATTAAAATCACCAACAACTCAAAGAAATATCTCACAAATTTGGTTTGTGTGTTGGCTAGATAGCTAAGTGTGAGGAGTGAGGACCCATTTCTTTATTTATTCCAACAATCATTATGTTTCATTATATGCTAAAATTAGACAATCATTGACATTACGAAAATAAGTTACCATTTTTTCTTCAAGTGATGACCTAGCGTTTGAACTTTGAAGTAAGTGAATTGTGTCAATTGATCCAAATTCAAATTTCATATATTTTCCCCTCCAATATGAGTTACCAAAGAGATTATTAATAAATTATTGTAATATATAATATTCATAAAAAAATAATACCAACAAGAATGAGAAAAATATAGTTTTCATCCCTGATGTTTGCTCCAATTTCATATTTGGTCCCCCATGTTCACAAAAAACACATTTAGTCCCTCATGTTTCAATAATTCAACACTTTTAGTTATTTTAGTCAATTTACCATTAAAACTAACAGAATCAAACATGTTGCCATCACTATCATAACTGATGGATTAACGGTTCATTGACGGACATGACCAAAAGTGTTAAATTATTGTAATATAAAGGACCAAATATATTTTTTGTAAACATGGAAACCAAATGTAAATTTGAAGCAAACTTGAGAGATGAAACCTGTAAATTTCCCAACACGAATCAAATAAGCATTTACCTTCAGTTTGATGACTTGCATTAATGGAGTTGGTTTGAAAATCGACGTATCTCAGCCATACACGTGTAACAAATCCAGAACTGCTCTCAGTTTATCTCGAGAGAAACAATAAACAAAAATTCACCCGCCTTCTTCTCCACTGCTCTCTCTGATCTTTCCATTCCCACTGCAATTCCTCAAACCCTCCTCCCCAAAACAAAATGCATCCTCTTCTTCTCATCCTCTCCTTAATCCTCCCACTCGCCACCGCCGCCTCAGCGCCGCCGCTCCACGAATCGCACCTCACCAAGCACCACATCCCCCGGAAATCCAACGCGTCGTCGTCAACCGCAGAGTACGTCGAGGTCACGCGCCCCCTCCCGTACGACTCACTCACCCCCACGTGCACCCTCCCCGTACTCTCCCACACATTCGGCAACACCGTCGACCTCCCGCCGACCACCGCCAACTACTCCACTCCGTTCAACTGCACGTGGACCAACGCCGTCATCCAATTCTCCGCCGCCTCCAACGGATCGCAGTACGCCCGCATCGCCGCCGTATGGCTCTCCGGCGCGGAGATCCTCCGCACCAGCACCCCCGAGCCGACGCCGGAGGGCATATTCTGGAGCTTCCGCAAGGACGCCACCAAATACTCCTCCATCCTCCGTCAGTCCAACCTCACCCTCGCCGTAATGCTGGAGAACGTCGTCAACGACGTCTACACCGGCGTCTACCGAGTCAACGTCACCCTCCTGTACTACAACGTCTCTAACGGCACCACCAACGGCACCGCCGCCGTCAATCGCAGAAAGTCAACCATCAGGAAATTGAAACACAACCACCACTCAGTCTCGCTCGACTGGAAGAACTCCTCCGAATTGAACGACAATCCGGCCGATTTAATCATCCCAATCTCCGCGATCGGAGACGAAGGGTTCTGGTTCAAAATCAAGAGCGAATCCGACGCGGTTTTGCAGGGGATTCAAATCCCACTCAACACGTACAAAGCCGTGGTCGAGGTGTACGTTTCCTTTCACGGCAACGATGAATTCTGGTACTCAAACCCCCCAGATGCCTACTTGGAGATGAACGGCTTACCCACACAGAGAGGCCATGGTGCCTACCGCGAAGTCCTCGTCAAACTGGACGACAATGCCGTCGGATCTGTAATTCCATTTCCGGTGATCTTCACCGGAGGTATCAATCCTCTGTTCTGGGAGCCAATAGTTTCCATCGGAGCTTTCGATTTGCCCTCTTACGAAATCGACATAACCCCGTTTTTGGGGATGCTGCTCGACGGCAAAACCCATTACTTCGGTCTTGGTGTTACGGACGCCATCTCATTCTGGCTAGTCGATGCGAATCTGCATTTATGGCTGGATGATAAAGCAGATAAAGTCCAGGCTGGAGCTATAAAGTACAGCGATCCCAGCAGCTGCATTGAACGTGAATCGAAGTTTTATCAGCTGAATGGGAAGTTCGAAATCGAGTCGAAGAGGGAAAGCGAGTTTTCAGGGTGGGTGAATTCCAGTGCGGGCAATTTCACCACTTTCGTAAAAAGAAAATTGAAATTCGAAAACACGATCGAGTTCAAGCTTAACGGAACCGAGAAGAAAATCGAGCAGGAAGTGAAGTTGACTACTGAGGTGAAGGTGAGTACTATCACAGGGATCGAGATCTCGAAAGTTACCGTTGAGAGTAAATACCCTCTTGAAATAACTACCACAAATTTGCCTGGATCGGGAGATGGTAACTACACGGTGATTACGAAGTTGGAGCAGTCGTTAAAGGAGGAGAAGACAGTTGGCAGAGTTAAGAGCAAGTTAACGAATACACAGAAATGTTACGGGTGGATGTCTGTTCAGGACCATGAGGTTTTGTCTGGTTCGGGGAGTACGGATCAAAGCTATTCTGTGAATGATAGTTTGGGTTGTTATGCTCGGAAGGTTTCGGCTGAGGGTGGCAATATTACTATAGACTCGGAGAATTTTCTGTGTGGATCTGCTGCTATTTAACTTCATCCGGAGTCGTTTTCAAACTAGAATAAATGCCTCTTATTCTTGGGTTCTCTCTTTTCTTCCTCTTTCAGCTTGTGGTTCCACTTTTTGATGTAATTTGTTGTATTTTTGTGAGTTGTTTTGTGTTCGATTTGGTGTTGGGCGATATCGAATAATAGTTTTGTAAGAGGTTGTAATGTTTATCGGTTGCCATTGGAAGTTTGTAATACAAGTTGAGCCAAGGTAGATTTTAGTTTCAGTTGGTTCGTTGCTAATTCTGCTTTTCTTCAAATTCCTTGGTCAAGCAAAGAACCAACAGAGAAGAAGCAACATCTTAACCTACTCTTCTGTTAGTATATATACATATTTGTATGTGCATGCTCTGTTTTAAACCAAAGTGAGGAAATTAATGTTGTAAAGACATGAATAAACTATAAATAAACCAGAACATAATCTTGAATTTAACCGAGAGTGACCCCAATATCCATGATTAAAAGATTGAATAGTATGAATGTCTTTGCCAAAATTGAGAGCATTTTGAAAAAAAGAAAATGAACACTACTCCAAGAATCACATTTTAATATCAGTTACACACGACGACTGTATCTAGTTTCGAAGATGGGTGTGAAGAAAAAACAAACAAAAATGTCGATCAAGATTCTCAAACTGAAAATATTCATTCTGTTATACCAGTTCCGGAGTTCTCCAGATCAACCTCTCCCATTCCAGTATCCTCTTCCTCTTCACTGCCTTCATCGCCACTGACTTCCTCGTTTTCACGACTTAGCTTAGCCATTTGTTCAGCAAGTAATTTATCTTCTCTTTCACTCACCTATATACAAGACCATACTCATTATTATATGTTTGGATATGGGGAAAATGGTCATTGATGACAAAAAACAGAACCGAAAAGTAAAATTGAAAATTATATGTAGTGATCCTCACCGCTCTTGCTGCCTCCTTGATTGTAAGTTTTCCTTTATGACGTTCGATTTCTTCAGTGCATGCTTCAATTGCCTTGTTGAGGATTGCAATACCTTGCTCCTGCATTGCAAAATATAGTGAAGTCAGAATCTAGAAATTCCATCTGTTACTACTGCACATAATTGACATAAAATGCAACATTACATACACTGACAACCGTGCGCTAATTTTTTCATGGTAGTGTTCATGACATGAGCACTGATATCACAATCACAATCACGCGAAGCAATATGGCAATGCTTAGCAATAGAACTCAACTCAACTCATGCCAATATTTTTTCCATACTCATTCGGAATCAGAGATTCACAACAGGGTAAAAGAAGATTTGAAGGCATATATTATACCACAGATATAAAGAAAGTATAATTTTAGTGTGCAACCATGCCTCAGAGTGAAGTAGCAATGCAGTGGTTATTCAATTAAACTCTCGGGGACCATTTGTTTTTCAATGCAAAGCGAAAAACAAAGTCCACTAAGAAATGCTGTATAGAACTTGGTAACAACTAACAACAATTAATGAAGACAGGTAGAAAATGTTAACAAGATGGCAACAGAAATGTAGTCCAAGAACATCTTGTAGTATATATATGACATGTAGATTAACCTTTCCATTTTCTTCAGAAAATCATCTCAATCCAATTAAAATTTACTACTGGAAATAGGAAGAAGGCTTGTAATTAGAAGTGGCACAATCAAGTCAGGACTGAAAACTGAGCATTGGGTAGAATCTCTGGATAAATGATAAAATGTCTAACCGAGCAAATGAAGATATTATGAACTAAATTAATGATGCCTGGAGATGCTCACGACTAACGTCTCAAAGTTGTAGACTTTTAAGGCCCAAGCATCAGTACTGTATCTGAGCAGGAGTCCAGCTCTAGCAAATGTAACTAATCTACTAACAAGAAAAGCTCTAATTTCAACTTAAAAAATTTACCAAGCTAAGGACAGCATAAAATTCCTGTAATGCAATATGGTGCCTTAATTGCTAACAAATCAGATAATATGAATCACTTGACATGAAATCAGTTGAGATGATATGAGCGACGGTCAACAAGATTAGCGAGCCATTTCCTAAATAACATGCCCTTTTTCAACATATTCATGGAGGATAACGCTGTGGTATTTTAACAGTTAAATAGAACATGTAGCAATCTCAAGATAACCAACCTTGCACGACCATCAAAATATTAGCAATTACCTTGTCAAGAGTTTGTGTGTTAAGGACATATGCCGGAGGAGCAACAAGTTTAATCTTAACAGGGCAATCCTTGTTGCCAGCAGCTTCAGCTTTACGCATGGCTTCCTGCAAATCCCATCACAAATATAGTACTTGTAACAAAGAAACTTCTCTTGCCGTAAGATATTGAAGTGTTGAAGAATGGGTCATAAGTGAATGATTAAGACCTTTATATGCAAAACACCATCGAACTGAAAACATTTCATTTCAATATCTGCACGTATCTTCAAAGGTTGAGGCGTCATTCTTCTCCTAATGTTTTTCACTAGAGCATCCTTTACTTCATCCGAGATAGCAGGAGCCACCTTCTTCACCTACAGAATAACTAAATTTAAATGGCCATACAAACATTTTGAAGATGATAAATGTAAATCTTAATGTGAATGAAAACTACCTCCTGTCCATCAGGGCCAACTTCTTTGATTTCACGGGTGAGGGTATCTAGCACCGAATCGGGATCATTAACAATTAATTTAAAAGCCTGTAGCATTGTATGCAAATTCATTAAAGTTGATTCACATAAACAAAATTGAAGCAATAATTATAAATGAAAATTTGGAACCAGCAAAGAAACTCACCTCAAATGCATGGCCGTACTTCCTGTATAACGGCCAGCCAACATGGATATAGAGATCCTACCACAAATTACTTGTCATTAGTAAAACTCATAGAAATGTCAGAAGTCAGAACAGGGCAATAAGGTAAGAATTTCAATAATTTAAAGAAATACTGCATCAAAGACCACTAGCGGAAACAATAACTACAGACTCCAACTTGAGACAAATGTATGAAGTATGAAATCAAATCGAAATAGCGATGAAATACGTGGGCGAAACAAAATAATTGGGGAATTCATATGAAAACCTTCAACGCTATAATTCATCTTACAAAGAACAACCTAAATCACCAAATATGCATTTCCTAACCCAAATTGTCACCAAATTCATCAAACAACTCAAGTAATTAAAAAAAATCAAATCTTTTTTTACAAAATATACCAACCTCAAGATCAACCGACATGGTTTCAGCAACATGTCGCATAATCGAATGAACCAGCTTACTCTTATTGAACCTTTCCTCGCAGCCCTGAATATCCTCCTCGGAGACACGCCTTTTGCTAAGATCGATGTAACCCTTCTCTTTATCAACACGGAGTACCATCACTGGCTCGATGCGGCCGACCTTGATGAGGCTGCTTATGCTCCGAATACGGCGGCGGGAGAGCTCAGAGAATAGAATCATGCCCTCGATATTGTTGTACTCCAGGAGTGAAACGTACGCGCCGCTGTCCGCCATGCTCTTGACCTGTATCATCACCGCATGGTCCACCTCCGGGTACTTGGCCTCGTACATCCGGCACTCCAGGTTCAGCCCGTTTGTCGCCATCGAATTCGTCGGGGCTTCACTCGGGTCGATAACGGTGAATTAGGGTTTTCTGGTTAGGGTTTTCTGGACAGGAAATCTGACACAGATAAAAAGGGCTTCGGAATATTGACTAGTAAATTTAGAGTGAGAAATGGTTTTAGAGAGAGAGAGAGAGAAATCACACTCGCGAATAAGGGATGGGGCTGTGAGTTAATAATGGTAATTAAAATTTACAGCCCTCAACTTTCCTTTATGTGAGATTATCCCCCGTTTGTATCAAATATGTTAAATTTAGTCCAATGGTAATAAAGGCTTTTCTCTCGAATGAGTAGACCGGCCCACTTTTAATTTGAGCCCAATAAAGTGTTTTACCTTTCATTTCTTTTTATTTTTCTCCTTTTATTATTTATTTATTTATTAATTATTTTTACTGGTGTATTTTTTATTTATTATTATTCCAGCGATAATATTATTTTATTTTTTCACAGTTATACAATAACTAATTTATGCATTAAAATGCTTAAAAATAATAAAATAACCATAGAAAAAAATAAAAATAAAAATTACAGTTATTGACGATAGAAAAGTCAAAGAAACAAAAACTGCTCTTCATTTGTTCTCAATTGAAGAAAGAAAAAAAGGAAAAAGAAAAAAAAAAGGTTTAAACTTTTCTCTCACTACATTTTAGAGAGAGAGAGAGATGGTGGTGGAGTAGTTCAATACGTAGAAGCTGTTGGGGGGTTTTGTTCTTGTCGGTGGGGGAAAGGCAGCAAACGCCGTCGGAATTTTTGGATCTGCTGTATGGAGCGAGCGCCAAACTCGGCAGTTGATTTTAATCTTCCAAGGATCTGATGGTAATGAAAACTAATTTTCCTTCGAAATTTCATCGTCTGTATTTTTGTTGAATTAAGTTTTATGAATCTCTGCATTTTCGTTTTATGGTTTCTAGTGAGTAGGCTTACGAAGATCTCTGATCTCGAGTTTCTTTCTTCTCTCCCATTCCGTCCGTTTCTGCAATATTTGATACGATACAGAGTGCTTAAGTTGATGTAGTGTGGTGTAATGGCTTTCTTTGTGAATCCGACATAACTGCAGAATTGCAGCAGTGAAACATGGAATTAAAGTTTTTGATGATACCGAGATTTACGTATTCAATTATTTTTACGGAGTGAACCATTTTCTCTGTTCGATTTGCGTCACGGTTGGTAAATGATCCTTTTGATGTATGTAACTAAAGCTTTGTTGTATCGATGAGTAGTGAGGGGATAGATACGTGTAGGCGGATGCAAATGTATCGATAAAGTTTTGCTAAGTCGTCTGGCATTGAGTTGAATCTCTATCAACGGTTCACCATGCATCCAAATTCATATTTTTCAGAGTTCCTAATTTTGAATGATGTAATGTTAATTAAATCGGGTGAAAATTCATAGATTGGTATTTTGTCCATTCATGGACTTTGCGAGGCTTTTAGGTTTGATTGGAGATGTCTGTAAATAACAAAATTGTATAGAAGACGTTCGATTTGAATTTGTGATCCACTGCACTTTTATTTATATTCGTTGTTCCATGGGATATTGTTTTCCAAATCAGATGTTTATTTTTTCCCTTTGCATACATGGAAATGACTAGAACACCGTAAGTTTAACTTACGACCAAATTCTAAGATCTTCGTAAACCGTCAACGATTATGAGAAAACTCTTGGTTCTCGATTCAGATTATACCCTATGTTATTGTTTTCTGCTTAATGTTTCTGCTCTAGTTTCATCTCTCTAATTCAATAGTTAAGGCTATACGTTTATTGCTGTTTTATGTTTGTCATTTATCTTTCACCTCTATCAAATAATATGGCTGTATTTGTTATGTGGATTCTGCAGGGCTCATGTTATTCGTTCGACTAGTTCATTGCACTCAATTTCTGCAGAGCTTACACGTAATCTGCTAATTTGTTGTAGATTGTTCCGGAAGGGGTAACACAAATAATTTTGATTACTACTCGAAATTCCTTTAGAGATGGTGTTCAGTAAATTCGCAGAATTGTTTTCAGCCCAAAAGGCCTCTACATACAAATCACCTGGATTGCCTCCTATGCCTAGTTCTGTTCACGCTCATCCTTTTTCGAGCTCAGAGAAGAAGACTAATTTGAGACACTCCTCTTCCCTTCAAGATTTTTCTACCTACCGCCAACTTGATATAGAAAACGGAGTAGATATAGCTTCAGGTAATAGATTTCCACCATTTTTATTACAGAAAGAAAATGGTATAAAAACTCTGTCCAAGGAGAAGATATCACCAGGAATTTCATCCACACGGAAGAAGTGGTTAAAAGTCATTTGTGTCCTCGTCATCTTACTATTCATCTCTTTCCTTTTATTCGCTCTTCAATTTATTTATTCCAAGTGGTCCAGAGGAGCTTCAAAGTACTATGTTGTCCTAGACTGTGGTAGCACCGGGACCCGCGTTTATGTATACGAGGCGTCCATTAATCACAAACGAGACGATAATCTCCCCGTTTTATTAAAATCATTGCCTGAAAGTTTGCAAAGTGTGTCCCACAGTGGGCGGGCTTACAAGCGAATGGAGACAGAGCCTGGATTGGGCAAATTGGTGAACAACGTTTCGGGTTTGAGCGAAGCAATAAAACCTCTTATCCAATGGGCTGAAAATCAAATTCCGAAAAAGTTTCACAAAACTACTTCTCTGTTTCTGTGTGCTACAGCTGGAGTTCGAAGGCTACCGAGTTCAGATTCCGAATGGCTTCTTGATAATGCCTACTCCATTCTAAAGAATTCTCGTTTTTTATGCAAAAAAGAGTGGGTAAAAGTCATCACTGGCATGGAGGAAGCTTATTATGGATGGATAGCTTTAAATTATCACACCGGGGTTTTGGGGGCCATTCCTAAAAAGGAAACTTACGGTGCGCTCGATTTGGGTGGCTCTTCACTGCAGGTTACTTTCGAAGGCAAACAAGATAAGTATGATGAAACGAGCTTAAATCTAAGCATTGGCTCTGTTAACCATCATCTAAGTGCCTACTCATTATCCGGATTTGGACTCAATGACGCTTTCGATAAATCCGTTGCTTATATTATCAAAGGGCTTAAGAAGATCACTGATTCGGATTTAGCAAGTGGCAAAGTCGAAATTAAGCACCCTTGTTTGCAGTCTGGTTACAAAGAGCTGTACATTTGTTCACATTGTTCGTCGGAGTTGGGTAAAGGGGAAAAATCCGGAGCTCCAGTTCAGCTCGTTGGAGCTCCGAATTGGGAAGAATGTAGAGCGCTTGCTAAAGTTGCTGTCAATTTGTCTGAATGGAACAATCATAGTAGAGGAAGTGATTGCGAAGTGAATCCATGTGCACTTGCAGAGAATCTACCTCGTCCAATGGGCCATTTCTATGCCATGTCTGGATTTTACGTTGTGTACCGTTTTTTCAACTTAACTTCCGATTCTACCCTTGATGATGTGTTAGAGAAGGGCCGTGAGTTTTGTGACAAGAATTGGGATGTTGCAAGAGAGAGTGTTGTACCTCAGCCTTTTATAGAACAGTACTGCTTTAGGGCGCCTTATGTTGTGCTACTGTTGAGAGAAGGACTGCACATTACTGATGGACAAGTGATAGTAGGTTCCGGAAGCATCACTTGGACACTTGGCGTTGCTTTATTTGAAGCTGGAAAGGCTTTTGCGTACAGTGCGGAACTTCGGAGCTATTATATATTTCGAGTGAAGATAAACCCGTTTGTTCTTTTTGCTGTTTTATTTGCTTCTTTGTTTATCTTGCTTTGTGCTTTGAGCTGTGCTGGCAAGTGGTGGGTCCCGAAATTTTTGCGGAGGCAATATCTTCCGTTGTACAGGCATAATAATAACAGTGTGAAATCGGGATCGGTTCTAAATATTCCGTCTCCTTTTCGATTTCGTTGGAGTCGTCCCATTGATATAGGTAATTAAATAAAACATTGGCAATTCTTGAAATTTGATTTACTCAAAGTTTTCTAAATTAGTTTGATTATTGTGTTTCAGGGGATGGAAGGGCTAAGACACCACTAAGTCCAACAGTAGGTGTCGGTGGTGGTGGTGGTGGTGGAATTGAGTTTGCTGAGTCATCGTTGTATTCTCCCGCGAGGAGTGTACCACATAGTCAGTCGTCGGGTAGTTTAAGAAAGATGCAGTTTGATAGTAATAATAATAACCTAGGATCTTTCTGGACACCTGACAGAAGTCAAATGCGTTTGCAAAGCAGGAGATCGCAGTCTAGGGAAGACCTCAGTGCTTCAATTGCTGAGGTGCATTAGGTGAAAGAAAGCTCTGATGATGGTTTGCTGCAAATGAAATTATTCTGATTTTGATTTTGTCAACCACAGCCGAAGCACGAGGTCGGGAAAGTAATTTACCCTTGGTGCAAGGGTAACATAGTCCAACTGTTTTCTCTTGATTTGCTTTTTATCCTGCGAATGTCGTTGAAGTTCGTCTTACAGTGGTTACTAATAAAAGAAGCAGAGAGATTTCTGGATTGATCAACTTTTTCACACGGGAAAAGCCGATTGACATTTGATGAAAAATATATACATAGATCGTAACCATCAATACGCCTTTTCAGTGAATTATTTCACTGAAAATGGACAAGATGGCAAGTTCTGTAAATAATCATGTTGGAACAAAGTTTTGTGAAGCAGATGGAGTGTTACTATGAAGACACTACCAATAGATTCATTTGTTGATGCTCCTCGAAGAATTCTTGGAACGAACTCTAAATGTTTATAGTCATTGTTTCATTTTGGCTTACAATTCTTGGATATTATTGTAATTTCTTGGCAAAAGTTATATATAGAAGCTGTCTTGATTATATACATTCTTGCAAATATTGTCTTTTCTGCCTATTTTTATCAACCATGATATTGATATTAGTTAGTTTATATTTATAATCTGTTTCCTGCTCTAAAAATATCCTGTTGCCTTAAGTCGAGCTTCTTTAAAAATTTAAACCACTCCAACGAGAACAATATTTACAACGAAGAATATGAAATTAATAAATCGTCAGCTACATGGGAACTGTAATCTCTTGAAATGAGAATTGTTAGTGTAACTGAGAATAACACCCTCACGAAAGCCGAGACCAATTATTAATTTTGATCACGGTTCGATAAAAACAAGTAAAGAAACATTAGCTTCTCCTCGTGTCGATCTACAACTCAGATTCCTTGGTTTGTTTAGCACTGGACGAGAAAATCCAACTCAATATTCGTGAAAACGTACTAGTTGGAGCTGTTTGCTTGGGTTTTTCAGACTCCACTGTGCAAAGAGCATCGTAATCGTGCTTCAAATGAGGATAAGCTATTTTTTCCTGAGAGAATAAAAAATATTGAATTTTCTTAAGCTATTTAATTAACAATCATTTCGTTAGACTAAATCGCAGAATTAAAAGTTCAAAATTAGCGTACCTTAAACTCCTCAAATGGGCAAAAATCCGAATTTCCGCAACCCTATCCACAGAAAGTGACATGCCAATGTGAGAAATATTTTCTTTTTTTCTTTTTTTCTTTTTTTCTTTTTTTATTTTTTATCATATCAATAGAAAGCAAGAGAAGATTATAAAGAACAAAGATAAACAACCAGAACAGTATTAGCAAAAACCAGAAAATTAGAGTGTAATAAGCTTACAGCCAGTTGAACAGGGCGTTCGTTGTGCAATACTTGAACAAAGTATTTGCTTGTCTCGTTGGCTGAGCCGCAGCTATATAGAACAAGCATGTTATTTCCAGCAAACGGGGCAACTGTGCTGCCACGCCAGCTTCTCTTCTGGGGAGGTTTAAGAGGCGGTTGCAAAGGTTGTTCGTTTAGTATTTGCTGAAACTCTGATAATACAGCAGAATACTAATATAAGGGTGGATCCAAAACAGGTAAACCAGAAAACAGAAGAGCTGAAGGGAACGAAAAAACGTTTACCACGTCCGTCGAGAAATAGCCCAATCAAACAGGAAAACGGAAGCAGAGTTTCTGCATGAGCAAACCTTAGTCTCGCCATTTCATAACTCCCAGGAACAAGTCCGTCTACAAAGCACGATTATAGAGTGAGAATATGAACAGTAGGATTAACAGAGTGAGAACAAGTAAAGGAACGGAAAAGAAAAGAACACGAAGCAATGTACCTTCTTTAGCCATAATAGCTTGCTCCATCGACTGGATGACATCATCAAGTAACGGAACTCCCATATGGTAGTTCAATGAATTACCATAGCCTTTAAGCATGAAAACATCGAGATCATCTGTCCACTCCAGCAAACCTACCTACAAACCTTTACTAGTTAATAACGTAAATTACGATGAACGGGTTTCGTGTAACATATTACGAGTATCATTATAACCATACAGCACTAGATAGGCTTCAATTGAAGGCAAAATTATATAAATAAATAAATAAACCAAATAAAACTAAATTCGTAATTCTCGTTTCGAATAATTCAATACCTCAGATGGAGTAAACAGGGCACAGGCTTGATCCGTTTTGTTCAGTAAAGAAGCTTCCTACGAGTCAATGAAGAACAAATATACTTAATATCTTAAACAGGAAACAAAGTTAGAGTGGAGGATTGAAAAGAGAATGAACACAAAATTACCTGTTTGCATAAAAACCACAGGGTAGATACATCCCGTCGTGTGAAATTCAGACCCCAACGTGTAACTAATTCTTGTGTTATTTCATTTAGTACGGGTTCTTTAAGCTTATCAACAGAAGGCTCCTGACTTTTTCTGAATGACTATTCATACACAAAAATAACATTGGAAATTTTCAGTAGTTACAACAAACCGGAAAGGAAAAAAATATATATTTTACAAGTATATAGTAATAATTGCATAGCTAACGCTTCTTGACAATATTGATCTCGAATAAAGATTGTTCAGAACTTCGAAACATTCGAGGGAAATCAATCCACCGGACAGTATATAAATATTACAACTTAAATCAGTACAGATCATTACAATTTAATATCCTTAAAATGATTATATATGGTCCGAATATGCAGGCATAAATACAAATCAGATAAGTAGTAAAATGTTGCATCTTAATAAAATGTCGAGGAAAGGATCTTACCTTGTAGTTTTGACAGCAATCGTGGAATCTCAACATTATATCACTTGCACGGCTTTCACTGGTAACTGCAAAAGCTCTATGACGCCCCGGTCCAAGTTTTCCTCGATCAGAAAAGAGCCCCATACCAAATGCCACAGCACTAGACGAGGCTCGAGACACCTGAAATTGACCATACGAAAAATACAAATTTTAACAGCACTGACAAAATTTCCACATGATCATTCACCTCTTACCAAGAACCAGAATATAAAATATGTTAAATTATAAACGGGACGCGTTGTTTGTGTGCGGGCAAAAGTAAATAGACGGACCATGACAACGAACCTGAGTGGCTTTAATTGGAAAGACATCAGGATGGTAATTCTCATTAAATAGTTCCGGAAATTTTTCTCTGGTTCTAATACCGAGCTCGTACAGTTCAGTTTCTCCTTCGTTAATCAGCTCTCCACCCTTATGCTTTCCTGTCCAAGGAGATTTCCATCCCCGTAACCATGAAGGAATGACAGTGGATTTCTGCCCCTTCGCGTTTTCCAAAAGGACTCCCAAACGAGTGGCGAAGAATTCTAATTCTTTCATCCTTTTCTTGGTAGGAGCGCGAGTTCCATGCCTTGCCTGCCAAGCCAACAATCATTAGAATAAGTCCTTGTGGCACAAGACACACCAATTTAAGGGCGCCTAGAAATAATCGCAACTAACAAAGCAATATAGCAGAGCGGGTTTCATTTGTTGACTGATAACGAATTAACGATTCAAGTCTGTAATGCAAATATTAGCAAACTGCAACATAAATTCCATCAACAAAGAAAGTAAGATACGTGGCCGATGATGTTTACTCGGGAGGTCTTTTAAACACTTTGTAAAATTTCATAATATTTTCCCACCCAATGGCATAGTAAGTAAATATAGATATTCAAAATGCCTACAACATTGTATAAAACTACTAAAGAATTTGATGCACCATTTATAGTTAGAATCGGAGAAAATGAAAAAAAAAAAATAATAAAAAAAAATGAAAGCAACATTTAAGAAATTTGAGAGATGATTACCACAAGATTTAAGTGAATAGGTTTACACTGATCAGGAATATTCGAGGGAACAAATGAATTCTCAGAAATACCCTTCGAGATATGATATCTGCACAGAAGATATGTACACAAGTTAACTAACAAAAAACTATCCCAACTAAAACGAAAGAAACAATATACATTGAATATTTCGAAAAAAATTTGAATCGCAAACAGAAAAATAGATTGCATAATTGTTACCGTACGACTGATACTAACACATGCAAAAGCCATTTGCCACCACAATTAACACAAACATATTTTTTCATCATAATTTACAACAATTAAAAAACAAATCGAACTAATCCATTACCGAAATAAGAAAAAAAAAAATCAAAATTACAATTCGCTGCAAATAAATCGAAGAGAGAGAGAGAGAGAGAGACCTGGTGACAGTGGATAAATGGCTGCGAACGTCGAATTTCTCTTCGGCATGTGAAAGAAGTGCTGCTGCGGAAAATAGAAAGGGTAAAAGCAATACAATCTGTGGAGGGTTTGCCATGGCTTCTCGAAAGAGCTGCTGTTCTATTAGAAATATTTTCCTGTCCGGTTTAAATATATATAGATTTGGGGAAACTCTGTTTGAACAAGTCTGAAACGCTGGCGATTCGAGTGAAAAGTGGATACACGTGGCGTATCTCTATTGGGTGTGTGATGGTCGGAAGTTTTTTCTTTCGGGTGAAGTTATTCGCACTATTAAACTAGGTTTTCAAATGGATATTTGCATTTCACGGATTAGTTTATTACCCGATTTTTCAGAGAGAATATTTACTTTATTAGTTTTTTAACGTTAATGGTAAATACTCTGTTCTGTTTATTCTTTTTAAATGTATTTGGGATAGTTTCAATATAAAAATTATCATAACAAATTAATTGACTTACGACCAAGAGAATAATTTTTAGTTGAATGATTTCAAAGTAAAGCTCCTAATTCCTTTTGCTAATGTACCTCCAAACTGTCCCTAATTGACTGTTTAGGCCTTCTGAGTTCTCTCACTGCATATGACCAAACTAAATCCTATATCAAGTGATTCATCGAGTGATTTTTTACCCGTAAATCTACATACAATCACACACACATCGAATGATATAGAAGCTAAAACAAATATATAAAACGTCGGATTCAAGCTAAAAACACATTGAATGTAATAGTCAAGCAGTCCAAACAAAATTGCTCAATTTTTCTAAGGCATAACCTACTGATAGTAAGGCTAGAAGTTCCAAAAGCCACGATAACTACACCTCTCGTCTAACACCAACACCGAGTCCGAAACACATAGCGCAAAAAACGAAGTCAGAGAGGCCAAAGAGTATATTCTTTTAAGAGGGCAACAAAGCACACATAAAGATCCATCTCAAGCAACAATATCGGCTTCCTTCAGCAGCATCTGGTCGAAGTGCCACACACCTAATAACCCAAACATTGAAAAGAAAATGTTACGAGAACTAGACAAAAGAAGAATCCATTGCAAATTGTAAAACTACACCTTCGCATAAATATCGGGAAAAAAAAAAAGGAGGATTGTTTTTTAATATACATACCATGGCCTTTACCGACTCTCCTCAACTGTGCAACATATTCCGATATCTTCTTGATAGATTCCACCTTAGTAAGAAACAAATATTTGAAGATTAGTTTTGTACGACACACATAGTAGAATTCGAAAGAAGCTTAAAGTCAAGACAAGATGTGGATGGAAATCGATAGAGAACCTGCTCTCCCAAATACTCGCTCTCAACAAAGTCGGCCAATTGCACATCATTGTTGCGAGAAGCTACCTGTTATTGGAATGATGAAGCATGTTAGCATGAAATTAACCCTAGAGGTGAATATAAATATTCAATACTATCCATTTCTACTATGACTTTACCACAGACAAATGAACAGAGGGTCCAAAATTATCACTTACAGCATGCAGATTTAGAAGCTTCTCATTTGTCAACTTCTCTAAAGACAACGCCAACTCCATAGCTGTGATACACAGAAAACTACATAAGGACATAATGAACTAATTTCGACTTTAACGAATGCATTATTTGCTAAACTAATGACACGTAAAGTAAACATGGTGTACTGAACTACTGATGCATGCAACAAACAATCTCGCCATTTTTCATGAAAAGTGTTCTGAAAATTAAACAAAATACAGCAAATAATAAATAGAATTTTTTTTCCCAGTCGTATCTATCTTTGTTTCAGAACCTCATCAACCACCATCCAGAGCAAACCACCTCTAATAGTGTGAATATGTGATCATAGAGAAAAAAATCACTAGTTAACATCACAAGTTTTTTTCCATGTTGTATCCACAAAAATGCGGTCTACAAAACTCGAGCCCCGCCACTAGTCATTTCCCAAAGAACAACCATACACAACCATGTCCAGCAAAAAATCTTAATTACAGCAAAGAAAAAAAAATTCAATATCTGGAACCTAAACTAAGAAATGCCATAGAGTAGTTCCACCACCATTCCCAAACATATCCTATCAATATACTGTTGGAGTTGGACAATTACAATAAACTTTCAACGGCTTAATTTCACATACTCAAAAGACCTCCATTCCATAGTCAACAAGTGTGACATCACTTTTGAAGCACATCGGTCCAGTAAAAATCTATTCACCACCATCGCTATTTGAGGGGTTGAAAAACGGAAAAAAAATGTAGCAAATAACTCCAAGTCTATAAGACTATTTTTTCTTCCTTCAATCTCAAGGATCTAAGGATCTCACGCATGAATTGCGGGAGCAATTTCAATAAAATAAGAGTCCAAAAAGATTTTTTTATCATGTTCAAGACAACAACTTATTATGCACAACCCATGTTATTATTACAAACAAACATAAAGACCCAATATTGCCCACATGAAAACAACAATGGTAGTAAGGCATGTGAGATCTGATCCCCTTACATCATGTAATTGAGAAATATATTATTGTGAATACCTCCAAAAGGAAAACTCTATGTATGTAGAAACTGCCATCTAGTCCTATTTCCCAATTTATGCCCACAACAAAGAAATGTGGGACCATGACAAAATTTGGTCCCCATGTTGATGTCAACATTGGATAGACATCAAATAAATTATTCGATAAATTACGACAGATGCACATATATCAACCACTCAATTATAGGATATACATGACCTTAATATATTCATGTTTGACTCTAACCATGGTAGCAAAGCTAAGCGAAGAACCATTTACCATATAATGCATCTCCCTTTTCAACATGATCGAACTCGGAAAGCGGCATCAAAATAGACTTCAGCTGTACTTTCCCACCTCGCTTGTTCTGGATTTCGTTAAACAAATAACACACAAATCACATTTTATTCTAATATAATCGGAAAACAAAGAAAATAAAAAATTGCGGAAAATTATCAAACACCTGGTACTCCATTAATTTTTCAGCATGCTCTCTTTCTTCCACACTCGAATCCTTGAAAAAACTACAGGAAAACAAAAACAAAAACATAAATAAAAATCCAGATCAACGCATAATTCCCGATCGAACACCAAAAGAGTTGTAGTTCTGTGATTTACTTAGCAAGCCCCTTGAGAGCAACGTTGTCTCTATCAAAGTAGGCAAACATGGCATGGTACACGTACGATACATTGTACTCCACACTGTAATCACCAAATTGTAAAACCAAATAACAAACAATCAGACTGAGATAAATGTACGAAAACAACTGATTTTCTTAATTAAAAGCAAAATTTCAAGCGATTGAACATTGACATCGAAGGAAAACCCTACTTGATTTGCTCGTTGACAGCGGCCTCGCACTCGTCCGGGAACTTATGGCGGGCGAGCGAAGCTTGAGGGAGACTAGGCACGAGCATGAGCTCCTTTTTCACTTCTTCGAACGGCTCGAAAACGACGCCGGTCAAGGGTTTGCTGTTGGTGTGCTTCGCCGCACACGTCACGAATCCGTTTACATTTCTTCCCTCGGCGGCCTTCATCACCAACGAAGAAGACGAAGAGGCGGAGGAAAACAGAGCGCTCAGATTTTCCCCATTGGAATTGAACAAGCCAAAAGCGGGGGCAGCTTTCAGAAGCATTTTTTTCGAATTTTTGTGTGTGTGTGTGTATAGAGAGAGAGAGAGAGAGAGAGAGAGAGAGAGAGAGAGAGAGAGATGTATGGGGAATTTTGAGAGATACAGGGCAAGTGAGAAAGTGAGGGTGCTTGTGGAGATGGTGATACATATTTGTGGATGCATATCTGTACAGTAACGGAAGGGGAGAGGAGTACCGTTTGATGAGAAGACACGTGGACGGATAGGATTGCCTTTTGGGAATAAGCGCGTGGACACCACATGGAATAGTTGGAAAGTCGCGAGTAAAATATGGGTGGGGCAATTTTTTTTTTGGGGTAGTTTTGTTTTGGAGTTTTTAAAATGGGGTTATTTTTGAAGTAGTAATTAAATTGGTGTTGGCCGCCACCGGGAACGGCGGCATCGGACGGAGACGCCACCGCTGGTGGCGGCACCGGGAGGAGACGCCGCCACCAGTCGTCTTCTACTTTTTAAATTATTATTTTAATAATTTAATATTTTAATATTTTAATATTTTAATATTTTAATATTTTTTAATATTTTATTATTTTAATATTTTCTTATTTTATAATATTTTTATTATTTTTTAATATTTTAATATTTTCTGATTTTTAATTTTTTTTTACAAATAAAGTAATTCTAACTACATTTTATTAAATTTATTACATTTTATCAATTAGATTTATTACATTTTAACAATTAGTGTTAAATTAATCAGTGCATATATTTATCTAATCAACACAAAAAAATATGTAGACAAAAACAAAAGGAGTTTCTAGAAAATAAAAGAGTTATATAAAATAAATATCAGAAAAAGGTCCAAGAATCG
>NW_012194947.1:2876425-2903140 GCF_000504015.1 Erythranthe guttata
TTGTTTGCATAAATCCTGGGTCCCAAAAAACCAAATAATGAACAATGTGTATTCACGTGAATGTTTTCTAACAAACATTCACGTTGAGCTTCCACTCTCTTGCTTTAGACTAGGGTTTTTCCATAACTTCGATAAAATTAAAATATAATATTTAAAATAATTAATTGGGAGTTTACCAATTTATTTATTTATTAATTAATTGCACAATAATTACAAAGCTTCACAAGTAAAGAGGACGTGATAGTATAGTATCATAGATTTTATTTTAAAGTCCTTTTATTTTATAGTCAACCAATCACAGATTTTGGCGGCAGTCAACACTTTTGCTATACATATATATATATATATATTAGTATTATTATTTCAATAATTCATATGAACATTTTACATGGAGCAGCCCAAGAGCATTTTATAATCCAAAATTAAATATTCCCAACTTAGTCCAAGGTTATTAAAAGTGTTCGAAGCTTTGGGTGGTTGAGAGTTTATTTTGATTATCATATTATTATGTAATTTTTTTCTGGGATTATTTTGTAGACCCCCTCATTTCCAAATTATATAGAACTAACTACCAAGTGGATTACACTCTAGGTGAAACCCCCCTCATTTCGAAAATATTTTGACATACCCCCCTGGGCTACCCTGAAGTTCCTATAATACCCTTCTAAAATCAGTTTTAACCCTAGCCACTCACGATCTCTCTCTTCTTCTCCCAGATTCAAAATCCCGCCTCTACAAACCTCTCACCGGCGAAATTGCTTCCCGGAGCCATAACTCTCTCTCCGGTGGTCGGAATTCGATGGTTTAACTACCGTTGGATTCCTCTCGTCGAGCTCTTTCTTTTGGTGGTGATTTCATTCAGTTTCAAGCGCGGATCTGTTTCTGCAATTTTTTTTCATTCGAGGACGGTGGTCTTGCCGGAGCTTTTTTTTGTGTTCCACCCGTCGAAATTTGACGGGTCATCCACCGTTGGATTCCTCTCGTCGGGATCTATATTTTGATGGTAATTTCGTTAATTTTTATCTTTTCAGATTTATTTCTATATTTTTTTGCATTTCCCAGCAATAACCTCTCTCTCTATCTCTCGATCTCTTAATGTTTGGTGATTTTTGAGTGTTTTGATGTTTTTATTCAAATTTGTTGATTTGCACTAAAGTAATTTCTTTTTGTTTTGATTTTTCAATTGCAGCTTAATGAAGGCCATAGATCCTTTCCTTGAAGGTGTCAATTTTTTGTTTTTTTAAGTTACATCAGATCTGTTCAACAGACTGTATACATTACTATACATTACTATAGTAACATGTAGTTACATGTAGTTAGATATGCGTATATTTATGTATTTTCGATTTGTATTTTATTGGTTCTGATGTGATTTAATAATAAAAATATTTAAATTTTGTAAATTTTTGTTGGGGTTTTATGAATTTATTTTGTATAAGTCAGTATTCGTGTGTGTATACGTATAATTGATCGACTAAAAATATGGGGAAAAAACGAACATAACTATGAATTACTATAGGTACTATAGTTACATGTAGTTATTTTCAGTACTGTAAACATATTGTTTTGAAAATTAAAAAAAAATAAAAAAATAAATAAATAAATAAAAAAAAATAAAAAATATTTTATTTATAAAAAAAATTAAAAAATTAAAAAAATAAATAAATAAATATATATATATATATATATATATATATATATATATATATATATATTTATTTAACAAACAGATTTATAAAAAAAAAAAAGAAAAAAAATTAATAATAAATAAATCAGCGAAAATGATAAATGCAGGACCATAAATGCTGAATGCAGTTTGGCCGAAAATTGCACATAAGGGTAGTATAGCACTTTCGCTTCCCCAGGGGGTATGTCAAAGGATGATTTGGGCTTGGGTTTATCCCTAGTTTATTTGGTGGCTAGGGGTATGTAAAATAACCCCTTTTTTTTTTCTGTTGAGTTAAAAAAAATTAATATAAAATAAATAACCTTTTCAAATATACTTAAATTTATACATACATACATTATACATACAAGCCACTCTAATTAATTAATTATAGACAATAGACAAGCTGCAGGTAATTAAAACCATATATAATAAACTAACAGTACTCCGATTAAGAAATGCTTAATTACTAAACCAAAGTATTTTACTAAATTAACCTCATCCCTTAATTATCAATAATATTAAATATAGTTAATTAAAACCTGCTGATCTCTCAACCCATTATAAGTAAGACACTAGTCTATTCTATATAAGCACCAACTTTTTTTTCTAACCAACAATCACTTTTCAGTGCAACAATCTACTACAACAACTTTTTCTCTCATCTTTTTTTTTTTGAAGAAAAAAAAAGAAAAAAGAAAAATGGGTAGCGGAAGTTCGCCGTGCGCCTCATGCAAACTACTCCGGCGGCGGTGCGCGAAGGACTGCATATTCGCGCCGTATTTCCCCTCCGACGACCCTCACAAGTTCGCCATTGTTCATAAGGTTTTCGGTGCTAGCAACGTGAGCAAAATGTTGCAGGTAATTAATTAATTTTTCTATTATTAATTAATTAATTACAATTTAATTCAATGAAATAAAATAAAATAGTATTAATAATTAATATAATACGTGTATATATAGGAGCTTCCGGTGCATCAAAGAGGCGATACGGTGAGTAGCCTAGTGTACGAGGCGAATGCTAGAGCGAGAGATCCGGTGTACGGTTGCGTAGGGGCGATATCGTACTTACAGAACCAAGTGGCTCAGCTCCAGATGCAGCTGGCTATGGCTCAAGCCGAGATGCTTTGCATTCAGATGCAGGCGCAGGCGCAGGAGCAAAACCATCATAATCAGAGTATTAATCAGCTGCAGCTGCATCAGGCGCCGCTGTTGCTGCTTGATCAGACGGCTGATATTGATGTTGGTGATGACAAGTCAACGTCGTCGTTTTACCTGCAGAATCATCATCAGCTGCTCAACTTCGCGGCGGCGAATTCTAATATTAACGCTAATACTAATAATAATAATGTGATTTATGATTCTTTTAAGAAAGAATCGCTGTATGGTTATGATATGGTTTCTTAATTTAATAAATTAATTTTGGAGGTTTGATTTCGTTAATTAATTCTCATTTAATTTATTACTTGTTTTTGTAATTATATATGCCCTATTCTTTTTTATCAACTCCTAATTACTATATTTTAATGCAATTATATTATCAAATTAAAGGCAAAATATAACCATGAATAAAAGAGAAAAAAAGTTTTTGGGTCGGAGAGCAACTTAAAAAAGACAAATTAATTATTTAAATATTGGTAATTAATTAGAAGAAGTGTAACTATAGTATGAAAACAAGGATGAGATGATAAGTCAACCTAGCTACCCTGCCATGTGGGATTGAGGGACAGTTAAAAAAAAAAAAAAAACAAACACACACACACAACAATCGAAATATTCGGAACTAAAATGGGATCAGAAATTGGAATTTCCGGTTATTTTAAACATAATTCCAATTCCGTTCCAAAAGAATATCGAACAAATTAAATCAGAAATCGGAACTTCGAGAATCGGAATGAAAAATATTGTTCCAAATTAGGATATTTCCGGATCAGAATTAACGGGATTAGAAACTTCAATTCCATTTGCCACCCCTAACCGTGATCGATCGACCATTTTCTGAGTAGTTTACGATTAATTAGTTAATCATTCCTGAAGCGGGACTATAGTTCAAATAATAATAACATAAAACATAAGGATTTCAATTAAAACCAATATAAAAGTGAATTATGATGAAATTTAAATTGTTTTGGGTCTCTTCTCTAAAATAAAAAAAAAAATCCATTTTTTAATTATATAATATTATATGTACTATATACTGCAACGTGATAACCAGTCTTTGAAAATAGATTGTTGATTGTTCACGTGCTACAAAGTGGTCAGTTCGTGCATGAACTAAAACCCCAAACAATACCTACTTGAATAATAACTAATTATAATAATATTTAATATTTACTATAAAATATACTACATGCCGATTAATTAAATGATTTCAGACCTATATTCATCTGCTTCTTCAATTACACGTCCAATCAGCTGCAAATTAAATTGCTATAAAAAAACAACTTAGACAACAACTTAATAAGTTCAATATTTCTCATTTGCTTTGTCTCATATGTAGAATTGTTTTTTCTAATTAAGTCAAACAAATGCAACTTTATATGTTGTCCCAACTTAATTTGTCACTTCGAAATTTATTTATTTCATTTTTTTATTTTTATAACTTTAACTGATATCTTACTATTATTGTCTGATTACTAATTAGTTATGCTACTGTTGAATTCCACTAGCCATATATATAACCATTCATAGGTTTCTATATTTATGAATTAAAACCCGCAAATAATTTTGTTTTGGTATGTTGCATTTGTCATGTCCATGAAGTGTAACTATTTCTTATATATATATATATATATATATATATATATATATATATATATATATATATATATATATATATATATATATATATATATATATATGAAAGATGAGTGGGAACCTATTTCTTTTTTGAGGGCTCGAGGCCTATATGCTTCCAAATTTGGTTCTACCGTTGGTTTTTTGTTTCAAATCTTATTCCCACTTTTCTCTCTCCTTTTCTTTTTCTTGTTTCATAAATATATATTATATGTAAATATATATATGGTAAATTACGAAACCCTCCCTAAAGTTAGGTTACATTATTAAAGCCCGTATGGGTGTAGCTCAACTGGTTCCGGAGGTGGTAAGTTGGTGCAAGGTCCTAGGATCGAATCCTGGCAGTCGCAGTGTGAGAATTTCAACTCCAATGAGGGTTGGTTCCTTGTGGGCACCAGGTCCGGGTCCGCTACCTTAACGGGCCGTAGAGTTACCATAATTTACATTCCTCCATCAATCCTTGTCGGGCCAAGGGATAGGGGCCCTGGGGGCGAGGGATTTCGCTTTTTTGGAAACACTCTCGCATATATAGTTTATTGATATTAATTTTTTTTGGATAGATTTACCATATTGACAAATGTTAGGTTGAAATTAGACAAAAAAGTCACTGTAATAACTAATAAGTACTCAATTGCTTCTCATCAATGGCTTTTGTTTAACTAAGAACACACTGTCATAGTACAAATTCTCACAACATTTAAAAAATAAATACAAATATAACAATGAATTTGACAGAATAATTAATAAGATGTAATAATAATAATTACGAACCCTCAACTTTCACTAGAAAGAAAGGCGATTCTTCGAGCTTCTGGCGATCCCCATCAGGACCACACACTTGTATCTGAAATTTCAGACCGGAAGTTCCGGAAGGAACTTCCAGGTCAGAAACGTAGAACGTTTTTACTACCGCCTCACCAATAAACTCGCTATCTTGATTTTCGGACGACGAACTAGTAACCTTGTCCACGTACACATTGTACTTCGGAAAAATATCACCATCCCCAATCTTGAGTTGCCAAACAATTTTGACACTCAGTTTTTTCGACCCTTTCGAATCCAAACTCCAACTGACGAATTCACCCCCAACGAGCCATGAATCAGATGGCGGGAAATTCGAATTATCCCCGCCACTAAAAATCTTAATATCTCCAAGCACTGCATTGTACTCTGAGGGACCACGAAAAGGGGTTTTATCAGCCGCAACTGCGGGAGATTTCTCCAGCTTCAATTTGTAGCACACAGCTCGAATTTCTTTCAACGTGTGTCCAGACATTTCGATGCTGCTTTCTTGTAGGACCCACCCAGATTCTTCACCCTCTTTTGTTACGCCACGTGGCATTATCACATTGGTGTAGTATCTCGAGAACTGGTTCATTGTTAGCAAGTTATTTCCAGAGGCAGCGAGAAAAACTGCCTTTGTTTCTTTTGTGGGCGAAGAGAACTCGAGCGCAAGACCTAACAGAGAGTTCCCACTTGATTTAACCTACATTAAATCAAAAAATGGCAACTTCAGTAATCGAATTCATAAATGTACAACAGGTAAAGAATATTTAATTTAATTTATTTCCCGAGTTTTGAGGCTTACGGAATATTTAAAGTGAATTGATGAGTTACTCAAAAGAAGCTCCCCTCGAAAGAGCCTTGCTGTAAATTCAGCACCGTTATCGAGATTTCCTGTAAATGTGATGTTTCCTCCTCCATTGAAAGATGCTCCCTTCAAACTGTAAACGAGGATTCGCATACATCACTCTAAATAATGTTGTTATACGCAATGTTTTTAAGGAACTAATTAAATACTTAATAATTAGGTAACTCACTCGATGGAAACTTGGATTGGCTGAGTGGTAGAGTCTCCGGAGTATTCTATACAAGGCTGTAAGAAAGTGTACGAGTTAGGACAACCGTAAAAGCCTATTAATTCTGAATTTTCGATACTTTATTTTTCTTTTGAAAAATGCAATAACTGGGTATAAAAAAAATAACTGTCGACTCGTTTAAATCTGTGAGCAGGCACACCTGAAAGCTTTGGGATGAAAGGTTGTTCCAAGAAGTTTGAGAGACTTGATTTCCATTGCTGTATATGTGGAAACCGTGACCCTGGGGAATAATTAGATACCGTAAATGAATTCGGCTTTCATTGAAAAATAAATATAACATCGAACCTATATATATACCTACCAAGAGAATAGATAATCAAATGGAAAAGGAAGAATGTAGTTCACGTAACATTTTATGGTAGGTACCTGATCGAAATCTGAGTAGAACGGAAGTGCTTTGGGATAGTTCTGTACAATTCCCCATGATTTTTCGACAAGTCCCCACCATCTGTTTGTTTAATCCATGAACATTAGTGGAGATCAAGAAAATTCAAATTTAGAGGAAAAGTCACTAAATGAAAAGTCAAGTCGATGGATTAAAAGAATCGTTGATCACAAAACAGAGCAAATATCATCAAGAATGAACTTTACCAAACTTTATCTTAGCCATGAGAACTTTTAAATAACAGAAGTTATGTAAGTATAGGAAAATCGTGCATCACCGATTTTGAGCAGTTTGGAAGTCGGGTGGTTGTTTAGTTTCATAGACCCATCCAGGTGCAAATATGGCTGCTGAAACATCGTTTTTCTTTATCACATCAAGGGCAACATTTGTCTGCACAAATAAAAAAAATATTTTAAATTATTATCCTTCCATACGACAAAAAAAGAAAACAAGGGTCTAGAAAACATATGCAAGGGGTTATATAGAACTTGAAGAAATTAATTATTACAAAAAATTACAAGATTTTTCATCTTAAAAAAGACGAGATTATGCGTTGAAACTTACTGTCCATTCTCCATCGCCATAAGTGCCCCTTCCGAACACATCAATGCCCATGTAAACGTCAAATTTTCTATCAGCAGCAACATCAGCTGATAGCTTAGGAAAATTTTCCTGGATTATACATACAGGAAAAAAAAAAAAAAAAATCAAAAGATCAAAAGAGATAATAACTATGCATTTTGCAAAATATAAAGAAATGACGTACCTCCCACGAGTAGTTCACAAATATACCATCGCAAAGGTCAAAGAAAGTCTTGTTTTTGTCATTTAATTGATTCTGCCAGCTAAGATCACCGTCGACAGTAACACTGTCGTACCTGAACAGTCACATTTGCACATCACATTTTTTCGGTTATTGCAAAATCAAAATTGGAAACACATTGTACATACGATTTTCTCTACTAAAGTATAGTAAATACCATATAACCAAAGATCCAGGTAGTTTCGAGTGCATGGTCTCGCTTAAATGGCCAACAAATGCTTTCAGATTAGGGATTTGTCCAACATCCAAATTCACTTCCATGTTGATCTGCCAATAAAAAGGGACCCCAAAATAAAATCTTTCGGATAAACACTGTCATTAATTTCACTTATAGAAGCATTAGGAAATCATTTTATTTAATCATCACAAAGAATTTTTTCGATTATCATTTGAATGATTCGTGAACTAATTGATTCAAATGAAACTGTATAACTCTAATCAAGCCCAACGAATTTAACTGCAGGCATTAATTTTTATATAATTTACTGAAACAACGACTTACTTCTAGCACTAAATCACATCAACACAGTTGAATTATTAAAATAGAGAAAATGAACTAAATATCGAAATCGAATATACGAAAAACGAATACAAGCTTTTACCAGCCAACCATCGAAACCTAGAGCAACAGCAAGCTCCGCTAGCCGCTCGGCGTACATTTCAGCGGACTCCTTTGTGGTCAGCAATTCATCAGCACGTTTTTTCCCTTCATCCCACTCCATGATGAAAGTTCCTAATACCTTCATTTAGTAAGAATACAATCATTAATTAATCACAGTTAAGATTGCAAATTAATCATTTACTTATTGTTATCACCCTTTGTGCAGTAATCATGATAAACTTTCACAAAAGTAAAATCCTAATTATTATGAGCAAAACAATAATACCTTAACACCGTGTCTATGGGCGGTATTAGTCCAGCACGGCGGCGGCAGAGTCACCAGATTATGCGAAAAGTAGACGAAAACATCAATCAAATACCAGTGCCATATCGCATACGCATCGCCGTTCGTCCCTCCCTGCACAAATTTATCATCCGTGTACCCTCCCGCCATGTCGTGGCAGACCAGAATCCGCGGCCGCTGCGGCAGGTCAACGCCGCCGCCGTCGCCGCCGGCGGCGGCGTGTGGAAGCTTCACCGGGGATTGATTGAACGGGTAGTGAAACGAGTTGAAGTAGGCGCGGGACTCCAATTGCTCGAGCGTCTGGAGTGGGTACGAGATAGGAACGGCGGGTATTGAGGGATCGAACGGCGGCGGTGCCGGTGGATCGTCGCCGGCGGTGGGGTTTTCCATAATTGAGGAGAGGAACGAGTGGAGGTACTTCAAGGCGGAGAAGGTTCTGGGGTGGTGGGTTTTTATATAGGCGAGGAGAGGCATCTGGGGTTCGGAGGAGACGAGACTCCATTGGAGTTGACTCGAATCAAATCGGAAGGTACGATACGAATGAATGAATGAATGATGTCACCTTTTTTTACTGTTTTTTCTTTGCCTTTTTTCTATTGGAGTGGCCATAGCATTCACAGGCTTTTGCCAGATTTATTCGCTAATTAATATTCATTTAAATCTCTTCCCACGTGAAATGAATATTATAATATTTTTAAAGGGTATAAAAATTAAAAAAGTTAATTTCGAGGGAGCGTTCCATAATATCATTTTGCATTTTTTTTGTTATAATTTAATATTTATCGTACTTAATATTAATTTATGATACAAAATATATTTGTATTCAATGATTGGGCATGCATGCGGAAGCTAAGATTTACTTGATTACCCGTGTAATTAAGATACATTAACTAAGGTAAATAGCATTTACCACCCCTCTGATATGAGTTTTGTACACATAACCACTGTGTACTTTCAATATAGCACATAACCCTATTGTATTTTTTAATATAAGCGCTGATTATTTACCAAGTGGAATACGATATGGGGGTTATGTGCTTATATTAAAAGTACAAGGTGATTACGTGCACAAAGTTCAAACTAAAGGGGAGTTATGTGCATATATTGAAAGTATGAGGGGTTATGTGCATAAAGCTCAAACCAGAGGGGTTTAAGTGATAATTACCCAATTAATTATCAGCCCAATATGAAGTCCATCAAATATTGGGCTGATTGACTATTGGGCCTCTAAATTTCTCCGCCATTTAAGGCCTGCATTACATTCTCGAAGAAACCGTTTTCGTATGAAATTCCTGCAAATTATTGAGTTCACAGCGATTCAATTAACTCTGCAAATGTACGAGTTGTTGGGTTGGGCGTGAGATTTCTGGAGAAGAAATGAAAATTGGTAGCATTTCTCTGAGCTCACAATTCGTTATTCTGGTATCGGCGGTAACGATTCTCCACCGAGTCAGTTGCGACTCGGTGTCTGGTTTGTGCGAACTCAGCGTCAAGGACAAGAACAAGGTCTACTACTATAGCTTGAAGTCTCCGCTGCGCAACTTTCCCCATGGAATCCTCAGCGAAGATGGGTAATTTTTCTCAATTCTACGCTGCTTCTAATTTGTTTAGTTATGTGAAATTTTAAGCGCGATTGGGTTTTAAAAAATATTGGAGTATGAAATCTAGGTGAAAGTATATCCAATGGGGATTTACGATCATGGATGATCATCATAATGTAGTGAAATAATAATGGCGTACTGCTACAATGGAGAATCGCCATTGAATTGCACAAATAAGGGTTTTCAGATGAATATATTAATTAATACTTTCGTTTTTGTGTTGTTTTGCCATGGTGGCATTTAATTTTAGGTTTTATAAAGTGGCTGCTAATGGGAGCAAGCTTTGGTTTCAGGTTTGCTCTATCAGGTTACTATATTGTATTCCTTTTTTTCTATATATACTCACATTATGTTTTGGCACACAGTGATTGTTGGATTATTTCTGCCATTAATTCTTGAATTCATGTCGCTGTTGGCGAAATAGCTGATGTGAAATGAGCTGAACAATTCTTGTTTTCAAGTTGAGTTGAGATCAGTAATTTTTTTACTGTGTTGTAATTTTCGTTTTGTGATTTGGAGCAGCTTTGCGGTTCGATGATATTCAACCATGATCCTCCTACGTGTGTTGACTGTAAGGTGATGACTCCCATAAAGCAGTACCGTTTTTCTCTGTTTTTGGATAATCATTATATATTTCTTCTCGTGCTGACAATTTTAGGAGGTAGATGACGAGCTTTTCCTGACCTTATATATACCACTCTTTTGCGCACAGTTGCACTGTGTCCTTTTTTGTTTCTTAAGATACTATGTTCATCATACCAACTATGGTACATTGTATGAGATTTTTTGATGCAACTTGTACGAGTTGATTAACAACAATATTAGGGGGTGGCGGGAACAATTTTCAACTAATATTTATTTTTATCAAAGGAAATATTACTGTTCTCCTGGCACCTTATTGATTCTAGTCGTATCATCTGTTGATCTTTATGAACTACTTTAGTTAATTTGTTCCCTAAAAACTGGGAGCCTTAATAATCTTTTAATGGGCAAATGGATCGATAAAGGTTTGAATACTAATTACTGGCTTTTACATTCTTTACATACGTAGGACTGTGGTGGTTCATCACGCTGTGGTATGGGCTGCAGTGCACTTATCTCTAACAGAATAGAAGGTAACTACTTCCAATATTATTACATTCATTCAGCTGATTTACTTGTTGTCAAAGTTTATATTGATGGTTTTTGAGATAGTTAGAACTGGATGGATTAGACTTCTGTACTCCATAAAGATGCCACCCATACTTGCAGTACCCTTAAGAAGTGAAATTTTGAAAGCGTTTAGTAATGTACAACTTCTGCTTGATAAAATTAAAGTTAGAGTATTGTACTTATGGTTTGACACCTGCCATAACCACCATAATTCTTCATCTTTAGTTAGAATTGTAAAATTATAAAATGGCTCGTCACGTCATTATGTTATTTCAGATTAGTAATTTATCCTCATAAAAGGAGATAGATACAATACTGGTAGAAAAGACATTAAGCAAAAATTGAAACGATTGACCAGACGTGAGCTTATTGCTTACTGTAAATAAGTATCAAAATTTGTTGTGCAGGTTATCCTGTTTGTACAACACTTGGTCAGCCTTCAAGCACATCTATTGATGTCCTTGGTAAGTTCTCCTAAATTCTAATGAGAAAATGTGTGCGACAAGTCTGCTTTGATGGGATGGTTTTCTAGCCTTTTTGCATCATGATTGCGGTTCTGCTTCCCTGTCTCTTCAGAGGTTACATATATTTATTGCATCTGCTCATATGTTGCAGATATAAAAGATCCTCGTATGGGAATCATTGTTAAGATGACAAACAGTGGCCCAAAGCGTAATTGTTCACTCTCTGTGTCAGTTATATGTAATTCAAATGGCGTCCAAGTACGATGTTTTTTATACTATGATATAGTGAATTGATCTGGTTTCCTTGTTGTCACACCAAACTGATATTTGATTGTGACTCAAAAATTTCAGGGGCCTCAGAAATTGGAGACTAATGGGACCTGTGATTATGTAAGTCTTGAATTCTTGTGCAGTCTCACTCTCATATAGCAATATAGTCGTTTCTGACTAACCTATCCCCTTCTATGTATAGTAGCTTAGATAGCGAGAAAGTTCCAAATAGCTCAGCCATTTTGGTCTCTCACGTAGAATGCTCTATATTGATTATTGATAATGATGTGGCCAATTGCTTAATACTGACTGGCTAATAAGATAAGAACTGCTTACGAGTTCTATTGCACTTAGTCTGTTTTATTGGCTAATCGTGATTGATAGTGCAGATAAATGCTATGCTCTTATATCTTGTTTTTGACAGATTACATTTGATGAAATACTTTATTTAATTTCTGGTTCTCAATCTTTTTCTGAGCATATTAAATATAAATCTTACATCGATGTTGTGTATAGAATTCAGAGGCTGGGTGACATAGGATCAAAAGGGTATCTAGAGATCACTGGTGGTGCCCTAAAGGCATAATACATGACGTAGGATTAACAAAATTAATGTTTATTAGAGTTTAATAAATACAGACCTGCAGCTAATTCTACTAATTTCAACTAGAGATATTAAGATATCTCTTGCTGCAAAAGGACTTACATGTGATGTGAAATTCTCTAATTATTGCTTACTTCGACTAAAAAATTCAAACTAAGCAGGACAACTGAAAAATATGAATTTAAAAAATTAAGATTTCTTTGTTGAAGATTGTTTAAAGAAAATCAACTACTAATCCTCCGAAATCCTAAATCATTGAAGAATCAAATATTTTGAGCCTTGGAAGAGTAGTTGCCACGTCAATTGCAAACTTTATAGGTTTTTGGAGCATGTAGAGCATCTTCATTCACAAGAAAACTCTTGTATCTGTTCAGTGAGAATAGTATCTCAGAAGTGGTCCGTTTTAAACCAAAGGTATTGAGGTGCATGATGCTCCTTCGTAACCTCACCCTTGTACAGGGACGCATATGCAAAACAAAAGATAGCTTCTATATCATTGCGTTTTTCTGCTGCTGTTAGTGCCCATTATCTGTCATTAAGTAGTCACATTATCAGCAGTTGGTCTTATTTATGATAGCTGAATAAGAAAAAAAGTAAATCGAAACTGAAAACCATAGGAAAGAAACATTGAAAGGGAATATTCTATATAGGAAAATGATAAGCAATTTGGCATTGAGGATGCATCATGTGAAGTAGTTTTTGACGACCTGACCATTTTCCTGTCAAACATTTAGGTTTTGTTTTGGGAACTATTTGAAGATAATTCGTTTTTCTGAAATAATTAGGCGCAGCCCTTGCACCCAAAAATGAGTTTTAAAAGTTTGTTATTGTTCCGTGTTGACAGACGACAGAGCTGAAACATCCATTAGGCTGTGCCAAGACTATATCTTCTGGTGGAAATGGATGGGGATGGTTTGGTACCTTCATGATCATGTAATTATTTGATTTTAGAATCTTCATTTTTTTTTGGCAGAAAATAAGTTACTCTATTAACATCTTTTAATTTGGTCGTCTAGTATCTTATGCCTATCTGGAGGTTATCTACTGGCTGGTGCAGGTTACCGGTATTTCTTCCTGCATGTTCGTGGTATAGATGTAAGTAGAATCTCCGTATTTTCTTTTAAAGAATGCCATATCATTAGTCCCGTAATTAGTCATCACCAATTTTATTTTTTCAAAAGTATCTTTCGCCTGGATATATTTGGTACTTATTTCGTCATCTTCTTGTCCTGCAACAAAACTTATTTGAGATGAAAATTCTGATTGGTATCAATGAAGATTAGGGGGTAAAGGTGCGCTAGGAAGGGGTAACTGAAGAAAAAACATAGAGCTGCAAATTTTAAAGGGCTTAACCATAGGCAGAAAAGTTAATGAAAATGCTAAGAGGGTGTTAGTATAATCATGTTACCATGGGCATATATCGGAATCTATACACAATACCATTTTTAGCTGGTAATATCATATGAAATCAACACGTGTGTTGATTGTCACTCTTTCCTCAATTTTCAGGTAATTCCGAACTTGGAGTTTTGGGCTAGCTTGCCACATACAATACAGGTACGTACGTGTATAACACAATGAATCCCCTTCTTTCCCTCGATTAGTTGTCGATACGGATGAAAATCTTGAAAATCCCCACCCCGTATTCTTTGCCAGACTTTGTTTCAGTCTTTAGTGCGGAGATTCAGAGGACCATCACAAGGTTACAGGAGCTCTTACTCTCCAGTTAATTTCTGAGCTCTGTCATTTCAAATCTGCATCTGATCCATATAACAAGCAGTCGCCACCTCTGTGTTGTGAAAGTTATCGGGCTTCCACTTACACTTTCTCCTCCTTTTCGACATCGGATCTTTTTTTCATTTCGTCCGAAAAGATTGAATGTTTTTGCTGCAGTGTTAGTCACATATTCTTTTCTAGTGTATTCACATATTCAATTCTCTCTTCTTGTTAGTGATACAACAACAAATATCTCTAATCTCAGGTTTTAGCAGTCATTTTTAAAGGTTACTCCAATTTTTGTGATTATAGATTACTAGTTTCCTTCTAATTAATAATTATTTAATCCAGAAATGTTACAAATAACACCAACCAGAGTAGTAGAGTGAAGTTTGGACAAAACACCAACCACTGGTAATTGAAGTTTTACCAGAAAGCACAACTACTCTCTACCAAAACCCCTTAATTAATAATCACTCATAATTAAACCTGCTTAATTATTAATTAATTAGTAATCATTCATAAGAAAATGATTTAACATCTTTCCACCACAAACCTTATCTTACAAGACACGCAAAATTGAAGGGTTTTTTTTTCATATGTTGTACAATCATTTTACTTGATTTCATTGTTCTTCATTAATTATGTCTGGGCAAAGAAATGATTGAAGAAACTAACTATAAGTAGAAATGTTGTAATAGAGAAAAACTAACAGAAAATATTACATATATTTAATTATTTATCTTAATATTAAGATTCAAGATCTTAATATTTTAATTATTTATTAAATTAAATAGAAGAAAAATTGATTGCTCATCAAGGTTGACCTTCAAGGATACTATTGCTAAAATAAACCTCTATACGTACAAAAGATTAGCTTACATGAATTAACAAAGTCCAGGTTTCCAATTATTAAAAAAAAAAAAAGGGCAGGTACGTAAATAATGCTTTTAGTGCAAATAAAGTCAAAAATGGTCATTATTAAATTAAGGCTAAACAGGTCATTCACAAAATGTAAACCACAACCATCCAAACTATTCCTACTAAAATAGCATTATGATTAGTTTGATACACAAAACCAAGTAATTAACTATATTATATTATTTCTTATTTCTCACTTCACATTTGGCAAATAATTGAAATTAAGAAAAGATTATTTTATATCAGGATTTTCAAACTAGTTGCCTTCTTGTATTTATACTACCACACTCCAAATCTATTACCAAAAAAACCAAAAATTCACACACACACGTGACACACAATTCACAAGGCCGGATGAAGCCGCCGCCACCACCACCACCGTCTTCTTCCTCCTCCGGCGGCGGAGTCCTGCGGAAGAGCCGCGGGCTCTCGCCTTATCTCTTCATTTTGTTGGCGTTTATCCTGTTTGTCACAATTCTCTACGGCGAAGATTTTAGCTGCTTCTTCGGTGGCCAATTTGATTCCAATTACCACCAACTGCATCAAACCTTTTCATCATCATCATCAACAACAACTAGTGAGTAGTTCAAATTACACCTTAATTAATTAATCACACGCGTTTCTCTCCCTCTCTCTACCCCCTGTGTATGCGCGTGCAGGTTTTGCGGTGCGCGCACGTGTCTTACTCGTGCACGTTTGTGTGTGTGTGTTTTCTGTGTTAGAGAAGAAAGGGGAAAATCAAAAGTTGGCTTTTGCCCTCACCGGAGAAGAAGAGGGTGATCGGAAACCAGGCGGCGGCGGCGGCGGCGTCGGTAATTGCGATGTGTTCAGCGGGAGGTGGGTGTGGGACGACGTCGCTCGGCCGTTGTACGAGGAATCGGAGTGTCCGTACATTCAGCCGCAGCTGACGTGTCAAGAGCACGGCCGCCCGGACAAGGACTATCAGCATTGGAGATGGCAGCCTCATGATTGTTCTCTTCCAAGGTTCGCCATTACTCTCTCTCTCTCTATCTCTCTCTCTCTAGAAAGGGAAAAGGAAAAAATATCTAACACAATTCTGCAGGAAATAGAACAAAACGACGTCGTTTAATATATCTTAAATCTTGCCTTGTTACATGTAGTCAACAACCAATATTCTCTCCATTTTTTTTTTCTTCTTTGGGCAAATTAATTAATATTTACATGTATTGCCATTAAATAATATTCTTTTACAAGTTGAATTTTGTATCCACACAAAGATATATGGTTGGATCTAACTATTGAGATTATTTATATAATTTTGTAGTCTCATATACGTGAGTGCAAGATCTTCTTTTGTTTATAAATTGCATATACTAATTATAAATCTTGAATAAATTAAACTATTCCACAAACCAGCTGTCTATAGAAACCATCACATATGTGTATATGTATATATATAATTGGTTACGTCGATGATCGATGATAAAAATGTTTCGGAAAAAAAAAAAAACTGGCTTGACCCCGACAAGATGACGATTTCAGCTTAATTAGTGCCGACTAAAAGTAATTAAAAGATTTAACTATGTAAGAAATAATTAGTTGTTTCACTTATGGCTTTCTTGTATAGTACAATGTGTGAACTATGTCCATGTTAGAATTAGTACTGAACTATGTTTCATCATATCACACGATTTTTTTCTTTTTTATAACAGTTTCAATGCGACATTGATGCTCGAAAGCTTACGAGGAAAGAGAATGATGTTTGTGGGAGACTCTCTCAATCGAGGGCAGTACGTTTCGATGATCTGTCTTCTTCACAGCATCATCCCCGAAAACTCCAAATCCATGGAAACTTTCGGTTCACTAACCGTTTTCTCAGCCAAGGTAACAATTGATTTTTTTTTTTTTGGGCTCGTCAAATGTCAAATTCCAATACTTGTATAATTTAATACCCTTTTCTTGATCAACTGTGTTCAATTCAATTTCAGGATTACAATGCAACAATAGAGTTCTACTGGGCCCCGTTTCTTCTGGAATCCAATTCCGACGACGCGGTTGTACACCGAATAGCCGATCGAATGGTTCGAAAAGGGTCGATAAACAAACACGGGAAACACTGGAAGGGAGTTGATATCATGGTGTTCAATACTTATTTATGGTGGATGACCGGCCTCGAATTCAAGATACTGTAAGAAAAAATCATCTCGTTAACTCTTTTTTTCTTTTTTTTTTTATATATAAATATTTTTCTAAATAAAAGTTGAATTGAATAAACAGGCAAGGATCTTTCGAAGACAAAGAGAAAGATGTAGTGAAATTGCCGACGGAGGAAGCTTATCGTATGGCGATGAAAAGCATGTTGCGATGGGTCAAGAAAAACATGGATCCGGATAAAACACGAGTCTTTTTCACTAGCATGTCACCTTCTCATGGAAAGTAAGCAAAAAGAAAAAAAGAAAAAAACACTAATTATATTGATTACATTAATTATTATTATTATTATTTACAGGAGTATTGAATGGGGAGGCGATGAAAACGGAAACTGCTACAACGAGACGAAGATGATAGATGATTTAACGTACTGGGGTTCGGATTCAAGAAAGAGTATAATGAGTGTGATTGGTCAAGTGTTTGGAAATTCTAAGGTTCCCATTACATTCTTGAATATTACGCAGCTTTCGAGTTATCGAAAAGATGCGCACACTTCGATATATAAGAAGCAGTGGACCCCGTTAACGGACGAACAGTTGGCGAATCCGGTGAGCTATGCGGATTGCGTTCACTGGTGTTTGCCCGGTCTTCAAGATACTTGGAACGAGCTTCTCTATTCGAAACTTTTTTATCCTTGATTAATTGGAAAAAAAAAAAAGGTGAATGTATATTGATGAAACTTAATTAATTGAAAAAGGAAATTACATTGATTTTTTTTTTAAATAGAAAATTTTGAGTTTTAATTTGGATGCAAACCGGAGAAGAGAGTAGTAAGTATTGCAAATGTCATGATTTTTAATGATAGATTGCTAACTGTTGATGACTTAAAAAAGGGTAAATTACGGTCATCCTCTTATGTGAGGTAAAATTACGAGAAAAACATCTCATATTTGGGTAATTACAATCACCCATTAATTAAGAATCTTCTTACACGTTCCAACCTTACGGTGTCAAATTTAGTGGAATCTTCTATATTATGTGAAATATTTACAAGTTAATTGTACTCGTTTTACTCCATTCGGGCTCTAAATTTTCAAGATGATCATAAGATGTGTCTTTTGCCTTGTAAATATCAAATTGTGGTGCATCAGAAATTAATTTTTTGCACAAAACAAGCACAAACTATAACATTCCACGAAATCTTGAAGATCATGTTGAATTTGGCACAATAAGGGTGAACGTGTACGAAGATTCATAGTTGAGGGGCGATTTTTTTAATTACTCAAATATGATGGATTTTTTCGTAAATTGACATTACCATGTGTGACCTTAATTCACCGTTCAAGAAATAAAAAAATCAAAACAACATTTCATAATCGTGAAACATGTGCATAATACATATGCGATTACTTCTATTTAATCTGAAAAAATCGTGAAAACGCCATATAATCTTTTATCTTTGGTGCAAATAGAAACATATATTTATTCAATAAATACAAACCAAACATGGAAAATTATTTACTAATATTATTAAGTTTCCAATGTATAGAGGCAAATTTAAAAACACTAAAAAAAAAATTATTCATCATCAAGAAACAAAAAAATAAAATAAAATAAACGAAAAATGCAGAAAGTAGTAACAGGAGACAAGCTGAAGAAGACATTACTATCACAAAATTATTCTTCTCTCTCCTCTTTTCTCTCACTAGCCTTCATCTTATTCGTCACCGTATTTTACTTCACCGATTTACGATACATCTCTTATGTACAAAACATTGACCATAATACCCCTACTAACCATACAATTATATCACTAATACCCGGTGAGTCATTCATATTTCATATATTTTGTAATGATAATAATGCATGTGTCTTTCTTTCGGAAGTTAGTTTGTTATTTGAATCAAATTAGTGGTTTTATTTGATGAATTGCATATTTTGTAAATTTTGTGGCTGTTAGAAAAGACGAGATCGGAAAAGCTGCCTTTCGCGATCGGAGAAGGCAACGGAGGGTGCGATATATTCACCGGGGAGTGGACACGTGACTATACTAGACCGATTTACGAGGAGTGGGAATGCCCGTTTCTTGAGCCTCAGCTGACGTGTATCGAACATGGCCGCCCGGAGAAAGACTACCGCTATTGGCGGTGGCAGCCTCGCGGCTGTTCTCTTCCAAGGTTTGCATTTTTTATTTTATTTTTTTGACGTATTTTAATTTAATTTAACATAATTATTTGTTGCAGATTCAACGCCACATTAATGCTGGAAACCCTAAGAGGGAAGAAAATGTTGTTCGTCGGCGATTCGCTAAATCGAGGCCAATTTACGTCGTTGGTTTGTCTTCTTCAAGGTAACATCCCTGAAAAAGATAAATCCATGGAAGCTGTGCCTTCTGGTGTAGTTTTTACAGCCAAGGTAGATTTTCTTTAATCAAAAAATTAATAACAAACTATATTATTATTATTAGATTTATTTATTTATTATTAGTGTTATTGTTATTGTTATTATATAGTCACATATATATGGTGCATGCATGTTATATATATTTCAGGATTATAACGCGACGATCGAGTTCTACTGGGCCCCGTTTCTGCTGGAATCGAACGCGGACGATCCATACAAGCACAGGGTAACTGATCGAATTGTACGGAACGGATCGATAGACACGCATGGAGAAAACTGGAGAGGAGCAGACATAATTGTGTTCAACTCCTACATTTGGTGGATATCTGGATTAAGGATATTGTATGTTTCTCAATATATATATATATACATTTTATGAAAATTAATTTAAAAATAATTTCTAGATGTTTTTTTTCCCCTTCAGACGGGGTTCGTTTGAAGATGAAGTGAAAGACCTCGTAGAAATACCGATGGAAGATTCATACCGCATAGCTGTCGGAAGTTTGATAAAATGGATAAACAAGAATGTAGATCCTCAAAAAACAAGAGTCTTTTTCACTAGCATGTCACCTACACATCAAGGGTAATTAACTACTAATCAAAAGATTAGTTTTTTAAATTAAATTAAATTAATCGTTGTTAAAATATATATTGCAGAAGCTATAAGTGGGGAGGTGCTTCGAAAGGAAACTGTTACAACGAAACAAGTATGATAAAAGGTGGTGAATTTTTTGGAGCAGAGAGAAGCTTGATGCAGGTGATATCCGAAGAGCTGATGAATACGGGAAAAGCGGAAGTTCCGATTACGTTTCTGAATATTACGCAGCTTTCGAGTGCGAGAAAAGATGCACACACGTCGATATACAAGAAGCAGTGGGGCCCGTTGACCGATAAGCAGCTTGCGGATCCAATGAGCTATGCTGACTGCATACACTGGTGTTTACCTGGCCTTCAGGATATTTGGAATGAGCTTTTCTTTTCCAAGCTTTTCTATCCATGAAAGAAAAAGAAAAAAAAAAAGAGTACTTTTTCATCTTTATTTATTTTTTCTTTTTTCACGATAGTGAGGTTAACGAATGATTCTTGAACTTACACGAAACAAAGTACGTCGACGTGTATTTATTAAAGTATTTTTAAGGTTAGCACTGTATGTATTGTGTCACTGTTTCATTTTTCAAGGATGTACTGTGATAGTAAAGACGGTTATGAATCCCTTGTTGAATAACGGAGCTGAAAATCCAATATTTAAAAATAGTATCGAGAATAACCGGAAAAGTGGAACACAAAGACCGGATATAATTTGATCGTTATGAACAAATCCAAAAGCTTTGTAGACAGAACCAATCATTAGTTCCCAACCGTGCGGTGAATGAAATTCAATTCATAAATCAGTTAATAAAAGAATCGACTCGAAAATATGCAATTAGAGTTCTTACAATCTTCAGTTGAAAAGTAAAACTTCGAGACAAATAAAACCTGAGATAATGCTTGCCAAACCCGCTCTTGTGAAATTGGGACCAACGCGAGTTGCACGTGAGTGCAGTCTTCAAAACGGTGTCGCTTCCCTCCTCTTCTTTAAGCAAAAGGCACGAAAATAAATCAGTTGTATACTGAAATGTACAAACTAGAGCACATTCCACAAGATATAAATGAGTCATAAGAAAAAATTATAGTTAAGAAGGTATATGTAATTGTCCAAATAAGAGGGAGTTTTTTGTCAATTAACGGGCTCTCCCACTAAAAAATAAATTTAATGTTGTGTGGGCCTATGGCCCACATATCAGATACTAAACTGATAAGAACTTAAAATACGGGCCGACAAATTTATATTCAACTTCTCTCTGAGGGCTTTTGATTCCTTAACCGATGTGGGACGAATACGAAACTCTTTTCTCATTATTGTATGAATATTTTTTAGCTTTGTTTCTTTACTTCACACCCTTTGGTCCAAATTTCGCAATAGAATTTGGTTTAATATTTGGGTAAATTAATTTCACTCACACTTGTATGCCAAAATAAATTTAATATATTTATGGTATTATAATTATAGTCACACCCCTGAAACCATTACCGAAGCTAAAATTGCATGTCCTGGGAATTCATATGCACTATATTTGTTTCACGCGGGACCATTGATGCTAACATAGACGAAAAAATATATAGATTGTATAAAATAATAAGAATTTAAGAAAATTGTAGGAGAGTCATATCACCCCATAGGCCATAATTCTATGTCATCTCCATCATTGCATAAAACTAATAGTTCGTTAGAAATTTAATTGAATAACTTATCGAATGCATTATCCCATTAGGGTTTCTAACAATGTTTCAGGTGTAATTATAATTACCGATACTACAAGAACTTTAAAGTTATTTTATCATACGATCAGGGGTGTAGGCGTAATTTACCCTTAATATTTTTTGACGATATTAATTTTGAAATTTGATTTTCTTTTTTCATTTAAGAAAATTAAAAGACAAAATCATCACTGTCTTTAAGGTATAATAAATAAATGCAACTAATAAAAGCTAATAGTGAAAAAGCACTTATTTTCCTTTGGTTTTTTGCAGACATTAATAAATGCTATCCAACTACTATAGAGTATACCTAACAGGACTAGAGAAGGAGAACGTATGAATTAAAACTCTATTTGCCAACTTGCTACTAAAAGTTGTTCTTACATAAATTGACATTATTATAATATATATAATTAGTTTAATTACCAAGTTGCATGCAATATTTCAGACCAAGCTGTTGGTTTGATTCTCTCGTTTGAACAATATCGTACACTTTCATCACTACTCTCTCTCTCTAGACATTATTTTTTTCAATTTTAAGACTTTTCATGCACAAAGAAAAATCTTTTTCTTTCTATAAATACAATTGAACACAAAATTCAATAATTCATATTTCAAAATTTAAATTAAGAGATTCATTAATTATCGATCAATACCAAATTATCTATAGGTGCAAAAAAACTCAATTTAATTCAGAAAATCTAAAAATCCACTACACTTCATCCATGATCTACAACAAAAGATTATATATATTAATAAAATTAAATTAAAAAAAAAAAAAAAAAAACTGTTCATCAGAAATCAACCAAACAGTATATCATCGATCAAAAGTTAGAGGATGATTTACAGTCATATTTATTTCTTGGCCAAATTTTCAGCGATGTGTGCGAGTGATTGCAGATTGCACTTGACGATTGTGTCGACAAATGCGCACGTTTCTTCCCTTGTGTTCCCCTGCGGCACATCCACCACGTACGATTCCACCACCACCGTCCGGCAGCCTCCGCCTCCGGCGAGCGGCGGCGCTGAATGGAGTGTGGTGACGGACCGGTAGTTGTGGAGGCGGTGGTCGCCGCCGACCACGCTGAAACTCATCACGTGCTCCTCGTCGTCCAGTATGTCGAGCCTCTCCGTGCTGCACGCCGCCGGCAGGCCGGAGACCACACGCACCTCCCGGAGCGTGCCCACGTCGCCGTCGCCGAGGATGACGTCGCAGCTCTTGAGGAACCGCTTGTACTCCTGCGGCTTGTCGAAGCGGCGCACCACCGACCAGACCGCGCCGATGGGGGCGTCGATGGCCTGCACCGCCGCGGAGCAGCACTGGTTCGCCGCCACCGCGTGCGTGTGGTGGTGTTTCATGCTCTCCGGCACCGAGTCATCCCCCGAAACGGCGCAAATCCACGCGGTCTTCGCCTGTTTGATGATCTGGTGCGAACCCACCCCCGCCGCCGCCGTTGCGGCGGCGCAGGCGGAGCCTGCGTGGTTTATGGGATTGATTCTGTGTAGCTGAAGAGAAGAAACCATTTTTTTTTTTCCTGTAAATTTTTTCTTAATTGGTAACGATGAATATATGTGAAAATGGGGATACGAGATATAAAATGCAGGCCGTAGATGGATCGATATATACACACCCCCACACACAAACACACATATATATATATATAAATTTGTGTAAGTATATGTAGAGAGAGAAAGTGAGTATAAATAGAAATTTTTGTCTAGTTGTAATAAAATTTCGATTGGGAAGAAAATTAAAAAGGAAGTTGTAAACACAAAAAAATGCAAGTGGGATTAGCCAGTTGCATAAACATATTTTTGGACGCAGTCATAATTGAAAACTGCCCCCACCACTTGCTATAATTACTTCACCTGCCCTTCTAATTCGTCATCCTAGGTTGTCGTCAATACAGGAGAGTTCATTTTATTAAAGTATCAATAATGTGTAATTACTACAATAGCCCTCTTCTATTGCCGAGTAAACGACTGTCGACTGCCGTACAGGGGGGGGCTGATTTGGTGGGGGTAATTGGTATCACTAAAATATGGAAATAAATGAATTTCTATTATTATTATTCAGAAACCAGCTTTTATCAAGTTTCAAAAATCACATATGAGTTTTATTTAATTATTAATTAATCAAAATAAATTAAATTAAATATGTTGCGACGCTTTCACTTAATAGAATTTGCATATAAATAAAAAATGATTAAAAGTATTGTTTGCTTGCATTTATTGGTTATAGATTGATAGGCATAATAGAATAGAATGGTCTATATGTTGGGTTGCTCGTTTATTAAACAAAATCTAGTGCTTCCTTAAAAAGTGGAATTAAATTAAAGGAACATTTTATTTTTCTTTTTTGTTTAATTAAATAAAATTCCTCTTTTATTTTGAAAAATAAAATAAAAATAAGTTTAGTTGATTATTTATTTAATTCATTGCACCAAAAGGCGAAATCCCTCGCCCCCAGGGCCCCCATTCCTTGGCCCGACAAGGATTGATGGAGGAATGTAAATCACTCAATGGCCCGTTAAGGTAGCGGACCCGGACCTGGTGCCCACAAGGAACCAACTCATTGGAGTTGAAATTCAGCGGCTGCCAGGATTCGATCCTAGGACCTTGCACCAACTTAATACCTCCGGAACCAGTTGAGCTACACCCATGCGGGCATTATTTATTTAATTCATCTTATACATTACAATTGCCTTATTATATTATTAATATATAGTATACAATAAAATTTCAGAGTTAACTAGATCAACTGGATCAGCATTGAATCTATCTAAGAAATTGAGCCGGTGAACTAAAAAAAAAAAGAAAAAAAATACAATTTGATCATCAATCTAGTTAAAAATTAAATTCGACTCTTTCGCTTCAAGTAAAATTTATATTTTAAATTGTTTAGTTGATAATTGTATAGCATGCGTGTATATGAATTATGACAAATAATATGTACTGTTCATTGAATAACGATTCATGATTTATATTTACTAGTAATTGTACCCGTGCGATGCACGGGACAACAAATTGCATTCTTTTGATGTTGTAAGAATATAAACAAACGTTTGATGTATCGTATGATCAAAATTCTATTATACTGGAACATTATTAAGTATACTACACACAAAAAAAAAAGGACATAACTTTACTGTTGAATAATTTTCCAAATGAATTGAATCAGCTAATACCAGTAGATTGAAAATTTGAATCAGGAAAAAAATCATCAATTATGTCTTCCATGTTGAGCTTAAAAGTAATTAGATTTAATAACTAAGTTAACATAATCAAAACTAAACTATCGACAACATGCCATCGTAAAAGGCCATCTATGCATCTTGCATCGGAACTAAGCCCTTCTTCACTGCCTCATTTTAAGGTTGTTTTGCCACTGAAATTAACAATTGGAAAATTAAGAAACAAAAATAAATATAAACAATAAATTAAATATCGCATACAAACAATAAGTCTTGAAGGTCGACTTCCAATAGCTTGTGGCTCCGCCCATTTGTGGTTAATTTTCTCAAATCATCCCTTTCAATAACATGTCCAATAAGATATAAAATGAAATAATTGTTACACATAAAATTTGAAAACTGTGGTATAAATTAATGAAACACATAATTTAACAAAATGAAATTACCTATAAGCCATGATGGAAAAAGATGTAAACTAATTGCCACACATGCAATAGGATGAAGAAGAAGATAAAAAATCTAAAGTCGGGTTACCAAAAGAAGAAGCCTTAGGTAGGGAACAAATAAAATTCAAATGTTGCAGACATTCTTTAAAACGATGTCACAAAATCCGCTAGGGATGAAAATCAGATTTATTTACCCTTTTCTGTAAAAATCGAAAATCAGATTATTATAAATAATATCTAGGAGAATTTGATGAAAATCGATAATAATATTTAAAATAATATTTCGGAGATAAAAATTTGATAAAAAATCGAAAATAATATTTCAAATATTGTTAATGAGATAAAAGTTGATAAAATATGAAAATAATAATTAGAATAATATTTAGGAGATAAAATATGATTAAAATTAAAATTATTATTTAAAATAATATTTAGGAGATAAAAATTTGATAACAATCGAAAATAATATTTATGAGACAATAATCTGATAAAAATCGAAAATAATATTAAGGAGATAAAAAACTAATAAAAACATGATAAAACTCGAAAAAAATATTTAAAATATTATTTAGGAGATATAAATTTGATAAAATTCGAAAATAATATTTAGGAGATAAAAATCTGCTAAAAGTTGAAAATTATATTTAAAATTATAGTTAGGACTTAGGAGATATAAATTTGATAAAATTAAAAAAATATTATTTATAATAATATTTAGGAGATAAAAATAAAAAACAATATTTAGGAGACAAAAATCTGATAAAAATAAAAAATAATATTTAAAATAATATTTAGGGGATACAAATATGATAAAATTCAAAAATAATATTTAAAATAATATAAAGAGATAAAATTATTATAAAAATTGAAAAAAAAAATAACAATTTTGCCATAAGGGTTCCTAAGGGTTGCCCTACCGTTCCTCTCTTATATATATAAAGATATCTAGGAGAATTTGATGCTCATCGATCATCCATATATATAATAATATTTAGGACGAAACATTCTGATAAGAAATTCCTCACATAATATACCGGAGATACACATCGAATTTAGCATTTAGCCTCATAGTTAGGAGA
>NW_012194947.1:2906467-2980524 GCF_000504015.1 Erythranthe guttata
TTTTGCACTTTATATGCTCGAAATTAGGTGAGAGGTTGAAGAATATAACAATTTATTTTTTTATTTTGCACCTTCGAGAAAAAGAAAAAAAACCCAATGAAAATGAAATTGTGCTCATTAAGTTGTAAATATTCAATTTAGGGGAGCTTTGTGAATGATTAGCTTGTTTCGTGGTGCAAAGCAGTATTAAATTTTTTTTGAGGGTACAAATTGTCAAAATCAACTTTTCAAAGGTGCAGAGTGACATTTAAACAATAGTTAAGATGCCATAGAGAATCTTTAGGTGTGAAACCATCAATGGCAGTTTATTTAATAAACTAATATTTCATACCACGTAAAATTAATTAGGAACAAAAATGGACTAGTGACATACGAGAGTCGCAATTGTCTCATTGTACTTATTAGTTAAAACAAATATCAATTTTTTTTTTTTCTTTTTTCGTTAAAACAAATGCGATTTTCTTTCTTTCTCGAATTAAATGTTTTGTCTTTATGCATCTAATTCGTGATTTTTATTAATTTAATCAAATATAGAATACAGAAGAATAAATTAATTATTATTTAATGAAAGTGGCTAAATTGGAAATAGTGACGTTCATCATCAATTGCGTCATTTAAAAATAAATTTATAATCCCTCACAAGAAAAAAAAAAAAAAAAAAAAAAGTCAAAATCTATCCTTCTCAATCTGTGGGTTACTCGTTGTTTTTCCACCCCACATGTTATTATTATATTATTTTAAATGTTTTTTTCTTAAAAAAAATACTCGGAATTGGTAATTTCCATGAAACCCTTTATCTTTTGTCAAATTACCACTATTCCCCCACCAACTAATTTGATCAACTTGGTCCTTTTTACATAATTATTAAGTCCAACCCTAGCTTAGCTTTACACTCTGGTTTGTCCCATCAACTTGTTAGTCTACTTGATTTCAAACCCTAGCGGATGTCACATCAAAATTAAAACACCTAATTTTATATATATTCAACAACTTGGGAATTAATATAATACGAAAGAAAAAAATACACAAATTTATTTTTATTATTGTACAGTATTTTTATGTATGTGCATGAAAAGAAAAAAGATGTATGAAGATACATACATATACATATACATATACTATTATTGGATCACATGAAAATATAGATTCTGTACGTTAGCATGCATCTTCACAATATGTTTTGTCATATATTGTACGTTCATAATAATTATGAATAATTGAGTAATATCATCTTATATATATATATATTTCTCATTATTATTAATTATTATATTATTAGGTCATATGTATATATATATATATATATATATATATATATACTTTTCTTGTGTGATAGTAAATATATAATTCAATATATCATTGGGTAAAAAAATCAGTTAAACCTCTATAAATTAATACAGTTGAAATTAGCAAAAAAATATTAATTTGTTAGGTTTTTAGTTTTTACTGAGTCGGAACTAGAAGAAATTATTATTTAACCAAAGTTATTAATTTATCGATGCTCTATTGTATTAAATATTAATTTGTTATCCTAAAAAAAACTATTAATTTGTTGATCAAGCATGCCAATTTGTAGAGGTTGAAAAATAAAATTAACTTGGACTTTTTCTAACAGAGACAAGCCCTAGAGATTCCTTTATTACCAATTGTAATTTCCTAAATTTATTTCCATGTAATGACAAAAAATAAATAAATTAATAATAAACCACTCAAATTAAATAATTGTTAGAATGACAATTTGCTAGTTACGAGATTCCCAGTAGGTTTATTTTTTTCTAAAACCATTCGCATACATTGTATGTAGTGCAAGAAACATTCCATTCATGCAGAAGTCATTCATCAACTAATATATAAAAAATAAATTAATAATAATAAGATAAAATAATAATTCAATTAATTGTGAGGGGAAGATGCAACTAGTTCATTTGGGTAGTAAGATTTGAGTCATCAAAAGGCAACATGTAATTAAATTAATTAAATTAAAATAAAATAAAATAGGAGTGTTTGAGGGGTCAATTAAATGGATCTAATCGATGAAATAAAGGGTACCATGTTGAGCAACAAGTTGGCCTGTTTTTATTTTTCAACCTGCCCATTGGGACTATAGATTTTGAAATCTTATGAAGATTCTAAACAAAGTTGCTCCCTTTTATTATTACTTTATATATAAGATTTAATTATTTATTATTATAAGGATAATGTACTATTACCACACCTAAAGTTTTGTTTAGCTACACATATAAATTATATTGTTTAACAAATTACAATAATAATAAGGGTAAATTACGGCCATCTTTGAGTTAAGGTTAAATTACGAAAAACAACCCTCTTGTTTGGGTGATTACTAATATTCCCTCAACTATGAATTTTCTTACACGTTCATCCTTATGGTGTTAAATTGAACATAATATTTTAGATTTCGTGGAATGTTCTCAAGTTTGTACTCGTTTTGTGCAAAAGTATAGTTTTTGATACACCACAATCTGATATTTACAAGCCATGAGACACATTTTATGATCATCTTATTTCAAAATGTGGTGCTCGAATGGGGCAAAACAGTAAAAAAGTGGAGAATATTCCACGTAACCTAGAAGATTCCACTAAATTTGACACCACGAGGGTAAAAGTGTAATACGATTTATAGTTGAGAGGTAATTGTAATCACCTAAATATGAGTGTTTTTTTTTTTTTTATCTTACCTCAGAGGATGCTCGTAATTTATCCTAAAAATAAACAAGAATATATATATTTTCCTCGTGGACAAGTGAATATACAGAAATTAAGACAATTTAATTATGAATGTATTTTTATTTATTTATCATAATTATGAATGCATTGGTGGATGTAAGTTGTTCGAGGAAATGTCAGAGGATGCAAAGCGCATGTTTTGCAGCTTCCTCGCAAGTCTTTATTATGTTTTCAAACTCTCTCTCTATATTATAATATATTCGATAAATAATTTTTCAAATTTTCTTTTATAGATTATTATTTAATATATTTTTTCATGTATCTACATACCACTTCTATTTTACCCTCGTTGATCGACCCTTTTTGTACGTTAAATCTTCTTAAAAAACGATTGTAATACTTTTCGAATACGTGTTGTGATTGCTATCTGTATCACAAACAAGCGCTCGGTCCCAGCGAAAACCCCCCGACGCTCAATTCCACCCTTGAGTTAAGAAATACTACGAATATAATTAGTGCAAAAAATATAGATTACATCTAATCCTTGACAGTAAGGAATAAGGACTATTTTATACCTGTAAATAAAACAACATGGACTTGGGCCTTTTATTAATCTTCATTAGCTCAAATGAATCCAAGTGGGCTAATTATTATTATGTTTGTGCCAAGGCCCATCACTATTTCATATGAATTACCGATATACCCCTCGCACATTTGTTCTATTACGAAGCCGAAAATTAGATATCAGGTGGTTGTCAATCGTACATTTGCACATAATCTCACACACGCACACACATGTGTATGTGTAGAAAATTAGGCGCTACACGTAATCTCACACACTTGTGTACGTGTGTGCGCCTACTGGATGATTATTTTACCACATCTACGGTTAACAACTCACCCCGATTTCGGTTCAGAAAAATTCAAAAATCCAAGATAAAATTTAATGTCTAACCATCAAAATATCACACACACACATTAGTACATTACACATAGTACAACACTACTCAAAACACTCCAAAAAAAACAGGGGAAATAAATTTTACTAAATTCAAAAAAAAATAAAATAAAAAAAATCTCAATAAATAGTAAGAGCATCAACTTTTCTTGAGCAAGCCTTTGCCACGAACCACATTGTTCGAAGCCTTCTCGTTCTTCATAATCCGGTGAAAAAGCGCGGCCCTATCCTCCTCGACGATCTCCCTCAACAGCTCGTCCTCGATCTTCGGGGCCTGCCAGTGCGACGGATCCTCGACATGCTCGTCGCTGAAGATCATATCGGAAACCCACTCCTTCCACGTCGTCCGGCTGTGCTTCTCCTCCTCCAGGGTCCCGTTCGCCAGCAGCTGGTACACGTACACCACCTTGTTCTGCCCCGGCCTGAACGCGCGCGCCACCGCCTGCTTGCTCTTCGAAGGATTCCACTCCGAGTCCAGCAGGATCACCCTCGACGCCGCCGTCAAGCTTATCCCCTCCGCGCACGCCGTGATCGAAGCCAGCATCACCTTCGAAGGGCCCCCCGGCTCCTCGAACATGTCCATAACCCTACCCCTCTCGAACAGCTCAATATCGCCTTGCAGAACAAGAACCTCCCTCCCCTTTTTCCAGCCGTAGAACCGCTCGAATATTTGTATGAACAGATTTATCGGAGCAATGTTGTGGCAGAATATCAAAACCTTCTCGTTTCTTAGTAAACATCTTGGTATGAGGTTCATCACGAATCGAACCTTCGAACCGCATTTCAAATCGAATTTGAAATTCTCGAGATCGGTTAGTTCTTCAGGGGTTAAGTACTGGCCGGAGCACAATGTAGTAGTAATCAACCACGGATGAATCGCGCCGAGTGTGATCAGCAACTCTAATTCCAACGGGAACCCTTTATACACGAGCCTCCGATTTTGCATTTTCGAGAGGATGTCTTGTTGGAGATTAGTCGATTTCATCATTAGCGTGTAGCATTGTAAACCCGGTAGTCCGTCCGAGGCTCCGCCCTCGTAAACATCAATGAACTTGCTCGTAAGCTTCCTTAGGGTTTTGAGAGCCTCCGATCTTTCTTGACCTATATTCGAGTCGATCTTCTTCGAAATCTTGTCTATTAGAAGCTTCCTCCCTCGATTCTCGAGCGAGAACTGCGTTTGTCTCTGTTTGTTCCTCTTCTCGTATTTCGGATCGAGCTTTTTCAGAACCTCGTTGACGAAAACCGGCCTCGCAAGGCAGAGTGTGTTGAAGTACTCACCGAAGTTGTTCTGAAATAGGGTTCCGGATAGTAAAACCCTAAGCCTCGTATTGACCTTCATTAAACCCTTTCGAAGCCTTGATTTAGTGCTCCTAGGGTTATGCCCTTCGTCTAGTATCAAAATTCCGGGGCAATTCTTGAGCAATTTCGCCATGTATTTACGATGCGCGTAGGGCGAGTCTTCGCGCGTTAGGGTTAAAAAGGAAGTGTACCCCATGAGAAGAATGCTCGGGTGGGAAAGCCACCTCTGCATCTTCTCCAAGCAATCGAGCACATGCATTACGTCTTGGTTTCTAGGTAGGCCCGGGGAGAGTTTCATTCTTTGCTTCAACACTTCGCCTTTGTACGTTTGACCGCCGTGGATTTGGTAGACCGGAATCGGAACCTTCCATTTGATTATTTCCTTGTACCACGTGTACAAGGTCGTCTTTGGCGCGAGCACCAAAGGTCTTGAATTGGGGAAGAGCTTTAGGTAGCTGACAAGGAAGGCGATTATGAGGAGCGTCTTGCCCGCCCCGGGGGAGTGTGAAATCACGCATCCGCCCCTCTTCTTTTTCTTGTCCTCCATTCGAGAGGGTGTTAGAGAACCGGCTATGTTCCGCCAGAGGAATTCGAAGGCCTTCTTTTGGTGGACGAGGAGTTTGTCTTTTAGCTCGGGTATTAGGGCCCACACGTTGTTTTCGCCTTGTGTGAAGGCGGTTGAGGGGGCGGGTGCGGGGGTCGAGGTGATGTGGAAACGCCCGAATTCTTGGTCTTCGGCGTTGTTTTGCTCGGAATCTTCTTCGGTTCTTTGATCCTTGTTTCCAGTTGAATGTGTTGTTGCCACCTATAGTTCAAAATTAAAAAAAAATAAAAAAAAATAAAAAAATTAAAGAAGAGTAATTATAAGGAGTGAGATTGTTAAACTAAACGAACTTACGAATGGGGGCAGGATGTCCTTTATTTCCGTCTCCACAAATCCGCATAACCGGCAAACGGTTCCGACTTGTTCGTTGAGTATGAAATCGTGTGCGCATTTATTTTCCTCATTTTTATTTGATTTTTCCGCTTCAACATTGGGTTGTTGAACACGAGCAGAATCCTGTGACATTCCAAAAAAATAATAATAATAAATAAATAAAATTTACGTGTGTAATATCCATCCATAACAAGATAAAAGTTGCTCCATATATTCCATAATATCTGTTCGTTTAAGGTTTTTACACATTTGAAAAGTTAATATAAATGGCTGAATTTTCGGAAAAAAACACATAAAAAAAAGACTAAAATAACCTTTACCATCTAAAGAGATGATTAGAGAGTTAAGGGTAAAATAGGAAAACAATGCATTTAATGTGTTATTCGAACTCTAAATTGACATATAATATGAAAAAAAAAAAAAAAAAAATCATGGGTGTACGAAGACAGTGATCAAGATTATGAAATTGTACCTCATTGTCGTCTTGCAAGTACAAAGACACAAGGGCAAGTTCCATTTCTTTCCACAACATATCGATTTCCGACACCTCTTCTTCTTCACCACCGTTCACCGTCGTCGGTTTCTCTTCCGCCGCAGATTCGTTTCTACTCGCATCCTTCTTCGCCTGCAGTTCTTTCCAGTGATCGACCACAGGGGGCTGCACCGGTTCATTATCGAGAGTCGCTTCGATATTGTTCATACACCTTCTAATCAATTCCCTGCACAGCTGCGCAGTTACGGATCCCTTCCGGAAGCTTCTAACATCGTACGTGCTATCCCTTACATAAAAGCAATCCCTCTTCGAACTGCCCGAATGGCTGCCCGTTCTGTTATAGTTCCTACGAGACCCTCTCGGATCGTCTTTGCGCCCGTTGTCCATAAAGTCGAGATCGGACGTTTTCTTCTTACTCGACGAGGGGGGGTTGTTCATGTAAAAGTATTTCGAAACCATTTGCTCGATATCTCCGGATTCTTGATCGTCGTTCTCGACGACTTTGTAGTTCAGAATACTCTTGTCGATAAAAACCGAACCCTTTTCGGAAGAAGTGTGTTTAGAGACTACGGCGAGCCCGTTTTCCTTCGACCCTTTACCCGAAATTCCCGATTTTTTGCTTTTTTTCATTTTCTTATTGCTACTATTCGAACCGGATGTTCTTGATCCAAATTGCATGTAGTCGTTATCGGCTTGAACGGATAATGACATGTGCGTCTCCTCTTCGCTCGCATCGCTGTCCGATAAAACTTCGTCAAATTCCGATTTATACGTCTTGTTTTCTCCTAATCGAGTCACTTCGATTTCGTAATCGGGAAGATTATCACAGGCTAGATAACGCTCGGGTTGGATATTTCTCCGTTTCGACCTCCTCAGCTCCATAAAATCGTCGGAATTCAAGAACCCTAATTCAAGCCCAGCGGAAGAAGAACCTTCCGGAAGGGTGTTTAGAGCCAACTTCACGATAACGGGGGTAAATACGTCATTTTCCATCTTGAAATTGACAGTGTGAGTGTAGTCACTAGGAGGATCTGCTGTTTGACCTTCTTCAGTGGGGTTATATTCGGAAACCTCGTAACAGAGGTGGCTGTTTATCGTTCTTATGTCGAAGGCGGTTTTCTTCAGAATGGACGAAACAGCGAGCCACGAGAGATCGTTGCAAAACCTTCCGCAAAATAATTTGAATTTTTGGAGGGTAGAACAGTCCTCGGTGAAGCTCCAACGGTAATAATATTGACCCTCCTCGCACGGTTTCATTTCGAGCTTTTGGAGAATGGAAATTCGATCGATCTTCACCATGCTCGTTTCTTTACTTAGTTTCTTTTCTGACCAAATAAGATCGGGGCCTTGCTCGAGGTACAGACTTATGTAGAACTCGCAGTCGCACGCAGCTTCGTGCGGTTTTCTCTTGATTGATCTTATTTTCGCATCGATCGAGACCTTAAACAGAGAGAAACTCCTTTGTTAGGGTGATTTCTCATTTCTCTAGGGCAATATAATTAATATATAATAATGCATGAAATAGTGGGAGCAATAATAGAGAACCTCGTTATTTTTATTATCGGAGCTGTCGGATTTAACGAGCAGACAGAAATCAACTCCCGGTCTTAAAAAGGATGTGCAGTCGGAGGGTGTGGCTTTTCTTGATCGTACACGAAGATCTGATGTGGCAATGTCTTCCTCGATGAGCTCACCATTATCGAGAATTTGTGCTGAGATGCCTCCGTTATTAATTTTTAAGCGCTCCACTGGTTTCCATGAATCGGATCGAAAAGTCTCGAAAGCTATGATTTATTGGCAAAGTAATGAATTAGGAAGCTAGAAATCCGATCGAAAACTTAAATATCTATTTCAAAAAATTTAAAACAGGATAGCAAAAGGGTGCATGTAATTTATTATAAAAAAAAGTATAGTATTTTAGCAATGAAAAAGAATGAATTTTTATTAACGGAAAGTCTCGAAAGCTATGAATTAGGAAGCTAGAAGTCCGACGGTAATTTTTGATATTTAAGACGATTCTTTGTAATTTCATTTCGAAAAACAAAACAGGACAGAAAAGGATGTGCATGGAATTTATTATAAAAACGGGATAGCATTTAGTTTGCGACGAAAAAGAACGGATTTTCATTAGCCCTAATGCATGATAGTAAATGCAACAAGGAGATTCGAGTTCGATGCACGCAATCACGTTGCTCGATTTAGTCGATCTCAACCATCGTTCCCAACAGTCGTACATTATTACACTTACTTAACGACAAATGTAGGAAACAAGATGAATTGATTCGACAAGCAAATATTTAGCATGGCAAATGAAACCAAAATAAAATAAAAAAATCCATGCTTTGAACTTACGATGTGGACCGAAAGGATGGTTGATTTGATGTATTAGTCGTCTCTTCATGACTCCTTAGTATGCTTTCGATTAATTTTGTCGAATAACCGGAACTAAAACAGAATCGTTGCAGCTGCAATTAAAGCAAATAGAATGCAATACAAAATCAGCACATGAAAGTGGTGACAAAATGCAAGAACCTTAATTAACTAACAATTTTTTACCAATTAGAGTAATTAATCACTTTCATTACCCAATTATGCAAGTAGAGTGATGTTTTAATTAAGACAAAATAAGTATGTTTCATAGGTAAAAGATGCTGTCAAAGCTTTTGCCATTTTTTTTTTCAGACAGTTTTGTTGAAACTGTAAATAATTTACCCAAACAAGGTATTGCTTTTTCATACAAACAAGAAAGCCCCATCCAAATTTGCTTTTTTTTTTTTTAATTTATTTATTTATTTATTTTTCATTCAATTGAGACACACACACAGAGAATCACAGAGTCAGAGTGTATCTATATATGTATCTTCTTCTACTTCCTAATTGGCTCTGATCTCTGAACAAAAGAAATGTAGATCATCAACAGACAAAACCCCATGCACAAACAAAAGCAACAACCTTAAAAATCGCATAAAATAATTACCAAATTCAGAAAGAAAAAGTCAATTTAAATTAACTGAGCTGAATCCCAGAAACCACCGCCGCCGCCGCCGTCATCGTCAATCATCATCAAACACTGCAAAAGTCAAGAAAAAGACTCGTTTTTTAATTACCATATATAACAAATAAATAAAAAATTCAAGAAACCAATGAAAAAAAAAGGGGAATGCAGAAGTGTGTAACTGAGAAGTCAAACTCCGTCAAGAGAATTCATGATTCACGATTCCGGCCAGACAGAAATAAAGTAGCTGGAAACTTTTACTGATGAGAGAGAGAGAGAGAGAGAGAGAGGAGCCTTGCTTTAATGGGAGGGGCCTTATCAATATCGAACCGAATTCAGATTTTGAGAGTAAGTAATAAATAGCGAATCAGAGTGGGGGGTGGGGTGGGGGTGGGGGTCGGGGTGGGGTGTGGGGGTAAAATGAGAGCGAGTGTGAAAAAATAATAAATAAAATGAAAAAGGGAGCACTGTAAAAAAGAGGTAGAAAAGGACAGTAGAAAAAAGAGAAAAAAAGAAAAAGAATGGGAGTTTGTGCAAAGTGTCGCCTTTTTCTGCATGGAAACGGAAAAAGATGCAGCGGCGTTAAAGGGTGGTTCATTGGGAGTAACGAGGAGTGAAATGAAAAAGAGTGGAGTTGATGAGGGTATTTTCGTAAATGATTAGAGATTGAGGGGTGGGGTATTAGGATTGCGGGATTTGTGGGATCGGACGGTGGTGGAGGATTTGGGGTGAATAGGCAAAAATGAAAAAAGCAGGAAAAAGCAGAGAGAGAGAGAAGATCCCCACCTCAAAGTGAGAGTGGGTCCCATATTTTTGGTCGTGTTTGACCTTTTCTGGTCAGTTACAGAATCTAATAATCTATCCCCCCAAAAAAATCTTTGTTAGATAGTCTGATTGCAGCTTCGTGTCCGTCAATTATGCATGTTGTTATATGGGCCGGGCCGTAAAATGTACTCGTCCGTAAATTGGGCCTTTTATTTTTGGAGCTGTGCAAATTACAATTCCATTTATATAATCGATATGGGCCCGTATTTAAGCCTTCTATCAAGGATTGGGTACGATTTCTTTTATTTATTTATTTTTTTTTTTTTATTATTTATAAATAATAATAGATGACAGTTTTATGTTTAATTTCTACAATTTCAGTTCAGTATTCATGGATCGATTCTTGATCTTGATCACCGGTTAACCGATTATGGGTCAATGAACCGGTTCAAGGGGTCGAACCGACCCGTGATGTGTTTCATTAATAGAGTAGGGATCCTTCAACTCCCAATGTGATCTTACATGTAACGAAATAAACTGTTTTTCGAGATCTTCAATTCATGAAACGGTGCTGTTTGGAGTGGAAAAGAAGTGTTACGCGTTTCTTCGTTTCAGCAGCTGCGTGGGTAACGTCACAAGCACATCAGTCTTCAGCCGATAACTCCTCTCGTGTAGATCACATAGGCTAGCCGTAAATGTTCTGTATATACAGTAATTCACTAACGAATGTGAAGAGAGACCACACCTGTAACAATGTCCTGATTGGAACTTCTACATACCTACCAGATAGCACAAAAATCCACTAAAGCTGTTACTAAAAACATTAGTAGGGCTAGAAAATCTCACCAAGAAATTGCCCAAATGCAGTTTATAAAAAAATAAAATCAGGCTGTACAAGACTGTCATCCATGACAAAAACCTAGTCCAAACACCTCATTGAAGAAACTCCAGCTTAAAAACTCCCGGAGTATCACCTTCTTACGGTCATTCAGAAATTAAACGAGCACAGGGAATACAAAAAGCGCGTCCACTGTATAACAGAACAAGTTCGAAACAGAAAGAAAACTATTGTTTCACCGGAGAAGTATATCGAAAACCTCTAGTCTACTATCAAAGATCCTAATTATAATCAATCTTACAAACTACCCGTCCCCAATCCTGCTGCTGAAGAGGCACTTCATATAGCCAAATCAGAGTCCAAGTCCATAAATAAGTCGCTCAATAAGAAATTACTGTCTTCCTGTCTTCCAGGCATCAGGAAATCGAAATCATTATCATGTCCAGATAACCCCTGCGCATCTCCACTCTGTGGCTGAGACGACGGCGGCACATTCAGTGCCGCTCGATTTCCGGCACCGACCTGAGGTGCCGGAGCAGAATCCAACGAAGCAAGAAGCTCTTCCACGTCAAACATCTCATCTAATTCAAACTTCTCAAATTGGTCCTGTCCACAATTTTCCACATGGCTAATCTCTCCATCACCGTTTGAGCTCGTGGGTTGTTCCACCTCTTCCTTCACTTTCTCCCTCGGAAGTTCCTCCACTACTTCTTTCTTCACTTCACTCATCGGAGTAGCGGGACCCACATTACTCTCTTCGGCTTTCATAACGGAAATATCAACCCTTTGTCCAACATCATCGCAACATATCTCAGAAACACCAGACGAGTCAGACGATACAGCTGGCAACACAGACGAGTCTCTGCTGTAACCAGGGAAATTGAGGCGTGCACATGGGCCATACATAATCCTTGCAGCTTCATCGTAAGCGAGAGCAGCTTCAAATCCAGTGCCGAAGGTGCCTAGCCACAGCCTGCCTCCTCGGTGGGGCTCTCTAATCTCGGAGACCCATTTACCCCATGTCCTCTGCCTAACACCTCTGTAATTGCAGCAAGAGTTTTCAGGGCCGCCTTTCCCTTTCATGCATCCTTTTTTTGATCCTTTTGCAGGAGCTTTCCGGATGGCCTTGCTGCGATTGTCAACAGAATCGATCTTTGTGTTGTACTTCTTCCACTTCTCTAGGATATCTGCAACACTTGTTGCACCTTCCTTCCGGCTTCTTGATTTTCTCTTTCTTGTGCAGTCTATTGGTTGGTACGCCGTATTGGAATCTTGATTTAACATTGTCATGTTCTGCAAGAAAAGCAAAAACCATTAAGTAAAGAGACTATTGTCTTAACAACAGACAGATCGGCAAATGAATCTAGAGGTAACAAAGAAGCAATCAGCCCAATAATTTGCTGAAGTCCTACCAGAAACCACTATGAAAATTGGACCGTCGAGATTTAAATAATTTTCATCACTGATATCATTTTCTGTAAAATCACAATTTTGTTTTGAAGAAATACCCCGTTCTAGTGGATTCAATTAAACCAAAAAAGTTAGATATCCACGGCCAAACTTAATCAGGCAGAGAAGACCAATTATATTTTATGCCCAACTTTATGGTGACTTTGACCTACTAAAAAGAACCGGTTGATAAAACTCCTGAGAAAACCCTATACGCCTAGGAACTACATTCCTTTGCCGCCAAGTAACCGGAAAAAGAAAAAAGAAAAAAAACCCCACAGTTTGCCCCAATATTCCAACTGCAGATTCACAGTGAAATGAACAATCCTATCCTTGTCGAACCACTATCCGCCACCAAATTAGCGCGGAAAGCAGTCGGAAACTAAAATACCCACCCAGAGCCATTGCCTCGATGGAATTTGATTAGAAACCAAAAACCCTAATTACAGGCCCAAAAACGGCGCAGGAAACCTAATTGAGCTCGATTGCAGAACCAATCACCACCACACAACCACGAAAATCATCACAAGGAAACGGAAACCCACACACGGAGAACGAAAACTCCAACTATCAACAAAAAATCACAAAACTACAAATTCAAAATCAACATACCTTTTCACAATCTCCGCCGGAGTGCGATTCTCCAAAACGAGAAACGTTGCTTCCGTTCGCCAGTATTTGCAGTTCTATCACCTTCTCAATCAATATATCTCGCCGCTACGCCCGATTAAAATCCCCAAATTGAAGAAAAAATTGGCTGTTTCGGTTTTAGGTTTGTTCAGTGGTTTGATTTTGCAGTGAGCTTTAATTTGTAATTTGTGTTGTAGCAGAATAAAAGGCAAAGAAATCCTTTCGTTGTGCCGAAGCTGTTTGGCTATTTATATCCTTCTCTAGATATTTCCAGAATCACGATTATTAAAAAAATCGAGATATTTCTATTAGGTTTCGGCGTGGTGACGTGGCTAATTGGGTAACGGAGATTTCACCACGTGTTACGTGAAGGCCCTCGAACCATACAAGTTTTGTGATTGAGAGGGGCTGTGATCGTGTGCGGCTAGCTGTACTGCTATTGCTTGGGGGCTAAGCAATAGTCTCTTTAACTCTTTGTTTTATCATTTCTGACCCCCATAGTTTAGTCAAACTACGGCTGTGCCCCCTGTTTCTACGCTGCTGCCATCCCTACGCCCCTAATATTATTGCCTTTATTATTTTTGGGATTTGAGAAGATTTCCTAATTTAATATATAAATTTCATATTTATTACACCATCCTTTAAAATGTTAAAAATCAGCTTTTGAAAAGAAAAATAAAATAAATCGTATTTCATATTATTTGTCACTTTAGAATTTTAATAATATATTAATAATTATTTTCTCAATTCGATTTTTTTACTTGAGATCAAATTAGTGGGAAAAGAAGACATTGATAATAGTGCTATTTTTTTTAATAAAATTCACACACATTTGTTATCATTAATTTTCTTAATACGTTGGTGTACATACCAACTCGCTCAAATCAGACGTGTGGATTACAAAAGTCGTAGATAGAAGACGAACGGTTGTATTATTTGAATATTGAACACACCTTAACAAAGGGGTTAAAACATTTATTTATACCTAGTGCATTGGGCTGAAGTTAATTAGTTGAGATTGTCAGGCTCAAACATTATTTGAATGCAATTGGGCCTTCGTTGTAGTGATCATCAAAATTAGGCTTTTGTCCCACTAAATAAAAAAATTGTAGGTCCATTGGGTTAACCCAATTATACATCAATACTAGAGTAAATCAAATACAACACATCAAATGTAAAGAAATCTACAAATATGTAATACAATCGTATAAATTCATTTTTTTCTTGATCGAAAAAGAATGGAACTTCAATTCGAATACTTGTGTCGCAAAAAAAGTCGTTAGTGCAACGAGTTTTGTCCGGTCAAAAAATCATTTGATTGTCAAGTTAGTTCTGAATGCTAAAATAATTTAAAGAATTCAAAAGACTGTTGGATTAATTGCATAATTTTATTCGTCTTTGTTTTATTTCGAGCTTTATAAGATGGGCTTAAACCTCTTAACCAAGGTCAACTGTAGATTCATATTATGGTCAATTTGGATTTTCACTAACAAACTTGGTCAACTTGGGTCTGATTAAGAATGTAAATTCTTCTTTCTCTTTGTTAATTGTTATAAGGTCAAAGGGAAAGAAAATACAAGAAAGAGAAAACAATGTGATTAAACTTTAATTAAGAAAAGAAATATTAATTAATAAAAAAAGAGTAAAGGATAAACCAGAGTTCTCCCAGTGCAGCGTCACGATGACATCATCGCAGTCGTAATCGAGAGATTTGGTAAAGGATAAAGTGGGGGTCCACGTAAAAACAAGAAGATCAATATTAGGACTGCATGTGCGCCACGTGTCAAGAGTGGAGTCACCCAGTGTGTGTTTGAGTGAGTCGACGTGTACATTATAATGATGTCAATCATGACCTTTTATGAATTATGCTGAGTCATCGATTATCTTTTATTGGGGAATGGGAAAATCGCAATAGCTGACGAATCTAAAAACGCGCTTTCCCCTCTACTATGGAAAGCCCAAACAACTCACAAGAAGTAATGCAATTGTTTATTTAAAACTTTAAATACAATTTAGCATCTTTGATACTTATCTCCTCAAGTATTCATTTATAATAATTAATAAGTACCTATTTTTCAAAATATTATTTAATTTGTATCCCCAAATTTTAAATAGACAATACTGGTCTTAAATTTATAATCTTTTTTATTGGATTGAATAATTGAAAAATAAATAAAATGGTGGAATAATTCGATATAAGGAAGATTCACAAATCCAGAAAAACGAGCGTCTCTGGAGGACAGTGGTATGAGTTATGCATTAAATTCGATAAACTCGTGTTTTGACGATTAATAATAGAATACTCTGGCAAAATAGAAGTTTGAAAGAAAAAGATGGGGTTTGTGCTAGGGTTTAATTTATTAAATAAAATGTTTTACGTTTGTAAAAAAAAAAAAAAAAAAGTCATGTATTTATCAAGCCCCGAACTTTAATTGATTTTCACGTGACTAATCTTTTGGGCTACATCTGTGTAGAACTCATATTTCAGGCCCAATAAAGGTAAATATTCAGGCCCAAGCCCGACAAACTTCCCGCAAACCACACAAATTTGAAATTCAAAATCCCTAGAATTTTCCCCCAAATCAACAAGGATGGAGACAATTAGGTTTCCAACATAATCGATTCGGGCAAGAAGGTACGATGTATTCTGAGCTACTCTCAATTCGTCAAATTTCCTACTGAAATTATTGTGCTATCCAATTTACTTTGATTGATTGATACATCTTCTGGAAAATTCAGGAAATGATTCGTCAAATTTGAAATTTTCATCTCTGTTCGCTTTCATTCATGCTGGTGCAGGTGCACCCACGTTGACTGTGTAGCAATTGATAACTGAAGTTTCATTATTTTTCATCTGTCGTGTTGGTATGAGCTGTATTTTTATAAGTGGTGCTTTGTTACAGTAAACAATAGGTTGATTGCGATTAAATTCGTAAGTAATTTATGCAGTCGTATGAAATATATGCTTTGTGAATTTTTAAGGGTGATCTTTCATGTGTTGTATGTGTAATCGTAGTAAGCGAGTTACGGAAAATCATGTATGGATCACAAGAGTGAAAAGAGACTCACAGATATCTTTTGACGGATCAAGTAGAGAATTTGTTACAACTCTGAAAAATTAATTCTTTTTGATTGCAATAGAAAACAGTACAACTGTAATCACAGGATACAACGGGGTTCGTATACGGTGCTTCGCTTCGGAATGTGGCACCATCTTTCTTCGCCCTTTTAACCGAATAAAAAATGACAAAAACAAGAAAAAAATAAACAAAAACTAGCCCCCTAATGTGGGGAAACAACAGTGGAGACTCAAATGCTATCACCAAAACGAATATTGGTTGCTCTATTGCAGGCCGTTTTTTAATTTGCTGCAATACCTAGTTTTAACTTTAACTAACAAAGGGGTAGATCTGCTGGAGGTGGCTCTATTTTTTGCAGTTCGCCGAGACCATTTTCGACCAAGAAAGCCATCGCTAAACCCCATGTGATGTGGGCATCCAAGTGGCAGTGCATCAGCCAGACCCCTGTTTGTTGGTTAAACGTATTTGTTAGTGTTTCAGTGGGGAAACAAAAGTGCATTTTCTTATGCTTGTGTTTTTTCTCGCACTAACCTGGATTATCGGCAACGAATCTGATCACTGTCCAACCTCCCACAGGAACACTAGCCGTATTTCTTTGAGGTGGATCAACGAGGTTAAATTTGGTTGTGTCTCTGCTCGGATCGAAGTTCCCAAACCCTTCAGCAAGTATGTAGAAGTCGTAGCCGTGAAGATGAATGGGGTGGTTCTCTGCTGTGAAGATACTTGTTCCCTGCAATACCAACTGCACCGTTTCACCGTATTTTAACTTGTACAGCTTAGTCCCCTTAATGGGTTGCCACAGAGATCGGCTCACATTCCCAGTGTAATCGAATGTGAGGGGAGGGTTTGCTGGAAAGTCCGTTGTGAACACTCCGGGTATACCTTGCTGATGTGCTTGAAGCAAGGAGAAATTCGAAGGCAGCACAAAAGATTCATTGTTCATGCTGGCTGCAAATCGGGTCCCGTTTGGACCCTGACAGGTGCTAGAACTTGCACCGGGTGGGCAGTTGATGAGTCCTAATCCAACGGTGAATAACAGATTATGATCGATTTCAGTGGGTAGCGGGACCTGTCTTGGGCTTCTGAAGCTGGTTGTGAAGGCAGTGGCTGTGGCTGTGTCGTTGAATGCTGGCATAGCTGGCATAACGGGTTTGATTGTGGCCCCTTTGGCTGGGCAGGGGGCGGATTTGTATTCAAGAATGGCTGTAGTTGTGGTGTTATCGAACGGAGCGCCTTGACCACTAGCGTAGGCTTGTCCGGCGATGTAGTATCTCGCTGGCGGCTGATCGGCGGTGATTAGAACATCGGTGGTCTGGCCCGGCCCGAGCATGAGAACAGAGGTGGTGAAGGGTTTTACGTAAGAGGCGTCGGCTCCTACTACAGTAAGCTTGTGATTAGCCACTTTGAAGAAGAGTTGTTGGTTGAGGGCAGAGTTGACTACTCTCAGGAGATTCGTCTCCCCTGAGTCAACTGGAACTATTACTGTATCTGCATCAAATATGGCGACTCGAATTTGTTATATTTATTATCTTAACAGAAGAATCAATTACTAAAAGAAGCATAAGATCAAGAAAAACAACCTTTGGTTGAGCAATTGTAGAGATCACCAGGTTGACCGTTGATTGTGTAAGCATCGGAAACATTAGGTGCAGCTCCTGTTCGTGTGGCTTGTCTCACAACATCGATTGGATTTGCGTCCCACCATTCACCTGGTCGCAATCGACATCGGCTTTTACTCAGAATCTGAATATACAAAAAAATTTGATAGACAAAAAATAAAACGTGAGTTAGTTACCAAGAAGGAGCGCAGTTTCGCGGTTTGGCGTTGTGAAGGGGTATGAATCTCCTTCTTTAGGGTGAATGATCAAAGCTCCGTAAACCGTGGCTCTGAGCCACGAACTGTGAGCGTGCCACCAAAGTGTACCTTCTTGCCCTTCGATTGTGAATCGGTAAGTGTAACTCTTTCCTGGTCTAATAGGGCATTGAGTCACAAATTCTGGCCCGTCAGCCCATCCAGTTCTCATTTGCCTGATTCCGTGCCTGTGTATTCGTATAAATAACACGTTATTCTATATTTAAAAAAAAAAATTATAATGTAAATATATATAAATCTCAATTTAATGCCTGCCATTCTGCATGCGTGCATGCATGCATGGAATTACCAGTGAATAGTGACGTTGTAGCGAGCTCTGTTAACAACGTTGACCACTAACGTGTCGCCGTTGTTGACTTCCAGCGTGGGCCCTGGGTACATCCCGTTTACTGTGATAGTGTTGTGTGTTTTGCACAGCCTCTTCACTGGTGTTGCTTGCACCTGTTCCATGGAAATATTTTACCATCTTTTTTTTATAAAAACAAGAAATTTAAGCGACGTAAATAGATGAGGTAACGAGCTGCTTACTACAAAATCATGGTAATGGACTTTTGCATTTGTTGTCTGCATAATTAAGAGAAGGGGGGGGGGGAATACCAAGAAGAATGGGCACACCGGGTTTCTGATACTATTTCTGAAGCCCCCCATTTGGGGGTAAGTGTTTTTGTTTGTTTTTGGATTAAAGAATGATCGTTTGGGTTGTGACTTGTGAGAGAATAAGAGAGAGGTTTTGTTTATTATATAAGAGAATAGGAGAGAGAGGGGGGGGGGGGGGGTGGTTTTGAGGTTGGCAGATTAGGTTTTGATTAGTGTAGAGATTTAAGAGAGTAATACTTAGTTCAACCTTTAAGAGGTGGTTGCACCCACTGACTGATCAGAATCAAGAAAACAAAATTATTAATTCTTGATTTATTTACAAGTCATTTTTTTCTTTCTCTTCTTGTGGTTGGTTTTGAACATAGACTTGTAATAATTAATCCAAGTTGTGTGATTAATTATTGTAGCAGTAAGTTTAATTTGTTCAGAAATTTTGCAGCTGATGGACGATAAATCTTCCATCGTACGCGTTTACTATCGTCTTTATTTCCCACCCAAATACTCGAAATATTCTAATGTAAAGATTTTACATGCGCACACACACAGACCAAGTTAACATCTCGTCGCGCGAAGAAAATTTACGTAATTTTTGCTAACATTTTTTTCAAAGCTGCAAATTCAAAGTTTTGAAAAAAAAAAAAGATGGAGAAATCTAATTTCCAGATGAATTTTGAATTAATATTCTGAAAATCATGTGATTGGTACTAACTTTTTGACTTATTGGCAGAAGTTTGTGTGCGCTTGAAGAATTCAAGTAGATGTTCGAAATCATTAATTACTTGATCTTTTTTTTTAATTTGTCTTAGTTCATTTCACTATTTTCCTGCAAATTTGATTAGTTATTGGTGCAAGTATAAATTTGTTTTCATATTTTCTGACTACATCGTATCATCTATTACATGTAGCGATGCATGCTATGCTGACGAAAATTATCTACATACGTGTCATTAATTAATTAGTTGTTGGTGTAACATCTTAAAATACAATTTTTATTTTTATTTTTGGGATGACCAATCAACAAAAGTATACAGAGAAAAAAAAAAAGTTTTGTTGCATTAATTGGGTGACAAATGTAATTTGTAATAATAAGATATTAAAGATTCGGATTCAGTCTCCATCTTACAGTTAATTATGAGAAGCCCCCTTAACTAAACTTGAATAATTAGGTTGCCTGTCTAATGACCTTTTTATTTTATTGTTTTACTTTTTTTTCTTGTAATTCTTTTCAAGACAATTTCACACTCAACCTTTTCTTTTATTTTTAAGTTTTTTCGAAATGTTTAAATTTTAGATCATTTTTTCAACGCGTAAAATTGCATTATTGAAATAGTCAAAGTGAGATTTCAATCTAAAAATACAATTTAGAGGATATATAGTTATTAATTCCTCAATTCCCATTCTAATATTTCGAATTCATGACCAAATTGGTCATAGGTGTTACGTACTTACCAACGGACTATATTATCTTGAGTTTAGGGTTTCTTAAAATGAAAGATAAAAGAGAGATTGCCGACAAAGATTAAAATTATTGAACAATAAACAATAATAATATGCATCAAATTGGTAATTAAGTTTCTTGCTGACTTTTACATGATTGAATCGACACAAGTCTGGTGAAAATTGGGAATCAAAGATTTGACAGAGGAACAACTAAAAGAAAATGTGAGGTAAAATTAAAATAAAAAATAAAAATTCACCCCATTTTTCGCACCATGCATAAATTGTTACTCCACTAGCACTATACTATGGTTCTTGAAATCACCCATTATTGGTGGAAATGTAAGTGACTCCGGATGTTGTGGTGAGGTGAACAAATTATCTCGATTTTCCTAAACTTTCTGTAATCACTCACATTTCTATATCTTATTTATTATTGGTTTGAATTGTTTGTTTTGCCCGTATTATAATATTTTGATAGGTTTTTACTTTTTGCCATAGTTGTTATTTATAGTCACTTTCTGGCTTTAACATATTGCCTGAAACTCTTTTATATAGTTGATTTTTGATCTATGTACATTTTGAAGTTCCAGCCCAACTTCTCACCCAAATCGAGTGTTGTTCTTCTATACAAAAAAAAAAAAAAAACATTGGTAACTAGCTAGCCTAGTAAGCTATGGAATTTGGTGCACTAATAATTAAGGAACGTTGATAAGATATATTAATTGCATAATATTTTTTTTGAATGGATGATTGTCTATCTTAAATGATTTTTGATTTTTAAAATTTGAAATCATTCTTTTAAGGTAACCGGCCCGAATTTTGGCCGTCCCATTAAGCATTGTTACAGTCCTATAAAACTGGGCCAACTGTTACAGTTATTCGGCCCGCCCGACCTACACACGTGAATTTTCTTCTGAATTAATTTAAATTAAATTCAAAAATCATTTAAGTGCCAATTTCAAATTGTGGTTTTAACAATTATTCTGATGGCTTTGGTTGAAGTTTAGTTTCAAACACATTATTCATTTTTTTTAGCTCCTTTAGTCTATGAAAATTGTTAATAATTACTACAGCCCTAAATGTGAGTGCTCCAGCTTTCTTGTACAACCCATTTGCTAATCTGATCAAAACTCATATTACACTGATGGCTCTCATCTTAATCTTTCGCCCCGATACTTGTAATTTACCAATTAAATTTAGCCAACCAACCGGAAGTTCCACCACCACCGGTACAATATCCAGTAACTAGCATACTTTTCATATCTAGACACAACAGTTTTATATGGGGAAAGAAAACTAACGAAATAGATCGCTATATTCTGCTATAAATTTCCCGCGCCATGAAACCGATAGGTTAACGGCCAATCCCTGAATCAGTAATTCAAGCTGCAAAGAGATACACAATATGGAAGATAACATGTATGGCAAATGCCAAAGCTCTATTGCTCCGGTGGCCAAAGTGAAATTTCCATCAGCTTAGGCATTAAACATAACAGTGTACCACACCAATGCACGGGTAGTTTTCAACCTTTAATTTACACACAATCACACACACACACGCACATGTAAAATATGTACGAGTCGTACACGTGTATGATACGATATAATCGGGTAACTCTTCGTTTGAAGAGGATAGAACAAATTCAAATTAAGTGTCTCAAGAGATGAGATTCTATATGGAATTAGTAGCAATGCTAGTGAATATTTAATTCAATACGAGTCCATGCATTGTACACAATATTATATTCACCTAGTCAAAGGAGAGAAGACAAGCTGCTAACAATAATGTTTAAACATGAAATACAGATCTCATAATAGATCTGCTTGGCAATATCAAATTACTTAAGAATGACATAAAAGAATTTGCAGAAGAATTCAAGTTACGATATTACATTTAAGATCCTGGATCAAATCAATTGAAGATGGAAAATGCCTAACTAACTATATCAGGATGAACATGAATTTTCAATTTCCCTATTGGGAACAAATAATACAATTCAGTCGAATTAAACTCAACTAAAATCGAAGAAACTAACTAGAATCGTGTACCTTTCGGGTTGAATCCCATGAACACCGACCAGATCTGATCTGATTCCAAGTTACACGCGCGTGGACATGGCCGGAGAAGCCGCCGCAGCAGCGGCGGCGGAGGAGGCGGCGCCACCTAGGAACGAGAGAAATCCGGAACCAAGCGGTTCCTGCTCATCCAAAAACAAATCCTCAGGCATGCGGAAAGCGCCGTGAGCGCAAACGACGGAGAGGCCGACAAGCAAGGCGGATATGAGCACGGATCCGACGCTGGTGAGGAACACCACAACTATGGTGGAGACCACCAGAATCCCCAGCACCTCCCGATCCGAAAACGTGCGGCCGGCGACAACGACCGGCTGATCCGAAGGGCGGAATGAGTACAGGAAGAGCCACGCGGCGAGGAGAGAGAAAAGGACGAGGAGCGAGAACGGGTGGGAGATGAGAGAGAGTGCGAGGGAGAGAGCGAGGAGGGATATGTAGTTGATGCGGAAGTAGGAAAAGTTTTTGCGGATGCGTGAGGCGGCCTCCGAGAGGGAGTCTGGCCGGGCGAAGGAGGAGCGATCCAGAAGCTCCAACCAGGGGCGGCGCTGTGAGAATCCGTGGCGGATTGTGCCGCTGAGGCGGGAGATGAAGGCGCGGAAGGCCGGCGTAGAGATCGGCGGCTGGGAATCGGAATGGGGATTTGAGATCGGAAGGGATGCCATTGCTGATTTGATTTTGAGAGCTAATTGCCTGCTCTACGGGATTCTGTTATAAATACAGCTCCCCTCAATTATTTTGTGTTTCCTTTATAATATCACTATTATTATAATTATTATTATTTATTTAATAATTATAATAATAAATTGTATGTTATAGTACTAAAAGGCCCCTGAATGTTTATTAACACTTGGATATGAACTGCGAGTTATGAAGCGTTAACACAAACAGGATATTCTGAAAACAAAACGAAATTACTAATGTATCCACACTGAAAAGAGCAATACAAAAAGTTAAATCTTCAAATCTTCAAATGGTGATAACATAATATCAATTACTCTCTGTTTCTCTCAAGGGGGGGAAAAAAAAGAAAAAAGAAAAAAGAAAAAGAAAAGAAAAGAAGATTCATCTTGAACATGTCCAATGGTGGTTTTGAAGTGATGCTTTCACTGCAGGTCTTGGTGGAAGCTAATCTGCTTCAGGGGAAATTACCTAATACCGTGAAAAGACGGTAACACCGCGATGAGCGGGTCTCCATAACCGACAGCTTCTGCGGATGTAGACAAAATAAACAATAGTCAGATCATAAAATAAACGGTTTATATGAAGATGGATGCAATTGTAGAGAACTAAACGTGAAGAAGGAGCTGTGTTTTGTTTGAACTATTCATTTATTGATAAATAGGCAAAAAACGAAAATCAAAATTGAAAGGAAAGGTTCTAATTTATACCTCCATCATTGTATAAGAGCTTCAGGACTTCTCCAGCTACGTCGGACTGCCGTGTTATTATCGCAATGTAGAATAGTTAGTATATAATTTCAAAGGTAGAGAGAGAGAGGTACAGATGAGAAAGTTAGAAGTAAGTCTTACATTGACAGGAAGCTCGGTGCCGAATTGATCCAGATAACCTATAACTTGCCCTTCCTTGATCAGATCACCCTGGATGAAATGGAAAAACAGAAATATAACAATGAATCAAATGGAATCAGATCACCCTGAATAAAAAATTGGTCATGAAAATAACCTAAAAACAAACAGAAGACAGATAATCAGATTGAGGAAGATACTATTGCAACACACTTTGGGATAGTGAAGTTGGAAAGGATAATCCCTCTAACCACGTCGCACATTTTATAAAGCGAAATTGGAAATAAGCTTGGAGATACCCTACAAAGTAGTTGGACTCTCTTATTGAATAAATAAATTAGAGATAATATTGCATGCCTTTCCACTTGGCAAATGCTAATCATTTTGCCTAAACCCACTTGCTTAGTAAGATTAAAAGCCACTCTTGTTTATTCTTCTTCCAGATACAGCTGCAATGATTCCCGGAGATATTACCATTCCTCTCCAACTATATATATAAACCAAGTTACCAATTTACATCAAACCTATTTGCCTCTTCTGATCCCCTAAACCTTATATATGTCACACATCAGAGTTATCATGCATAGAAGAGCATTAGTGTTTTGGAGGTTTAATGACCAATGTGTACAAGGAAACACCATCTCGTCAAGAAAGTCTGTTTACTTGGGTGTATTAACTATTAAGTAGTGATTAACTTAAGCACAAGTCATTTACTTGCGCTTTCCTGCTGTATGGGGGAGAAGGGGAAATCTATTACAATAGACGGAATGCTCCTATCTCTCGGCAAAGATCTTATCAAAAGTGCTCAACAATCACGGGTATTTGAGGTATAGAATGTGTTATGGACAGTTAACAAGCAGGGACAGCTCAAAATAGGAGTTCAGAGGTACTGTTTTGATCAAATGGAATTTTAGGGTCTGAGACAATAAGATACACACTACACAGTTGCACGCGCACAAACACACACAAAGAAGGAAATCATCCTTAAACAGGCAGTACCTCTTTACAAGCAGGCGGTTGCTTCTTTCCTTTTAGGGTCCTGGCTCTTCGGAACGAACCAACCTAGTACAGGAATTGGAGACAGAGTTACAAAGAATATACACATTGTGTAGCAACCAGCCCACTGCTAACTAAAGGGTCATGCAATACATACCGTGGGTGATGATACTATAACATAGCCACTAGATCCAGAAGCATCCAGTGCAGCCAATTTTGCTGCCTTCTCAACAGAGACATTGGCAAATGGGTTCACCTTTTCTGCAGAAGATTTAGATGGGGGAGGGGGAGCAGAAGGACTCAATTCGTTTGCTGGTTTACTTGGAAGAGATGGTACGGTTGTTTGGCTAACAACAGGTGCAGAGATTGCTGGGCCATCAATGTTCCGTTTCATGTGGAGTTCAAAGCCTCCAATCTGTTACACAATGAAAACCAAAAATTATAGAAAGAATGTCCAGAGCATTGATCGCCACAATAAAAAGCCGTCAGTGCTCATTGGCAACACTTGTGAATTTATTCCATCAATATTATTCAGATTTAAGATTTGCAAACTATGGTATAATGCCATCAAGAACGGAATTTTTCTCCCAACAAGTCAATATAAAACACCTAATCATTATCTAACTTTTGAATCGACAAGATCGTTTGAAAGCTATTAAAAAGGTCAATGCACTTTGGCATTCTTTTTTGAAAAGGCACATCGTCTTGGTGCTTTGCCATAGTTTGTTAAGTTGTTTCGTTTCTGCAGTAATTTTTTAAGTTTTTTTTTTCTTCTTTTTTGCTATATTTAATTAATTGACTCCAGAATAACCTAGCACCAAACTTTCTGGAGTCTGCCTTGCTAATATCTGTATTTTGGTGACAAAATAATGCAATTTCCAGATTATGCATTACTTAAGTGGTATAGAATTCTGCAATCACCAAATGAAAGCAATTACAGAGCATACATGTAAAATATTATTTACCTTAACTTTAAGCTCGGCGATCTTTGTCTCATCACAGACTTCTGACAGCAGGTTCTGAAATGAATAAACTAACATGTTTATGAGTAAATAGATAGAAAATATCAGACTACATGATTGACCCAAGAGAATATTTGTTCTGGTGTTCGGGAGTTCTAGTGTGATGAAGGAGAAACACTGTTAGGGGGTCTTCGTGAGTGATATTAACATCTAAAAATCATATTAGCAAATAGCATTTTAGGCTGATGCGTCGGATCAACATATATTTTGCTTACATGAACTCTTCAAACAAACCTATTCTTGCAATGATAGAAAATGTCATGACTGTGATTGTCCAAAGATCAGATTGAAAATGCTATAAATGCCATAAATGACCCTCATGCCTTATGTGCTACAAATTATATAATTCAATCCAATCAACTCATAGTTTTTATACAACATGGCATTTAATTCTTAAAAATACTGGTAGTATTAATATTGTATCATTTACTAAGAAAATCTTAACCCTGATTGATCACAGATAAACATATATAAAACCTTAAACATAGTTTTCTATCTGCAGATCAGCTGACCCTACCTTTCAATTCTAAATCATCTAATAAAAAAAACTTCAATGATTATGTTCTTTGGCAACACTCTGTTCTTCATAAATATAATAGAACAAAATTAAATTCAAAATAAAACCTCAAAACCATTGGGAAAGGTAGCATTGATTGGTGATTTCTTCTCCGGTGATCCATTTTGTGGACTATCTGCTAGAACTGCTCCATTGGGGTCACCTGGATTTGATATAGAAGTTATATGATTCTGAATTGAAGTCATTACAAAAGGGCAACAAGACATTTTTTTCTTTTCTTCAGTAAGGGATACAAGAAGACAACAACGCACCTTTGGATTTGGCTGTAACAGTAGCTTCAGAGGTCTTCACACATGACACAAGTAGTGCTCCATGCCTGTTTGTAGATGAAACGGTATTTCCACCAAAAACGGGCAATCTACTTAGGTTGTAGAAGGCTGCATTATTCATGGTAATCATGGCAGGTCTTTCTACACCAGACTTTAGATGAGAACTTGAGCCAACGGCATCTGAAAAAAAAAGTAAGCATCAACTAGCTGCTTAAGATATAGTTGAGTTATTCACGTAAGAAGATAACTGCAGATCAGGCAAGATTCAGAGCTATTCTTTTACCCCCGAGACCAATTTAAGTATACGAAATAACTACTCAAATTGTGCAAGATGAATCAGCAATGGCAATTGAGTCACGAAAACATGAACTTGTTGATTTGATTCTTCCACTCCAGACTGACGATTAGAAATGTGAATAAACGGCTAAAGGTAACAATAGCACAACACATTTGACTGAGGCCAAGCTATCAAAATCAGTTAGACACCTATTCTTCCAATCTTTAGAACCATTTAAACGACCCATGATTAACATTTTCAATTTTATTCCCTTGAATCTCTACGCAGCTGAGCTCACAATAAAGAAAATGAATCAAATCTAAATCACAACAACGATAAATTCAAAACATCCTTCATACAATTTATTTTCAGAATTAAATTTCGTGTGTGAAAAATTAGAAATGTACGAACAACATATTCCAAAAAAAAAATCGTAAAATACAAGCTAATAATCTTCAGCTCAAAACGCAGTAACTACACAACTTCAGATTAAAGTAGCTACACAAATCACTAGGTTGCCACACATACATACACCAAACGCATCAGAAATCTGAACACACAATTTCGTGCGAACATTTTACGGAGAGGGAAAGGAGGAGGGGAGGGGAAGCACTTACATTGGAAAGAGCGGAGAACGGCGGCAGACTCCATGGCGATCAGATACCGATAAAAACGATGAGATCCAACAGAATTAAGAGTTTAGAGAGAGGAATTTCTCGATTTGCAGCTGCGAAAGAAGATAAATGAGAACGGATGTGAGTAGTTGAGGGTGGGGTGGGGGTACGGGTGGGGGCGAGTTAGAGTGAGTTTGCTAGTTGCTACGTGTTTGTTATGTAGTTTGTTTCTACCTAGAAATGTTCGCCCCTCTCTTCAGTTTCTTCACCCACCACCTGCCTCCTGTATTTTTCTATGCTCTTTTGCTAACATGCGCACGCCTCCCTTCTGGCACTTATCCTACGCCTTCAATCCACTTTGTATTAATGTAATAGATTATCATTATTTCACCCGTGGACAATTTAAAAATTATAAAATACGTGTTGTAGATAATATAATTGAACGGAAACTTTGGATAGATGATACTGTATAATCCAATTTTTTTTTAAATTATGTATATTCCTTTTGATTAATTAGCGAATTAAACAAAATAAATGATAAAAGAACATTTAAAATACGCAAAATAATATACATCATTTGATTCAAATGATATAACTATCTAGTCTAATGTTTTTGGACACGGAAATTATTTATCAAAGTACTCATCTAATACGTTGCGAATAATCTGCATTTTTATTATTGTTAATATGCTATCAGTGGTACACATTACTGAAACGTAAATCAATTAACAGTACAGTGAAATAAACAAACACAATTTATATTAGTTATCTTGATAGACAAAAACTTCATTGAATTCGTCGGTAAGATTAACGTGAAGTGTAAGTAAAACACTGCAAATCATAATCTCAATGCTAATGCTAATGCAATTGTTTTTTTATTTCTTTTCATTTTTTTAAATTTAGTTAATTTCATAATATCTGTAATTAGATCAAAATGTATTGCATTTACAAAAGTATGATTTTCATTGTTGATGCGGTCAAGACTCGGTCTTCTTAGTCCACATCGATTTAATCTCTAGATTGATATTCCTTGAAATTGCACATGGATCGCTATTTTTGTTGCAAAAGGAACATAAACTTGAGAGTGTATTAGAGAAATTATGATGTCTACATTTAATTATATAATTTCATTCTTGATTTTATATATAAAATTTAAATTATTATATACGATACAAAAAGAAAAGGATATCATTTTATCAAAATAATAATATATGGGCCCCAATTGTTTTTTCTTTCGTCAAGGCCCGTACAAGAATGGGCCGGGCTTGTCTATGTTCGGTGATCCGCTCGATGCTGGGTTCGATTTGAAAATAATGTTAAAGCCCGTTTCAAAATTTAAATCGGAAAAAAATAAAGTTTTTTTTTTTTTTTTTAACCACTAATAGAAGGATTTAATCAGCCATATCTTTAATTAACTTTTTCATTTTAAGGAAATTTTTAATCGACCTCCATCAATTTCTTTTGTCTTCATTCTGTTCACACTACAGAGACGTTAGGGGCAGTTCGGACATTTCTTCTCAGGCTCTGTTGGCGCACTCTAAATTTACTCAAAAAAAATTGCCGATTGGAGGCCGTTCGGCTGAAATCGCATTCTCCGGTAAGCTTTCGGTGAAAATTTTGGATTCAATGGCGGAGAACTAATTTGAAAACTATTGTAGTTTTAGTATCTGATTTTACTTGCTATTGCTTTTTACTGTTTCGTGTGAGCGGGGTGGAGGCCGCGTTCGGTCGGAGTTGTTGTTGTTGTTGTTGTTTCCCCCTCCCTTTCGTTTGAGTAATTTTTTGTTGGATCATGTTGAGAAAATGCACAGAAAATACTCACGAGTGTGTGGAAGTTAAGGATTTTTAATTTTTTTTTTAATTTTTTGCATTTATTTGACGGATCATGTGACACTATCTAATCAGGCAATTTTGATGCAATTGTGTAAAATTTTAACGCACGTTCGTCATCGTCAAACTTCTTTGGCTGTCGAAAATAATTTGTGGTTTACCGTTCATCGATAGTTTGAGATTTATGGTTTTGATGTTTGCTTGATGTTAACTCTGATGAAATTAGGTCTGGTAGTGCACAATAACTATATTATATTGTATCCTTTGAAGATGATTCGTGGATTGTTTGTTTAGTTTTTTTTGTGACTATTTGGAAATTGATATGTTGGCCTTTACTTTATTGTAAAATAGCTTCAAAGATTGGCTCAATTATGCGGAGTTCTGTTTTTAGAATCGCACTCATTCCCATTTCATATCTTCCTATAACCCCCGAATGTCGAAAGCTTCATATTTCGATTTCGAAGCCTAAATTTGGTTCTGCTCTTCTGTGATTGATTGACATTTCATCGTTATATATTTGCTAGTGGTGTTCTTCAATTAGAAAGTAGCACTGTTAGATATCTTTGAAGTTGTATTATTTGTCCCACGAATGATTTATGTTGTTTTCTTGTCCTTTCTTCCACGCGTAAAGATTTTTTTTCCGAATACGCATGCCATCTTGTTCAAAAATGTTTCGTGATTTGTTCAATATCTCAGTTGTAAGATATATTTATAACTATAGTAATTTTGCTCATATCTTGTAATTGTAGATGGGGCGTGGCAAAAAAACTAAAAGTCTTCCATTGAAGGAAAAATCTAAAGTCTCGTGCACAGTGAACTCGAGCACAACCGCTCGAAATTTGACCAAGAAAGAGCTCGGGGCAGTAATTTTTGGATGCAAAAACCACACATTCACTGAATGCGTAAAGAAGATGTTGTTTGGTACTGTTTCTATTAGGCATAATTGTTTATACCATAGCTTTAGGTTTTTTTTTTTTTTTTTTTGAGTAAATTCAAGTCCATTACAAGGGAAAGTAGGGGAGGGGGGGACTCGAACCCTAGACCGTTACCCTATTGGTAAAGGCTAGGTACCAACTCTCCTAATGAGGGTTGGTACCATAACTTTAGGTTAATGTGTCTATTATGAAACTATTAACTTGTAATATTTTCTTGACAAATTCTCGAGCAGGATTGCCAGCTGGACATTCTTCGTATGTAAAGAACATCAGCCCTGGCCTTACTCTGTTTCTTTTTAACTATAGTGATCGGAAACTTCATGGTATCTTCGAGGCAACATCTTGTGGGAAGATGAATATTGATCCTCGTGCATGGATTACTAATGAGGGTTCTGAGTATACACCATATGCTGCACAGGCAAGCAACATATTAGATTCTCATAATTCGTTATCAGTTCAAGTAGTCATTATTTTAATGAAGTAAATAGTGACTTGCAAAATATTCTTCTCTTTCAGGTACAAGTAGCCGTTAGGAGGCAATGCCAGCCTTTGCATGAAGAAGAGTTCAAACCCATAATAGCGAAAAATTACTACTCAGAGGGGCATTTCTGGTTTGAGCTTGACCGAGAACAAACTAGAAGATTGACCGAATTGTTCTCATCATCAAAGTTACCGGAAAAGCAGCTGCCTCGTTTAAAAGAACAGTTCAAGAACATTGACTCGAAAGAATATTCTGGAAGGGCTGAGACGAGTTTAAAAGAGAACGAGCATTCATATCCAATTATCTCTAATAGAGGTGATTTTGCTCCAGATAAGAAGTGGGCCGACCTGTTCAAGGCTTCGTCATCTTCATCTTCAGTGGAGCACGGTGATATTTTGGCATCTGAAGAAGGAATATTAAATGCATCAGTTTCGTATCACTGTGATATGGATTCAAAGGTTACCTCATCTTCTCAAGAATTGATCGAACCACTTCCAGGTACTGTCGCGGAATATTGGGAAGAGCATGCTACTGAAGAAATGTATGAAAATAAGTCGATAAATTTGCTAGATTCTGAACAAGAATATGACTCGACAGATGTTCCATCTTCAGACAACTCAAGTTTTCTAGACAGAGAGGGTGGTGAGTTGAAGTCCTTGGAATTCAAGTCTACAGTAGCTACAGTGCCTGGACAAGTTTTACTTGGTACGAAACAAAAAACAAGTTCTGGAAATTTTCTGCCACAAGCAGAAACTTGTGAGAGAGACCATAATCAGCCTAACTTGATGGGCAGGCCCTTTCTAGGGTCTTCTGTTTTTGATTCTGTGATCACTAAGGTACCTTGATCTCACCGTTAAATCAAGAAATTCCTATTATTTGCAGAAATATATTTCCAGCATTCTTTCTTTTATTTACCCCTTTTTTTCTTTTTTTGTTTTTTTGGCATGTTTGTGAAGCTAACACAAGAACTTGAAGAGCTGAGGTACTCCCAGTTGAAACAAATGCAACAAATCGATTATCTGCAGCAACAGTTGGTATGGTTTCTTTCCCTGCTGTGTAAGACCTTCCGTAGTATAGTATTCCCTGAATTTGCATTCTGATTTAACCACTTCTCACAACTTGTTGCAAGAACTATCGATTTTGTGAGAAAAAACAGCCAGTCGATGCATATATGAAATTTGTTAGTTGTTAATAGAAGTTCAAGTTCCATAATTGGGTGCATGAAAGTTTTATCAAATCAGTGATTTGCATAGAGATTACTCAAATGTATTTCTGATTTGACCACTTCTCACAACATGTTCAGATTTCTACACATTTTCGTTGATCGGGTCCTTTTATTCATATGTTTAATTTCGTTGGCTCAGATTAGTGTTAAGTATAAAAGCGTTGAGAAGAATGCCATGGTTAGTGAAAGTTGACCCTAAGGTTTTTAGTCATCTCGTAATTGTGCTTTTTCTCGCTTCCTATTGTTGTATGGACGTTGTAGTGAGTTAGTTAAACTTTGAATTCAATTCCTATCACAGATCCATTCCGAACTTGAAATCGACGAACTGAAAAGGCGGTTGCATAAATTGGAATATGGGCGACGATCCTCTGCCAACGGTCGTCACCCTATGCTTTAGAAGACTGTCCTAATATCACATTTTGCCCAATGAATTGTTCAAGGTCATACGTAATACACTTCTCTCTTACACTTCTCTCTTGCGAAAAATACTAGGCCTAACCAGTAATCATGGTAAACTCGAGATGTGACTTGTGAGTGAGCATCGACGGTTATTTCTATGCTACACCCGGTGAAAGTTACATCGGGTGAATTTTTACCGTTAATCTACACACTTAGGTGTGGGTGTATGAATGGTAAATATCTCTCCAGTGTAGAATAGTATATGGGTGCGTGTGTGTTTGTATGTATAATGTATATAAATGGTAACGATCTACTCAATATATTTCACTTGGTGTAGCATAGTATAAACCAATTTGAACACTCATCAAAAAAAAAAAAAAAAAACCAATTTGAACTAGCTGCTTTAAGTATAGTTGATCACCCTATTCACTATTAAGGATAACTGCAGTTTACTCCCACTATCACGCGTGATTGACTAGACACGTATAATTAGTAATAAAGTGATAGAAGTGTAATATTTAAGAGGTTTGTACATTTTTATCCTCTTTTACTTGTATCAAATAAATTACATATAAGTGACGTTTATAACAAAGTAATCCCCAAAATACAAATGTCGAAAATAAAATCATTTTTTACGAAATCCAATTATACAAATGTGACTATATTTGAATAATATATATTTTTTGTAGCTCATTTTACTATGTAAATGTAGAATATAATTGCAACAAGGCTCCTCCATAGATAGAACTCAACACAAATAAAGTAAATAATTCCACTGGTAATTAATAATTTCAAATTTCAACCAAATTTCCAAAAAAAGGAAATTTGTGTGAACACGTCGTCCCAAAAAATGTCATAAAAGATTTTACTATTTTCCGATAATAGTAAACTTTATTAGGCTATTTCTTTTTCTTTTTCTTTTACTTTTAATTTTTTTTAATTTTGAATTTTTAATCTTCAGAAATTTTATTACTCCTCCATCAATTATTTTGTCCTTTCACCTCACATTACTGAGAACATTAGGGGCAGTTCTGACATTTTCTTTCACACCATCACCTTTTTCAGGCTCTGTATTGGCGCAAATATTCTGCAACATTTCTACACAGCTTCACTCCCACCATTAATCTCCAATTTTCGTCCTTTGGAAATATCAAACGTCCATAATTTGTGCAGGCCTATCACATTTACTTCTTATCTTCAAGCGTTCCTCTTCTGTGCTTGTGGTACTTTTTTTTTTGTTGTTCTTCTCAGAAACGTTGTCGTTTGGACGCCATTCGCCTGAAATCTCAGGTATTTTTTAGGTATTTGTTTAGGATTTAATGGCGGATAAGTAATTTTAATTTCCTTTGCCACCGTTTTACTGTTTCGTTGTTTGACGGGGAATCGGAGCTTTTTTTTTTAAATTTTTTTTAAATATATATATTTTTACCTTTCCTTATTTGGTGCAGTACTGTGTTTTTTGTTGTTGTACCGGTGAAGGAATGCATGTTCAGTTGGAGTTAGGGTTAGCATTTTCTTCAGGGGCTACTGATTGTGCTAAATTGTGTTTACAAATTTGAAATTGTGAGAGGAAGGGTTGAATCGTAAATGCTATTAAGATTGTGCGGGTTTTTTTATGTGTGAAAATCAAAGTTCCTTTTACTTTTATGCACTTATTTCATGGATCATGTGACTTCTTTTTAGTTGATTTTTTTTTAATCAGGTTATTTTGCTGCAATTATTTTACAATTTCAAAGTATTTTCTAACATATTTAGTCAAACTTGAAATTTGTTGTTTATGTATAATTTGAGATGAGATTGGGTCTTGTAATTCCACAATGTTTATCTTGTGTGTTTTGAAGACGATGCTTGGATGACTTAGTTAAAATTTTGTGACATTTTTGGAATTTGGAAATTGATCTGTTCACTTTTTCCGATAACGAGGAAGAATTTGCAGAATTAGAGGTGTTAGTGATGTGGAGACCATAAAACTTTTCCGACTAAACATGCCATCTTGCTCAAAGTGTTGCGTGATTTCATTATGTATCTTAATTGTAAGATCCATGAGAAACTGTAGTAATTTTTTGTTTTTCTCACATCAGCTGTAATTGAAGATGAAGAAGACTGGGAAAAAAACTGGCAATCTTCCATTGAAGGAAAAATCAGAAGCCGCATGGACAGTTAACTCGATCCCAACTAATCGAAATTTAACCAAAAAAGACCTTGGGGCTGTCATTTTCGGATGCAAGAATCATACAATCAACGAGTGCTTAAAGAAGATGATGTTCGGTAATCTTTCTGTTTAGGCATGCATGTTTATACTATAACTTTAGGTTAATATATATCCATTGAAATTGTTTGAATTGTAAAATTTTCTTAATTCTTGAGCAGGATTGCCGGCCGCACATTTTCCGTACGTGAAGAACGTTAGCCCCGGCCTTACTCTGTTTCTTTTTAACTTTAGTGATCGGACGCTTCATGGTATCTTCGAGGCAACATCCTGTGGGAAGATGAACATTAATCCTCATGCATGGATTACTAGTGAGGGTTCTGAGTATACACCATATGCCGCACAGGCAAGTATCTTTCCCTGAAATTCCATCCCGTAATTGTTTCGTGCATGAAATAATTATATTCACTTGCAGAATGTTCTTCTCTTTCAGGTACAAGTTGGTATTAGGAAGAAATGCCGGCCTTTGTTTGAAGAAGAGTTCAAACCACTAATAGCAAAGAATTACTACTCAGATAGGCTTTTTTGGTTTGAACTTGACATAGAACAAACTAGAAAATTGACCAAATTATTCTCATCACCAGAGTTGCCGAAAAAGATGCCGCCTCGTCCGCCGAATGCAGCTAGGTCGAGCAACGCATTCAATGTTCTGTCGGGCTCTAATGTAGATGAAGCTGCAGACAAGGAGACTGAAAATAATGACTCGAAAGAGTATTCTGGAATGGAGGAGATGAATTTAAAGGAAAATCAGCATTCATATGCAACAATTGTCTCTAATAGAGATGCTTTTGCTCCGGAGAAGAAGTGGACTGAGTTGTTCAAGGCTTCCTCATCTTCATCTTTAGAGAAGAAAAGTGATGTTTTGGTATCTTCATCTTTAATGAGCAAACCGCCTCCCGAACCTTGTCCAGATACCGTCGTGGAATGCTGGGAAGAGCATGCTATTTTCGACAATGATGCTAAAGAAATGTACGAAAATATGGTGACACAGTTGCTATATCCTGAACAAGAATCTGAGTTGACAGAAAGTTGTGAGAGAGACCCTAATCAGCCAAACTCGATGGATACACCCTATCCGGAGAACATCAATTCTGCATATGGAGAGGTGGTTACGGATACAGAGTCTTCTGTTTCCGAGTCTGTGATCATTAAGGTAACTTGAGCTAACTCTCAAAATTAAGAAATTCGTATTATTTGCAGAAATATATTTCCAGCTGTCTTTCTTTTATTGACCCCCTTCCTCTTATTTTTTTGACACGTCTTATGAAGTTAACACAAGAACTTGAAGAGTTGAAGGTCTCCCAGTTGAAACAGACACTAAAAATTGATTCTCTGCAGCATCAGTTGGTATGGTTTCTTTCCTTGTTGTGTAAGGTCTTCCTTAGTGAAATTAAAATTTCTTAATTATATGCTTCCTTGGTAGTACTTATATCATTGTGATTTAAACACTGCTTTTAAGTTTGTTGGAAGAACTATGGGACTTTAATTTGTGAGAACAAAGCAGCGGTCAATGCATATGTGAAACTTGTTAGTATTCATAGAAGTTCAAGTCCATAATTGGGTGCATGAAGGTTTTATCAGATCAGTGATTTGCATCGAGTGTACTTCGTAGTATGATTATTCCATTTTCTTGATCTTCGTAGTTTGATTATTCATCTACAGTAACATGTTCAGATTTTTACACGTTTTCGTTGCTCAGTCCGTTTGTTCATATGTTTTAGTGATTCTCCAACTCCATTCTTAACTGGTATTTTGTATTATATTGTTATTACTGATGTACTCTTAGCCATTTTGACCAAAATTGTTTTGCATGAATTGCCAACGTTTGAGTTTCAAAAGCTTCTAATAGTTTGTTATCATTTTTTTATTCTTCTTTTCCCTTACAATGCAAATTAAACCTGATCTTGAGAAGAATGTCATGCTTGATGAAAGTTGACCGAAATGTTTTACTCTTTTAGTCATCTTGTAAATGTGCTTTTCACGCTTACTATTGTTTTATCGATGTTCTAGTGGATTAAACCTTAAATTCAATGCCGACACAGGTTTACTCCAAACTGGAAATCGACCAATTGAAAAGGCGGTGCCATAAATTGGAATTTGTGCCATCCTCTGCCATTGATTACTATGCTTTAGAGTTCTGTCAACCCCCTAATATCACAGCTCAGGAATCTGTATTAATTGTTGGAGGGTTTGATGGAGACTCGTGGCTTCCAGATTTGAGTTTGTATTCTCCACCCGAGGACCATGAAATATCACTCTGTCCAATGACTTGTTCAAGATCATATGCCTCTGTAGCTAAGTTGAATGGCGATCTTTACATTTTTGGCGGCGTCGATGATGGTATATGGTATGACACAGGTATAATTTTCATTAACTCTGTTTTTGTGTCTTTTGAATATATCTTTCTGGTAAATCAAGTTAATAAATCTACTTTGCTGGTAGTTGAATCGTACAATCCCATGTGTAATAAGTGGGTCCAGCGGCCCTCTTTAAATAAGAAAAAGGGAAGTCTGGCTGGAGCATCCTTGTACGAGAAAATTTATGCAATAGGTGGGGGGAATGGAGTTGAATGTTTCTCGGAGGTGGAACTACTTGATCTAAACATTGGAAGTTGGATTCCCGCACAATCCATGCTTGAAAAGGTATGTCAACTTTTTTTTTTTTTTTTTTTTTTTTTTATAATTTATATCGTCGTCAATTTATATTATGCAACATTTGCCCTAGATGAGTATCAATGTATATGCGTAATAGTTTCGTCTTGGAGTTGAACTTTTTAAGTTGTGATGAAGTTTATGAATTGGACCTAAAAGGAACGGTGCTTGATTTTGTCCAGAAGAACGCATTGCATTGGGTTAATTTCTTTAAGAACTGTTAGATTCATAAATATATGAACTGAAAAGCTTCAAAAGAAACTTGACTAAATTGTATACTGGTGAAAGAATGAACGTGCCATTTAACATAAAGTTGATCATAAGGACAGTTACTTGAGCAGTTATTATCGACTCTAGTGTTACTAATGGCACCCCGTGCTTCACTGCAACACACTTGGTTCTTATTATCGATTTGATGGTCTTTATAAACTTTTTATCGATTCTTGTGGACATTCAGACATTCTATTAAGTTCTTTCATTACTTTTAACGAACTAAAGCCGAAGAATTCTCAGCTTGTTTTGTTTCTGCAGCGTTTTTCTCATGCAACAGCAGATATTAACGGTGCACTCTATGTTGCTGGCGGCTATAATGGAAGAGATTACTTGAGGTAGGATAATTATATATATACTATATTTCCTTTCACTGTTTGCCACTTTTATACATCATTACTCGTCTCGTACATTTATAGGTTTCTCCACATATACGGACTTTTACAAAAGCTCTTTTCTCTCGTTAACTCTGTTTTCAATTTCATGCAGATCTGTCGAAAGATTCGATCCTAGAGAACATGCATGGACAAGGCTCGGTAGTATGAACGTAAAGAGGGGATGCCATTCCTTGGTTGCCTTTAAAGAAAGATTGTAAGTCACTTTTCTAGTTAAGCTAAGAAATGAATGATTATTATTCTCAATTAAATAATACTTTTTGAGTTGTACGATTTTTGTACGCAGATATGCATTAGGTGGTTATAATGGAGATACGATGGTGTCTACTGTTGATGTTCTTGATCCACGTTTCGGTTCGTGGTTATTGGCTGAACCCATGAAAGTTTCCAGGGGTTATTTTGGCTCGTTCGTCTTTGGTGGAAAAATACACGTAATCGGTGGATTGGAGGGTACAGAAGTTTTGGATGTGGTAAGTGCTTCATTCAAATTGTATATAGTGAAAAAAATTATTTTATATATTTAACATACATATATGATATTATTTTGTCTTTTTTTTTTTTTTTTCCGGTGATAATTTTTGTGTTGTCATCGCACCAGACTGAATGCTACGATGAAGGTTCCGGATGGCAGGTGGGAGGAAGGACAGCCATTGGTAAAAGATCCTACTTTTCTACTCTTGTTTTGTGAAAAGAAATTGATAATTAATTTCTGTAAATGCTACTTATTTCTCGAGTATTTCCACGCCTCTTGAAACGAACTAGCAACTTTGGGATGGCTTGATTTGGCAGATGGTCTCTAGGTTTAATCGATCTGTGAATTTTTTTTTTGAAAATTTACCGAAAATGGCGATCTGTAATGGTTAAATTCTTCAAGAAATTCAGAAATGTTTTTCCTTTTCTTTTCAAGAACAGTTTGAGTTAGGAAGTTAAGTGATAAACATGATCACGATCGAGATATTATCATGGACGTTTGCTTTTCCGAAACGAAACGGAAAAAAAAATCATATTTAAATATTTTCCAACTCGTAGCTCTTTTATGCTGCATATAAGTTTGTGTATGACAAAAGAAAGTTAAAAAAAAAATCCGATTTGTTAAAATAACGAACTAAGCTTGAATGTATATTATTTTTATTCGATAAGCTACCCGACGCTTTCAAGATCTCCTATATATATATATGTGTGTGTGTGTGTGTGTAAGATATGATTCTGCTAGGGATGGCAATTTGACCCGCCCCGACGGATCCCCGCCTCGCCCCGCCCCGAAATTTTTGGGTATTACCCGCCCCGAAAAAAAATGGGGCGGGTATGGGGATTGAAATTCTTTTTTGACCGGGTACGGGTACGGGGATGGGTTTGCCTATACCCGCCCCGTAGACCCGCCCCGTACCCGTCCGGCCGTCCCCATACCCGCCCCGCATTATTTATATATATAATATATATTTTTTTAATTATTATATTAAATATAAATAATTAAATAGTAGTAATATATTAAATATTAGTTAAAAATGGAATTTTTAGGTTTCCATTATATAATTAAATATTATTATAATTAAATATTATTATAATTAAATATTGATTTATTTGTTGAAATAAATATTTAAATTATAAGTAAATTGCATATTTATTTATTAAAAAAAAAAAGAAAAATAAAATAGACGAGGATTTTTACCCGCCCCGATACCCGTGGGGATTTTATGGGGCGGGTATGGGGATTCTTTTAATACCCGTGGGGATTTTTGACGGGGATGGGGATGGGGATTTCCATAGCGGGGCGGGGATGGGGATTGCAAAACCCGCCCCATACCCGCCCCATTGCCATCCCTAGATTCTGCACTTTGACTTGTTGATGTGAAGAAATGAAATATCATTTCTAGTAAGTGCAATGTATTTGTGATTTATACACATGCATTCTAGAAACATTGGAGTTTCTAAGTTTTCTCTTGCTCTATATATGTAGTTAGGCAGAATATAAATAAATAGGAATAATTTGGAGAACCATAGGCGTAGTATAGCATAGCATAGCATAAAGCGTGTTTTACTTTTGAAGAAGATTTGGACTAAAATTGAAATCAATTAAATTAATAACTGATATGAACGAATGAGAATATATATCATCCCAAAATGTAGACATTTCTGAGGATATATTCCATCACCTTTTTCTAATTTTATGTAAAATAGACAATAAAACAACATTCTGAATCGTGATAATGAAACAACGTATGGGTATAAGTTAAATGATTCTGAAATAAGTTGGTGCAATGTCCTAAGATCGAGTACTGGTAGCAGCAGTATGAGAATTTCGACTTCAATACAAATTTTGGTTTCTTGTGGGCAGCAATCCCGATGGGAGCCGTAGGGGCAAGAAATTTCGTCTTTTTGATGCGAGACAACGACACAACAAATTTAAAGGTTGTTTCTATATACAAGTCATGGGTTGGAGCTTCACATCCCATCAACTATAAACTCACATTAGCTCCATCATTACATTAGCAAATCATCATTTAATTTATTCTTGAGCCACACATTATTATTAATAATAATGATAATAATTTTGATTAAAAAGTGTTTTTATAAGGGGATAAACACATGATTTGATGGTAATGGTCCTATAGCTATTAGCTAATAGATGTGGATTCTACACAAGAAATCACAACCCCACACGGTTACTCTATATGCATGCACATATCTTTGCTTCTCAATTTACCCAACTCCATATTCACAACTTTATTTATTCCTCCATTTTTTTAGCTTTACAACTCACACTCGAAAAACAAATCCGAATTTCCGACCTCTCACCAAATACCACTGTAAGGACGCGACAACACCACTTCGGCGGCTAATCTTCGGTGATTTTTCGATCGACCCTATTGCCTTTTAGAATATTTCTTTTTTATATCTCTATATAAAGAATCCCTTTGCACCAAATTTTCACACCAAGAAAATCGAAAAAAAAAAAACGATGGCTTCTTCTTCTTCTTCGTCTTCTTTTCCGGATGTGTTTTCTTGGATTGAAAAGCTTCCACCGATTATTCAATGGAAATCCGAAGATTCAAATAATTATTCCATAAATCTATGCCCTTTATCTTCTTCATCTCAGCCTTCACTCAAACTCTCCATAAACAACTTCAACGCTTCCTATTCCACTCTCTCGATTTTCGCAGATTACAATCTCCCAATCTCACTTTGGACATCCAAGAAAATTTTACCAAAGTCCAAGAAAATACTCGACAATAACAACGAAGACGATTCCACTCCAATCCTCGTATCCAATTTCATCGAAGATGTCCTAAAGTACTGCTCGAACAAATGCCCGTCTTCTCCAAAACTCCCGAGAACCGCGTATTCCGAAAACGCCCTCAAAAGGGACATCTTCAACTTCTCTCTCCTCACCCTAACTTTCGTCGTGTGCGTATACGAAGCTCCAACCGATTTACGAGCTTCTTGCCTCGAAATACTTAAAAACGAGCTCGCATGCGCGAAATCCAGAGAGGTCTCCAAGGTTTTGATGAGGCTTATGGGCTCGAATACCGAAGAGCAATGGATGCGTTCGATGAATCTTGCGATCACTAATTGGTACTCGGAAATTGATCCCACGACAAATAATAATAATCCCGCGGTACTCAAAACTCCCTCGTCTTTGTTTTCTTACTCGCGTTCGACACTCGGGCTTTGGAAAGTACAGCTGTACTGCCCTGTGATTGCTATGGATGTTGAGAAATCGAGCGGCCCTTCGCCGGACGATCGTTTGATCTTCTCTCTCAACTATCACCAGCTTGAGGGTGTGATTCAGCTCAACTATAGGGTTTCTGTTCAAGAAAAGTGGATCCAAGTTATGGTTAACACAGATAACATAAGGTAAAAAATACACACACACACACACACACACACTTACATGAAAGCAGTATTTAGGGTGAAAAGTATGATGCAATGAAACGGAATCGACTGTTTCGGAATATTTACAATTTTTTTCCGGAAATACAAAACTACGTTTGGATTTATTATTCGAAAATTCGACAAATGTTTTCAATTATTCCAATTCAAGAATATTTTGAAATTTCGGCAATCGAAATAAATATATAATAAATAAGTGTTCCGAAATTAGTATAGTCCATACATGGGAGGAAATTAGAAATTTCATTCCCACTTTCACCCTTAGCAGTACGGAAATATATATATATATAATACAGTCGGGACTAGGAAAATTCTATTAATTTAGCGAATTATTAAATTATCGAGTGAGTTAGTAATTTAATATATTTTCACCAAGTGGAGACGGAAAGAAACTATTATTTAAACTAGGTTATTAAGTTTATTAAATAATCGAGGTTCTACGTACTGTATATATATAATAGGTGTGATGTAGTGAAGCTGCTGACAGAAAAACTTATGAAAGAGCGTGGCACCGGAGCATCGGAGAAGCACTTCCCGTCACGAATAGCTCTGCAGATAACTCCGACGACCCTCCAATCCAACGTGATAAGCATCTCCGTCAGCAAATCATCGGAGAATCAGCCGAGAGAGATCGGCGTGGAGAAAGGGATCGAGGCGTCGTTCGAGCCGCCGACGGCGATAGGGCTCCACTTCTCCGCCGGAGAGACGGTGACGACGAGCCTGAAACCGTGGAAGTTCGAGCAGTCGGTGTACGGGAGCACGGCGAACCTGAACTGGTTCCTCCACGACAGCGGCGACGGGAGGGAGGTGTTCTCGTCGAAGCCGTCGAAGTTCGCGCTGCTGCAGCCGAAGGCGTGGTTCAAGAACCGGTACTCGAGCGCAAACCGGCCGTTCACGCGGCAGGGTGGGGTGGTGTTCGCCGGAGACGAGTACGGCGAGAGCGTGAGCTGGAAGGTTGATAGAGGGTGCATGGGGAGGTGTATGGAGTGGGAGGTCAACGGCTGGATTTGGTTGACTTATTGGCCTAATAAACATCGCACTTTTTACACTGAGACTAGAAAATTTCAGTTCAAAGAAATTGTCACTCTTACCCTGGGTTAGCACTTAGCATATCACACCCACTTAATTAGGGTTTTTATTTATTTATTTATTATTATTATTGAAATTTCAGTTTAAATGGAAATGCATTGAATTATAAGAAGCATTTGAAAATTGCAGTACCCCATTAATGCATTTTTCTATTTCAAGTGAAATTTAAGATTGGCACGTGAAATTGATTCACATAATTTGAATTTTCTATTTTACTTTAATCTATATCTGAATGTAAATTAAGAGTATTTATTATTAGTAATGAACAAATACGTGTGCTATCCTCAAATCTTGCATGACCAATAATATAGGTACACCTTGGTTACGTAGTGATGAGGTGAGTTCGACACTTGTGGGACAAACACCCCATACTCGAGATTAGTGGGCTGAAACCCGAACAAAAGATAAAAGTTAAGCCCGCAATGAAGGTGACACATATACTTTACGGCCCAATTTTTGGCGAGTAGGATGAATCGAGATAAACTAAGGAGTTCGATAAAGAAAGAGAGCGCAAAGGTAGTGAGGTCAAATAGCTCGCACAATTGAGCTTTTTGGGCGGACGAGTGAGCAGTATTTGAAAAGAGGTCTTGAGGGTGCATTTTTTGGGCCATCACGTAAATTGTATTAATTTATATTAGATTGGATTCAATTAATTTTTATTTTATAATTAATAATTAATTAGTTGGTAAATTATTGGATCACTTAGATGTAGTATAATAGGAATTGTTAAAAAATAGTGATAGACTAATGATAATTATTAGATAATATCATTTAATTAAGGGCTTAAGTTTGTTCAAGAGAACATAATGGGCCTGGCAAACTGTAAATCCAAATTCAAAAACCTAATTTTGAGAAGCAGAGTCCACGTCATCGATCCCAGTGTATCTAAATGGTCATTACTCTATTTGATATCCTGCGGCTGAAAAACAATCTTACCAAATGACCCGGATCGTGATCCAAGCCGTTCATTAACCCCAAAAAATTTCAAAAAGTTTCCGCCATTACTATACGCCCCAAAAATTTCAAATAATTCAGCTTCTCAGATTTTACCTCTCTATATTAACCCATCAAATCTCTTCCCCATTCTCATCAATCACAAAAAACAATAACAACTGCTTCATAATTTCTTCGCATCGTTTTCTACTACTTCCTTCGCTGAAAAAATGTCTGGCCGTGGCAAGGGAGGCAAGGGGCTGGGCAAGGGCGGAGCAAAACGACACCGTAAGGTGCTCCGTGACAACATCCAGGGCATCACGAAGCCGGCGATCCGGCGTCTGGCGAGGAGAGGCGGAGTGAAGAGAATCAGCGGCCTGATTTACGAGGAGACCAGAGGTGTTCTGAAGATATTTTTGGAGAACGTTATCAGAGACGCCGTCACCTACACCGAGCACGCCAGGAGGAAGACCGTCACCGCCATGGATGTTGTCTATGCTCTCAAGAGGCAGGGCCGTACTCTGTACGGCTTCGGCGGTTGATTTTTTCCCCTTCTCTTAGTTTTTTTTTTTATGCTGAAATTGTCTGTAGTTCCTGGATCTGGCAATTATTATTGTGTAATTGAAATATTGAATGATGGATTTTCGATTTTTCTATGGCAATTACTTTTGGATCTCGTTGATGAAACTATATAAAATTGAGATGATTTTGGAGGATTTATTTCATGGAGATTTTGTTTGCATTTGTGCTGTTCGATGAATTGAACTGGTGAATAGTTGATAATTTAATTTTCGGAAAAAGAAAAAAAATTACAGAGGAAAATTGAAAGGTACAACACGCGCAATACGCTAATGCATAATGAGTTGTACCTTGACACAGTGATGGCTGTTTATTGCTATCCACATGTTTGCTGATGCCACATATTTTCCACGTCAGCAAATTTTCGAAAAATAATAAAATCTTTCTTCGCCGTTGGATCTCGCCGTTGACGGAATTAATGTTAAAAAAATGCGTTCAGCTCACTGGTAGAGAGAGAAAAAAAATGGAGCCCCAGATTTTGACGGTTAAACCCCAGGGATTCTATTTAATTCCCAATACTTACAAAAATTGCATCACTCGCCGACGCCACGTCAGTGTTCCTCGTTGTTGCCGTCGCCTTCCCGAACATTCCGGCGAAGCACGTGCGCCGAAACGTCGAGATGTCTTAATTACCCCGCTCCTCGCCCTCGGAGCTTATGCACTCCGTACCGCGGTGGCGAAGGCCGACGACAAGCCGGCTTTGGAAGGCGGAGCGCAGATTCCACAGCCATCGCAGCAGGGGGCAGTTGGCTCGCAGGAGGAGGCCGCCGCGGATCCGGCGGCGAAGGAGGAAGTGATTAATTCGAGGATTTACGACGCGACGGTGATTGGAGAGCCGATGGCGTTGGGCAAAGACAAGAGCAAGGTGTGGGAGAAGATGCTGGATGCGCGGGTCGTGTATTTAGCGGAGGCGGAGCAGGTTCCAGTTCCCGACGATAAAGAGTTGGAGCTTGAAATTGTGAAAAAGCTGAACAAGAGATGCGTGGAATCCGATCGGCCTATTGCTTTGGCCTTGGAAGCTTTTCCCTGCAACTTACAGGAACAGCTCAATCAGTACATGGATAAAAGGTTTGATTATTTTCTCACTCAATCAGTTCATTAAACTCTTTATAATTGCTACTGAAATAGAGTATTTACTTTGATTCAGTAGCTTTCTTAATTTATATTTTCATTGATATGCTAAATCATTATCGAACTTGAATGATTTACTCTGTGATATTTCGAGGCATAGAAGTGTTTATATGTTCTATTGTAACAGATATGATACACGATTTTGCTTTGTTATTATCTCCCCTTTATGCTGGTGATGGATCTCATAGTCTCCACTGAGTCCCTTTAATATTTGTAACATTGTCGAATCTTGTCTTCATAGTTTGTTAGTTGTGGGCAGGATTGATGGACAAACCCTAAAATCATTCGTAACACATTGGCCACCTCAGCGGTGGCAAGAATATGAGCCTCTATTGACTTACTGCATCAATAATGGGATTCGGCTTGTTGCTTGTGGGGTCCCACTTGAGGTACTAAACTTTTCGTAAATTATCGCTGTGGCCGTAAAATATTTTTCTTGACTTTATACTGGTTTGAGTAGGTTCTAAGAACAGTTCAAGCTGAAGGTGTTCTTGGTCTTTCTAAAGTCGATCGTAAAAAATATGCTCCGCCAGCTGGCTCGGGCTTCATCTCGGGTTTCCCTTCCATCTCTCGGAGATCATCCATGGACAACAATTTTCCCAATCAGTCTGCTACATTTGGCCCAATGTCGTATCTTTCAGTACAAGCAAGAGCTGTTGAGGATTACACAATGTCGCAGATTATATTACAAGCTGTGTCCGATGTGGGGTCCACTGGCATGCTTGTTGTAGTAACAGGGGCTAGCCATGTCACGTATGGGTCCAGGGGAACTGGGCTGCCAGCAAGGATTTCGAGGAAAATGCAGAAGAAGAATCAAGTGGTGATTTTACTCGACCCGGAGAGACAGTACATACGAAGGGAAGGCGAGGCCCCGATTGCAGATTTCTTGTGGTATTCTGCAGCAAGAACTTGCAATAGAAATTGCTTCGATCGTGCTGAAATTGCTCGCGTTATGAATGCAGCTGGCAGAAAAAGAGATGCCTTACCCCAGGTCAGAAAAACAAAATCTAAGCTGTTTTTTCACGTTCGAGCAATTCGAATGCACAAGTTTCACATTCCGTTGTAAAAAAATCATTTGATGTTTAGCGTAGTATTTTGATACCTTTATAAATTCATTTGCTGCAACAATAGGCATCAAATGATTTTTAATTTAAAATAAAAACATATGATTCTCTCATATGTCAACCATAGGCAACCCATAGGCATCGAATGGTTATATTTTTTTATTGCCATGTGTCACTTTATCGACACTCTCGTATGATTCTTCTATCTCCGGGGTGCATTTTCGCATCCCAAGAGGTGGAACATCAAAATTCATCCCTATATTTTTTTTTTTCCTTTTTTGAGCATCAAATGGTCTTTGAGACATTTGCCCTTTTGGAGTTTTGCTTACAAGCCGAAAAGTTGTGTAAAGATTCTTGTTGTCCAGTTTGTACGTTTCACTTCACAATATTGAGACAAATTTTATGTGCTTGCCAGGACCTTCAAAACGGACTTGATCTTGGTCTCGTATCACCAGAAGTTCTTCAAAACTTCTTTGATCTGGAGAAATATCCTCTTATCTCAGAATTGACTAACCGATTCCAGGTACACTATTGAGTCCCCTCGATCTTTTTGCTGATTACGATTCTCCTATTTGAGGTTGACTATGTGGTCTCAATGCACAGGGTTTCAGAGAGAGATTATTGGCAGATCCAAGATTCCTACAAAGATTAGCCATAGAAGAAACAATCTCAATCACAACTACTCTGTTAGCACAGTACCAAAAGCGTAAAGAGAATTTCTTCGAAGAGATTGATTATGTTGTGACAGATACGCTGAGGGGAATAGTTGTTGACTTTTTCACAGTGTGGCTTCCAGCGCCCACGTTGTCATTCCTCTCGAATGTCGACGACATGAATCCACCTGGCAGTGTGGAGGCATTAAAAGGTCTTCTTGGCTCAATTCCGGATAATGCGTTTCAGAAAAATCTTGCAGGGAAGGACTGGAATTTGAATCACAGAATCGCGTCAGTATTTGTCGGAGGGTTTAAACTTGCCGGGGTTGGATTTATTTCCAGCATCGGTGCAGTAGCTTCCTCCAATGTACTGTATGCAATACGGAAGCTTCTTAGTTCGAGTTTTGATAACAAGCAAGGGAATAGACGGTCGCCTGTACTGAAAACAGCACTCGTGTATGCTTCCTTTCTTGGAACATCGGCTAATCTACGTTATCAAGTGAGTGACTGAGCTTTTTTTTGCTATTTTTTTTTTTATCTCTATGTAACATAACGGAAATAATGTTCTCTTGTTTTTCTTACAGTTTATTGCCGGAATTGTGGAGCATAGAATATCGGAGCAGTTCTCTGACCAGACATTACTTGTGAACATGATATCTTTTGTGGCTCGAACAATCAACTCCTACTGGGGAACCCAGGTTACGAAAACTGTTAAAAATCTTGAATTTTTTAATTATCTTTAAGTTTGTGTTTTTAATTTAATTAATTACATTACAAAAAAAGTGGCTGTTCTTTTTTATGTATAGTATAATGATAAACTGATACCAATCTTTATTATTTTTCTGCAGCAATGGATTGATCTGGCACGGTATACAGGGCTGCAGTCTCGTAAGAACGAAGAAGTTCAGTCTCAAATTCCAGATCCTTCAACTAATACTGCATCGGAATGCAATACTGTAGAAGATACCACCACGATTGATGAAACAAACAAGCAATAGAAACTTTTGCCTTCGGTACCTTTTTTTTTTTTTTTTTTTAATTAATTTAAATTTGTACCGTCAGAAATTCCGGGCATAAGTTATATATATAGTACAGAATGTAGGAAACAGAACCACACCTATGTCATTACAATGGCACATACTTGCATGCAGTTCAATATACCTGTTACTTATTCTTCCTTCCAGACAGAATTTAATGATATAAATTAGGGAATCTTTTCGCTAAAAAATTCCGAAGAATCGATGTTTAAATTACAAATACAACAAATGCAGTTATCACCAGGAAAGTGATTTAGCTCTGCTCGGAATCCTCCTCGTTTGTCTTCTTAACCAGCTGTTGCTTAATTGTCTCAAATGCAAGTTCTATGTTCATCAGCTATAGGTCATCAATGTAAATCAGATTTATCAACTCGAACTAAAAAAAAAAAAAAACCGATTAAAGAAGAGCCGATGCATACCTGTTGTTTGGCGAACCTGTTATGGATAAACAAGCCACTAAAAAGATCAAAGCTATCTCTCGACGCACTCTCTTTCTGCATGTAAATCTCTCGTTATTAGCACGCTAATGACAGCAAACTAGTAAAAAACGACATAAGTACAAATTAAGTACACATGTTTATTATACCACTTGAACTAGCTTCTGAAATCCTTTCGTGTCAATGGGTGTCGACTCGATTTCCATTTCGGCCAAAACCCTATCCGTTTATCAAAAAACTTTTAGTTACCAAATTTAGTAACCTATGTTCTTCTTTATAACTTTTACGAAGCTGATGAATAAAAATACCTGCCAACGGTGTGTGTAACGAATTGACTTCTGGCCGATAACTCGTCGTGCTCTTCACAAGTCATCTCCATCATTTTGCAACCCTGGTAATAAAAAATAAATCAGCTTCAAAAAATCCAATTTTCAGACATTAAAATAATGTACGTATGTAACAAAACTATTATCCAACCTCACTTGCGAAAATCTGCAAGAAACTCGAGCATGTAGCTTCGTTTGTTACTCGAACTTTATCGTACATGAAACTAAGATCTTTCCACCCGTCTCTCCCGCTCTCCGGCCCGAACATCGGATGCGTGCACAAAACATCCGAATCACGAGGCAAAACCTTTTTACCGAAAATTGTTCCAAGAAAAAAAAAAGTAATTAACGAGCCTAAAAATGCATTAAGGAGATAATCACGATTTATTTATTATTAATTATTAATTAATTTATTTAATTGCATACTTGCAGCATAAGGTCTCTGGGGTGTTCTTTCACCGACAGCACATCAACAAACAGAGTTGGCTGTTTCAAGCAATCCAACGGCAGTGATTTGATCACTTTTGACAGAGAAAGGATTGATGTGCAGAGCAGTATTACATCATTCTGGGATTCAATAAACGCCGTCGTATCACTGTTAATTAATACATACACTCTCTCATCTGTACGTATGAATTACATTATATTAATTTAATCAGAAAAAAATAAAATAAAATACAGTACCTGAAAAATGAGATGCCCAATTGATTGCAGAGGTCTGTGTAATCTGATCTCGAATTTGCCCTAATTGAATGCCCTTGTTTAATCATCGTCTTCACCAAGAATTGGGCAAAAGGGCCGAACCCAATTATACCTATTTTCAGAGGAAGAGAACTCATTGTTTGGGCAAAAGTCAACGTCTCTGTTGTACTCTTCAATTTATGCAGTAATTAATTAAATAAATAAATAAAACAGCATTTATTTGTTTTCAGGAAATTGAACTCAGGGACCATTCTTGAATTCAAACTCTTTTTTTTTTCTGTACAAATTAAACATTGATTGCTAAAAACGTTAACGATTTACAAGTTGTCCTATACATACAAACAGCCCTGTATCTATCTATCTATGTGTCTATCTATTTTAGGGCAAATCCCACCTAGCTTCATGCTCGATAATGGCAGGCTGGTCGTCGGCGGGTCTGGATTCATGGCCGGCTTCGTGGCTAATCACCACCGGCTTCATCATCCTATTCATCAGCTTATCCCCATTCAGTCTCTGCTGCTGCACCACCAGCACGGAGGCGGTGCTGCCAAAGTCCGGCGACGACAATATGTCCCCCACCACCCCAAGCTCCGGGCACTCGCTCCACGCGCCGAGCCCCATCAATATCTCCGACGCCTGGTGGTTCCTCCCCACAATCAGCAAATCAAAGCTGTTCTCCAAACTCCGCAGCGACGCCGCCAGCCCGACGCCGTCCTTCACCACCTGCTCCTGGAACTTGAAGTTCTGATTCTCCATGTTCGCCTGCCTCACCTCGTCGATCAAGTTGTTGTCCTTCATTCTCTCTCTAGCCGAATCGCTCCCGTATAGCAGGAACCTGATTATCGACAGCGTCACGTTGCTGTGGGCCCCCATGCGGGACCCGTAGCACAGCGACTCCGCGTCGTCGGGACCGCCAATGTAGATCACCGCCACGTGGAAGATCGACTGGTTGTTGAGTATCGACATCGACCCGGTTAGGATCCCCCGGTCGACGAGGATCCCGACCGAGCACGGCGCCTTCTCCATGACCTTGATGTTCATGCCCTGCACGTTCCGGTTCACGGAGCCGATCGAGCCGTCGATCTCCCAGTGCTTGTGGAACGGGAGGATCACGATGTTGGCGTTCTGGTCGAGTGCCACGCGGTAGATGTCGTCCTGCACCATCTCGAAGTGCGAGATGGCGCTGAACGACTGGATGGTGACGCAGCTCTCGTTGCAGAGCTCGTACTGCCGCAGGGCGTTGATGATGTGGCCCGACCTCGAGTTGTTGGGCTGCAGCGTCCGCGTCGACTGGTGGGCCACCAGCATGTGCGTGGCCCGCCCCACCAGCTCTTCCAGGAGGACCGCTATCACCGCGATCGGGCTCACCTCCGTCGCGTGCGAGGCCTCCAGGACGTTGATGATCGAAGGCACGTTGTCCGCGTTGTGTATGCAGACGAGTATCCTCAGCTCGGCTTCGCGCTTCGAGTGCTGGATCGTCCGCCGCTTCAGTGGGACGTGCCGTTTCATAGGATCGTAGAGTAGTTTGATCAACGGCGTTACGATTGCCGTCACTCCAACAACTGATATAACTGTCAGAGCAAACTCCTGATCTGATAGAATCTGTAATTAACAAACAGAGTTTGTTAATATATATATATATATATATATATATATACTTACCCCACCATCCCTCCACAAGTTGTACATCAGAAGTTCACAGACCCCTCTTGCATTGAGAATGAGTCCGATTATAATCGAGTCGTGGAAGTCGATGTTCAAGAACCGCGATGCGAACATCACGGCACCGATTTTGATAATGCAAGCGGAGAAGATCAACAACGAAGTAATCCACAAGGACTGTAGATCGATCGTGAAGATGTTCGTCTTTATCCCACTCGTCGTGAGGAATGTCGGGTAGAAAAACTTGCCGACGGGCAAATCGAGTTTGGAGATAATCGGCGCGCCGAACGGGGGTCCGTCGGGGACGATCAACCCCAGGACTATCGGGCCGAACATAAAATGCTGGCCGAGTAATTCCGTGATAAACCCGGTCAGAAGAACGCCGGCGAAACACAGGAACACGTACTGGTCCCCCAATGGCTTCCCCGTGGGTATCCTCTTCACGGTCTTCCTCACGAGCGGCCCGGTGATGAACACCATGAAGAACACAAACATAACCGCCGAACCGATGGACAGTATCGATTTCATCAGGTCGTAGCTTGACTGCAGTATTGCGAAGAGCAGCATGAGGATGATCATGCCCATGATGTCGCAGAGGATGGCAGTGGAGCAGGCGAGGCGGCCGAGGTCGCTGCTGGCGAGCTTGAGCTCGATGAGGAGGCACGAGACGTTGGAGAATGGCGTCAGGCACTGGGATATGCCGATGAACGGGAGCGCCCGGGCGAGCGAGTCGTCCATCTTGACGCAGGCTTTCAGAGCAAAGGCGAGCGAGACCGAGAAGAACAGGGTTATGATCATTACTGAGATGCCGATGACGAGGGGCTCCCGCCCCGGCCGCAGTATCATCGTGGTGTCCGTCCTGACGCCGATCGCAAAGAGGAAGAACATGATGCCGAAGGAGGCGGCGGTCTCGAGCGTCATGATGCTCCTCGCCGGGAACAACTCCGACCCCATGAGGCGTTGGTGCCCGAGCACCGAAGGCCCGAATAGTATGCCTCCCTAGAAAATCAAACATTTGTAACAAAATCAAACACAACAAAACCACATGCATGCATGCATGCATGATACGATAACAACGAGTTTTTTTTTTGTTGTCTTACGAGAATTTGTGCGACGATGGATGATTGTCCGAGAGGGCGGAGACAGATTTCGATGAGAATAGAGACAACAGAAATCGCGGAAAGCTGTAGAAGAATAAGAGGAAGAGCGTAGTTTAGGGTATTGTGCCTTATCCAGAAACCGAAGCTTGATATGTTGTCTTTATATTGACATACAATGTGTTTGTCCCCTGATGAGACATCATCAGTTGCCATTACAACAATATATATTTTCCCTGTTTATGATTTTTTCTTTAATTTTGTTTTTCTTTTTGTAGTTTTAAGGGTGACTAATTCTTTGTTTCAGGCGAGATAGTAAGTGGAGAAAAGATAGAAGAAAAAAAGAGGTTGAGTGAAATTTCTGTTTCTCTCTCACACACACAAAAACACACATACTCCATCGCCACTCATATGAGTGTGTAACACAGTTGAGAAGAATGGGAGGTTTGCCTTGTGTTGTGGTGTCTTTTGACATATGTTGGGTATTATTGTACGAGGTACACATTTGTTTTCCTTTCTTTATCATACTTCCATAATAGCCATTTTGTCTTTGTTTTTTGTGAATATGTAGTGTATATCTATATTTATATATTTACTTACTATAAATAAAAGTATGAAAGAAGAAGATATTATGCCTACACAAAAGCGAAATCAGATGCTACACCGGGTGATTGTTAACCGTAGATCAACACATAATCAGACACACATGTGTATGTGTGCTAGGGTTAACATTCACATAGTGTAAATAAGCGGGTGTAACATCTAACTTCTCGGAAATAGAAGGAATTTATGACGATAAATTGTAATTAATTAAATATTTGAATTTTATCGGATATTATGAAGAAAAATGATTTCTTATGAAATTTTATTTATTGAATTTCTTATAAATTATAATTTAATTATACAATTGAATTGTCATAAAATTGCATAAATTATACATTAGCTAATCATATTTTCACATCCAAAGGAGCCTATAAGAATTTTGCTTTAATTTGTTGAGTTTTATTGGGCTTTTAGTTCATATAAAGATGCTTTTGGGCCAAAGTTTTTATTGTAGATTTTAATTAGTATCGGATACGTTACTAATCTCCTTTGGTCCAATTATTAAATTAGGGATTAATGAGAGTGAAAGGATGAGAACGATGACGTGTGATGATAGTTATGGATAAGGACAAATGGAAGCATGGCGTCAGTTTTTTTGGTTTCAGGTGTACCTATACTGCTGCCTTGTCCTAAAGAAATAATAAATTAATTCTGCCTTTGGAAATAACATATATAAATTTATTATATTCTAATAAATTACTTACACATTTTTTAAAGATATAATTGGATTTTTCCTTATTTAAATAAAATTTTAAAATGTTAAATCAATAGCTTTTTTTTTTTCACTCTCGTATTAATAGTTCAATCTACGCACGTGACTCGCAGCCCCAACCCAAGTCTACGTGTCTATATATAATCACAGTCTCACACTCCCACTCCCACTCTCACTTTGTCTGCTCTTCTTCTTACTTCGATCAACACGATTTCTCCAAGCTCCAGGTTTCTCTCTCTCTCTCTCTCTCTCTCTCTCTCTCTCACACACACACACACACACACATTTATATTTTTGCGTATTCGTATTGTGTATAGTGAATGTATGTATGTATTTAACTCTGATTCAGTTCGTGCAGAGACTGTGTGCAATAAAAAAATGGCAACGTCAGCCCTGAATCCGAACGCGCCGATGTTCGTGCCGTCGGCGTACCGTACGGTGGAGGACTTCTCCGACCAGTGGTGGGACCTCGTCCACTCCTCACCGTGGTTCTGTGACTACTGGCTGCGCGAGTGCTTCTCCGATCCCCAAATCGAATCACTCTTTCTCGATATCACCGGCGGCGACGACGACCAAGTCCACGGCGACAGCAGCGCCATCACCGAAGCTTTCACCAAAGGCATGTCCTCCAGACTCCACTTTAATCAATTTCCGATTCGCTCGCCTTTGGTGAACTCAGTTACTGACGCCATTGTCGATCTTAATTTTTTTTTGCAGGGAAAGAAGGAAATATGGATCTGGTGGCGCTGGGGTGGTTGAAGTGGCGGAAGCCGCGTGGTGTGGCGGAGATGCCCAGGTACTGCGAGAAATCGCCCAAATTTGTGAGCATGAGGGTGAACCCTAGGCCGATCCAGCAGCCGCGCTAGAGAGTGAGTCGAGTTGATGACTCAGTGAGTCGAAATAAGAATAATCAGTTAGGAGCTTTTATCCTGTACAATTTGTTTTCGCCTGTAAGTAAACAACGACTTTTCACCTTAGCTTCTAACTTTCAAATTAGCGTTTTCTGTTCATATTTGAGTAAAATAAATCTGCGCTTTTTAAGCCTTGTAGAAATGAATGCCCTTTATTTGCTTCTTGATTCGGATTTGTTCTAACAATAATAAAATAAGCAGAAAAGCTTAACAGTGTAACTAATACAGAAATAAAGGATTAAAAGCTAGTTATCAAAAAAAAAAAAGGAATAAAAAGCTAATAATAATTAATGTATATTAATTTTGTTTAATTGGCATTTGGTGAATGTTCTTCTTCATTCCAAGTATTAGCTTGCTTCCCTATTTTGTTAAGTGCCCTGATAACCTCTGCAGTTGTCACATTCCCTGTGACAATCACCTTGTTTAACTGTCTATCCACATCATATGTTTCAATATCTGCACACACACACGCACACACATTAGAAAATTCTTGTAATAATCTAGTAATTGAATTTTAAGGGTTTTTCATAAAGAAATTACTATTAATACCTTCGATTTTCTTGATGGCCTTCAAGATTTTCTTGATGCATTCGTCGCAGTGCAATCCCACCTTCAACTCCACCACCTGTTGTCATCATTCTCCTTTTCATTAGAAAAAGGATAGGTGTGTGTATATATATCATATTACAAGATATGTAAGAACTTACATTAGCCATTGATAAATAACTTGGTTGAAAGAAGGTCAGAAATTTGAATTTGATTGAGTTTCTTGAGACTAGAAGAAGAAGAAGAAGAAGAAGAAGAAGAAGAAGAAGAAGCAGCTACAATGAATTGATTTATTTATTTAATTTTTAAATGGAATTTTGTGCATTTAAATGAGAAGTTGTGGGTAGGGGTATGTGATTCTTTTTTCTCCATAGGGGGGAATTTTGGCTTTGATGAAAGCACCTTTGTTGACAATTGAGGGGGCATTTTTCCTTCTTTTAATGTACACCGTTGTTTCTTTTTAATTGAACTTCATTTTCAGTGAGTTAACCAGGTAGTGATTTCCAGCTATATCTTAACATCAATTGAATTTTTGGAATCTGTCTCTTGCCATTTGCGGATGTTTTAGGTTGTTCTTTAAACAGTCGCTATTTTTCTTTTTTTCTTCTTTTAAACAAAAGATAAATAAATAAATGGCAATTTACGGCCACTCTAAGTTAACGTCAAATTATGAAAACAACGCTCGCTCTTGTTTGCATAATTACAGTCACCCCTCGTATTGTCTTACTTGTCCACTCTTACGGTGTCAAATTTACCTAGAGGTGTTCAATCCGATTTATAAATCTATCGAATTGAACCGAATGAAAATTTGGTACATGCCCATTACCAAACCCATAATTCGGTGCAATATTCCGTTTTTTATTATTATTTTATTTATATAATTATATATGTAATATTAGAATTTAAACTAAAATTAATTTAAGAAAAAAATCAGATTTTAAAATAGGGGAAAATACAGTTTGCACCCCTGAATTATGTTGTATGCATCAAAGACCCCCCTGAATTACAAAACGTACCAAATAGCCCCTGCCTTTTTTAGTCAAACATTAAAAAATTAACTCTACTAGTTTTGGGCGTGAAATTACCTTTTTACCCTTATTACTATTATATATATTATATTTATTTTTTATTTTTTCTTTGCCCCAATATAAGTTCTTTGCACATCTATCTTTCTCCAAAATTGAGTTCTTCAAAAGACAAAACAAGCTCATAAATAAAATTCTAATCTTAGGCGATAAATTTATTATGAGATAAATCTTAATTTTGGACAAACAATGGAGATGATAATGAGTGTGTGAGAACAATATTATTAACTAAATGAAAATATAAATTAAATATTTTACTATATTAATATTTTAAGAAAATATAAAATATTATGGGGCAAAATATATTCATCTTTATACATAAAATAAATTGTGTATATTTTTATACATATAGATATAACAAGTTAGGGGTAAAAATGTCAAAAAATATTAATTTGAGAAAGTCAACTTGACACATTGGCACACCACAAATGAATTGGAAATAGAGGGACTATTTTGGTACATTTCGTAATTCAGGGGGGTCTTTGATGCATACCCCATAATTCAGGGGTGCAAACTGAACTTTGCCCTTTAAAATATTTTTAATAAAATTTCGGTAATCCGGTTATTTATCGAACCAAATGCTAAACGGTGTGAAATTTTGGCATACCAAAATTTTGGTACAATTTTTACCGAATGAATGCTCCTAAATTTATCAACTGGATGATTTTTTCGTAAGATAATAGATAGTTGAGGGGTGACTGTAATTATGATGTAAATGTTCGATTTATAATTTAAGGGAAGGCCGTGATTTATACATAAATAAATCATAATTTTGTAAGATGATATATGTACAAAACCTGAGGTGCAACAGTATAACATGATTGTGGATTGGGCTTGATACTAGTATTTAATAACAAAATTTGACAAAATTAAACCAGTCAATTTGATTATGCTAAATTTGTTGTGGGGTTTTATAATTTTATTACATTTACACAATTTAAACATCAAGAGAGATATTTGTATTAAAGAAAAATTACATAAATAAGCCAATATTATAATACACTGGTACACAATATCAGTAATCAGTGGCGTAATAAATTAATAATTATACACTTTTGAGAGAGAGAGAGAGAGAGAGAGAGAGAGAGAGAGAGAGAGAGAGAGAGAGAATTTTTGAAAGTATCTTTTGATGAAGCTCATGTGATTGTATCTTCAGCTTCAGAGAAAAGCAACGAAATAGACGTTGACTTTAACATCTTCACCGCGACGCGCCGCCGCCGTGGTTCAGATCTCCTTCAACGGAGAGTTAGAGCCGCCGGAGGAGAAGGTGGAGCAGAAAAAAGTTCGAAAATCGGACAACCAAACAACAACCGCCGCGTGTCGTTGCTTCTCCGGAGTTGTTTTTTTTCTCTCTCTCAAATTTTCAACTGTAATCTCCAATCAAATTCAAAAGTCAATCCAAAGCGATCTCCACCGTACAATTTTTGCTCTCTTCCTCCAATCAATAATTGAAAGCCTCGAGATATTTCTTCTCCCCTGAGAAATCTAAAACCCCAAACAAAGGATTAATCACATACCAAAATTCCATAAATGGGAAATGCTTTGAGATTCCTGTACGGCAAATGCTGCCAACCTGCGGCCGACTCCGACTCGATCGGCCACCACGGCGTCACCGCCGACAACGTCGGCGTCTCCGCCCTGGCCCAGGACCTCTATAATTTTGAGATCACCAACCAGGTACCCATCTTCTTCCCCACCTGAACTTTTCAACTTTAACCAATTCAATCACTTTTTTTTTTTCTTTTTTTTTTTTTTTTTTTTTTTAATTTCATGGATTCAACTTTGAGCACGATCTGAGTTTCTGAGTTATTTCAGAGTTCTGTGGACCTGACTTTCAATTAATTATTAATTTTTTATTTTTATTTTCAGGTTCCTCAAGGATTAGGTAAGCATGTTGTCTCATCCAGAAAAGCCCAAATCAACTGGTAATCACTTTTAATTAGTTTTAATTTCCAAGTAAAATGTCCTTAAAAGTGAAGTAATTATTAACAGAATCTTCAACAAAAATCCTGCCATTATCATTATAAAATGAATCCCTAATTCTCATTTTTTATTAATGCGATTTTGATGAAGGTACAAGAAACTCTCTGATGCGTGGAGAGAAACGAAACCACCCCCAAAATCACCTGAAGAAGCTTCAAGGCTTGTAATTCTGACGTTGAAGCGACATCAAAAGGCCGATGTTGAGGTACTGATAATGTCGTTACACACTACATCTATATGAGAAATTGATGTCAGAATTATAATGCTCGATTCGATTTCTGTTAATAGGGATTATTGGCTTTTTACGGTCTTCCGTCGCCTCATTCTTTGGTTGAGCTCACTACTGTGACCCCTCCATCACACCAGCAGGGACTCAAATTTGAATTGAATACTCTACCTGTAAGAACCAAAAAAAAAACACATTTTCTTTTAACCTTTTTTCCACCATTAATCGAAATCGGCAACTTTTTCGATTGTATGAAATGTTCTATAGGTGGACGCAAAAGCTGTGGCAGATGGAGATACAGTAACTGTATACGTTAGCACAAACGAGGCTAGGGAATCTTCATGTGTACCTAGAGAAGTCCAAGCGGCAGCTGTTCAAAGAGCAAAAGCTCGTTCTCAGAGGAATTACGACAAGGCTGATGAACTTCACAGACAAATTATTGATTCGGGATATAGGTATAATTTTTGTCTTCGTGTTTATTTAAATTTTTTTTTTCTGTTAAAAAGAAGACAATGTTGATGAGGGTTTTTCATCATGCAGGGTACTAAACATTCAAAACGAGGAGACTCTTGCGAAAAAATACAGAATAAGATTAAGGTTTTTGTTGGGCACTGGTAATGGCATCGTTGCGAATTTGATGTTATTTTTTTTCTTGGGAGAATAACATTTGGATTGGAAATGTGTAACAGGGGAATCGATGCACCAGAGAGCAAAATGCCGTTTGGACAAACGGCTAAAGAGGAATTAACGAAAATTGTTCAGGACAAGCGTTTAAAAGTCTTGGTATTTGATGAAGACCGTTACGGTCGATGTGTAGGAGACATATATTGCAATGGCATATTTGTGCAGGTAGGTATATTCGATAAACATTATACATACACTGTACACACGTGTATATAAACCAATACTTTGCGTGTAGGAATCGATGCTGAAGAAGGGGCTAGCATGGCATTATAAAGCCTATGACAGACGCCCAGAGTTGGATAAGGTAATCATATCACTAACCCTAGTTTTGTTTGTTTGGTTAATATCGAACCCTTTTTCGAATTATATTCTCTAACACGATTGGTTGAATGAATGTATAGTGGGAGAAAGAGGCACGGGCGAAACGGATTGGTTTATGGGCGTCTTCGAACCCTGAGATGCCATGGGAATGGAGAAAGGATAGGCGTGAAGGCAGATAGATAACCCTGCGATATCCTACAGTTGGATTGAAGGATTGTGATTGTATTATTACTGTACTATATGTAACTTGAGGCTATGGTAATTAATATTGGCAAGGAAGGATTCAGCCATGTATTAATATTGTAAAATTGTAAGATTTTTACTAATTTATGAATTTCGTGTGCTTACAAAACTTCGAGAGTGTGCTGTACAGTGTTTCAGATTTGATAATTGTCTGTGATTTAATAAATGCACTGCTTTTAAATGTGTTTAATGTCTTTTAATTTGAATCAACTGAGGAGATTCGAACACGAAGGTATTTGTTATGGCACAAAACCTCTCGTATTTAACCTTCAGGGTTGAACTCTCTCTAAGTTGGTAGATCACGGAGAATAATCCAAGGGAAACTTGAATATACGAATATGAAAATCGAAGTAACACTGCCATAAAGAAAAAAGCATAACTTTGAAATGCACGAAATTGACAAACTTGGGGGTATAAAGGGGAATAAAGTTGCATTTTTTCTTACTTCCCTTTTATGGTTTCAACACCGACAGGGCAAAATCAACAATTACAGAAAACATCAAGCAAAAAAAAAAAATACAAACAGCAGTTCAGAAGTGATGTAGCTGGCAAAGAAAATCAAGAAAATGACATAATTAAAAGAGCAATGTGCTCTTTGAAACCCATATTCTATGAATACTTTTACAGAGACCTGTTAGCCACAGGCATCGAGGCAGCACACAGATGCACTGCCAAAAAAAAACGGAAAAAAGAAAATCATAAGCACAAAGAGGGCGGTTCAGAAAGTCAACACTATTCGTTTCTAGCATTAAGGATGCACTTGTACAAATAAGTTAGTACTGTGAAATCGCATAACTATATCGTTAATCAAACACCAGGAGATAAAAAAGACTAGATTTAGTTATTGGTTTGATCGTTTATACAAGTTTAGCTTTCATGTATTAGGATATTCTATTATGCCTGTCTATCAAATTGCACGCATGTAATCTACTATGCATGTCTATTACGAAAAATCTATTATGCACCCTTTGTTTATCTTGCTGCATCGGGGAGTACGTATTTCAATAGTGACAATAACGGAATACGTACAAGTAAAGACAGAAAGCAATTCACGAACACAGAAAAAGAAAGGCTCCTAAGATATTATCAATCGAGGCAAACTTTTATTCGATTAGTTTAGTAAATGATATACGATAGCCAGATAGCAAGAAAAGAAAAGGATGCAGCTCACTTTGTTGTTTATTACGTTACCTACGTAAACCCCCCACGTTTATCCTATTTGGCTTCTTCCTTGGGGTCATCGGAATCAGAATCACTGGCATTATATCCTGTAGACCAAAAGCACAAAACGTCGAATTACGAAAAAATAAACAAGAAAGTAAAAGAGATGGAAACACTAACGCTTTTATTACGAAAAAAGATCACTCACCTGGATGTTTATCACCTACTTTCCATACTGACGACCTAGTCCTCGAGGCCCTGTTAATCCATGCTTTTGCCTGAAACCAAAAGGCACCACAAATTAAACTACTTCCAGTATTCGTTGCACACAAACGCAAAGCAAAATCCCACGTTTCCGATCGTAGAAACTAGATAGATACACCAATAGTTTTCGTTACTCGTACAATTCGAAAATCAGAACGAACTATATCAGAGGACTTAAATAGGGGGGAAAAGGCTAAATCTAGTTCCGTAAATTTCACATCTAATCGTAGTTAATCGAAGTGCTCTTTTTGACTAATTATTGTATGGTTCTTATGTGTTAAATCTTTTCACACAAAATCCTCGTAAAATTCGCACAAAGATCAAGACTTTAAGCAACCAAACAAGCCAGTATAGAACGGATATACATATGAAACATTAACAGAACGAAAAAAAACAACAAACACTAACGAATTTAAGAAGAAAGAAAAGAATCGAACATACCTTCTGGGAATCTCTACCAACCCCATATCCGCTGTAGTACATCTGGCCGACGAGTACCTGCATGGAAGTATCGCCGTTTTTGGCCTCCTTCAGTGTATCCTGGAACCACCGCTTGACACAGTCCGCCACCACATCAGCCAGCGGCGTCATCCGCTGCCGGTCCGAGTTCTCCGCCGCTTCCATGTGCCGATTGTCTACCTTCAGCTGGTGGTTCGAACCGGTTCTGGGCCCAGTCGGGTTGGAGGGGGAGATGGGTCGGGCCTTGGATGCGGGTTTCAATTGAGCACGGCGATTGGACCCGTTGTCGGGGGAAGCGACGAAGCGAGCAATTTGTTGGAGTTTTTGAGAAGATGGAATCGATTTTCCCATAAACATAAAAAGGCGACAGCGGAATTTTCTTTTTATGGGATTAAATCGGTGTTCCCTTAACCTTAATTAGTGCGCAGCTTCGTGGATAGTTCGATAATAATGCCTCTTATCAATTTGATTTCTTGATTGGGGGTTTTAGGGATTTGATTTGAGGAGAAAGGGATAGGGATGATAGGGAGCTGATTTTTTTTTTTTTTTTTTTTTTTTATTTATTATTATTTACTTTCTCCTTTTTTTTTTTATTTAATTATTTAATATTATTAAATTAGTTATTCACTTAATAGAATGATAAACATTGCGATCGAGAGGGTTTTTTCTTTTCTTTTATGTTGATCTTCTACTTTCATCTCTTCTCTATTTTGTTTGTTAATTTTACGTACTCTTTCTCCGGACGCAACAAGATCTTGTTCTCACGGGTCATAATTCACAATTGTTGGTTCGATTGTGAGCTCGAAAGAAATCCGCACTCATTACATTAAATTCAACCTTCTCCGCATCCTATAAACGCTGAAGGGTTGTTCGATCCAGCCACTTGGGAACAATAGATTCGTAGCCCACTTTAATCACTAGCTTGGTCTGCAACATGCCTTGATGGGGTCTCCGTGACGTTTGGAAAAGAATGTAGTGTTGATCCAACCTCTCGCACCGGATAAGGGACTCGAATGTCGTGGCGCTGAACACGATGATAATTGTAGTCCGAATGCATCAAATGTTGGAGATAGCTACGCAGATTGGAACCAAACTCGGTGAAATAGTGGATGTTTTACCTTCAAAGAAAGTAGTATACCGTGAATTTTTGAAAGTGAAAGTCCACCCGGATATTTCCAAACCTTTGAAGAGGCATGTTTCTTCATTTCATAACTTGGATAGCTCGAAAGTGTGGGTCCCACTCACCTATGAACGGTTACCTAATTCTATTTTTGTGTGCGGGATCATCGGGCACGACGAAAAGAGATGCGATATAACCTTCCTATGGCCTCTAATAATTTTTGCATGTCAAGCATCTTCCATGGGCTTTTCGCCTTGGGCTATCTTATTTGTTAACACCATAATTTGTTAGAATTTATTTGGTTTTGCTGGTCCATCAAATTTGAAATTTCTATACCTTCAACATCAATTTGTCCTAATTGTTAGGTTTGGGAACTAATTAATTTATGATATATTGTGGACAGATATATTTTAATTAATACAATTTTGTCACGCAAACTATATGTGATGACCAAATCCTAGCACAATTTCCTTAAAATATCACCCTCATGATTGGCAGTTGGCAATGATTAATAATTAGTAAGCTGCAGCACTTTTCAACGATTTGTTCTATACTATGATTGATAAATTTCATCTTATTTATTCGATCATACACATGTATAAATTCATACGTATTTTATACATGTGCACGTATATATGTGTGTTTTATGGGTTTGAAAGATCTCGGAGTGGTGGAGACACTGTAAATTGACGATCATAATTTCGATTATTGTACAAAAACAACGTCAACAAAGAGGGAATCTTTAATTTTGAATAAGTCCATCATTGTACTCGTAAAATTGAAACTAGTAAGTTCTTGTTTGCAGGTTACGTTTGAATCTGAACCATCAACCACGTTGAAATTTGTGTCTCGTTTATCTATATTTTTTTACATCTCAAAATCAAGGCCTAATTTATTTGTTTTTTTCTTTTTCCAAAAAGAAGGCAAGATAATAAGTGAAAGGTTGTATTTTTTTCTGGCTCTTAGTATGTTAATTGTTAGAATCCGAGAGGATTCTAATTTCGGGTTTTCAACACGTGTGTGAAAACCGTGTATAAAAACTAGGGAAGTTTCCTTAGTTCTTTAAACTCTTATTTTGTCATTAATTTATTTAATTGCCTAAGTGTTTTGTTAACAAGGAATTTTCTTGACTAAGACCCTTCTTGTTACACAACTCTTTCTTTCCTTACGTGAGATCAAATCTAACCTAATGGGCTCTAATTTTGTGTAGGGCTCTACTATTCTCTAAGGAAATATATATAAACAAGAGCATCAACGTGTGGGCAGCTTGTGCCTTTATTTTGAGAGAAAAAGATTTCTCTTTTCTTTGCTGCTCCTGGAACGTCTTTGATCGAGAGAAGTTTTTCACAGAAAATATTTTTTTCTCTCGTTTTTTATTGTTCCATCGTGATACGTGATTTTCATAGAAAATATATCGGCTTCAAGGATTTGTGGTGAAGACACCAAGATTCAAGGAGTATCACAAGTTTGCTTCTTCTATACAAAAAGAAGATCGGTTCTTCGGGAGAGGGGCTTAAACAGATCTCGGGAGCAGATCGATCCGCCGACTGAGGGATTCAGCGTTGAAGGGAGTTCAACCGTGCGGAGCAAGGGACGTGCTGCAAATTGAAGATTTATAATTCAGCGTAGTATACAAGAACGGCGTCAACAAAGAGGGAGTCTTTGTATTTTGATTAAGTCCTATTATTGTATTCGTAAAACTAAAAATTAGTAAATTTTATTTGCAGGTCCCCGTGGATGTAGGGTACAATTGTATCCGAACCACATTAAAATTTGTGTCTTGTTTATTTCTGTTTTTACGAACTGCTTCACGAACTGTTGCAACACTTCACGCAACAGTAACGAAAAACTGAATCTGACACAAATAATTTATATCTGCACGAAATAAATTCTAACAATTGGCATCAAGAGCCTGTCACTAGATACACTTAGTGAGATTTTGGGATTTAAGTTATTTTTGTTTTTTTGTGCAGATATGAATAATCATCGTGAAGGCGCATTCCTACCACCTCTTTTGGGTGAATTGAACTACTCTGATTGGAAAATAAGGATGAAGATGTTCATCAAATCTATTGATGAATGGGCCTGGCGCGCGATTCTAATTGGTTGGACACCTCCTACCTCAATGAATGAGTCACACGAGATCATTCAAACACCTAAAGAGAAGTGGAGTGATGAAGAAGTACGGAAAGCAGATTATAATTCAAAGGCAACCAATGCTATCTTGAGTTGTATCGATGAAGACCAATTCAAATTGATATCAATGTGCAAATCAGCAAATGAGGCATGGGATGTTCTACAAGAGACCTACGAAGGAACTACTCAGATAAGCGAGTGCAAAGACACTGTCGCTGAAACTGTTGCAACAGTTGGACAAACTGTTCAGACAGAACTTAGGTATGATAAGTTGCATTCAATATCTGATAAAAGATTAACTCCGTTAAATCTTGCAGGTGATGATTGGGATTCAGAAAACAACAGTGATGATGACGCGTCATTTTTGGAAGAATTAAAGGAGTGCTATGAAAGGATGTACGAAAAATTTCTTCAGGTATGCGAGTCGAATAAATTCTTAGAAAAAGAGAAGCTTGTCCTAATTGAGGAAAACAAAGTATTGAAGGTAAGAATTTCTACTCTTGAACAAAATATTATTTCTGCTAGTAGAGAAACAGATAGTTTGAAGGCTAAATTTGCTAAAACCCAAGATTCTATTTCAAAATTAAATACAGGTAGGGTAAATTTGAATGAAATTTTGAGAATAAATCAGCCGTACTATGGTCATCTAGGTGTAAGGGGTAATAAACTATCTGATGATGCTTTGAAACAGAAAGAAGATCCAATAGGAAAAATCAATTTTGTTAAACAATGCACTGTTTCACAGACTGTTGCGACAGTTGCGCCAAAACAGTCATTTCCAAGAAAACGTTTTGTGCCTATTTGTCATTTTTGTCATGTTGCTGGTCATATACGACCCAGGTGTTTTAAGTACTTGAAAATGGTTAAAAGAATAATGGCCCGCTCACCACTTTCCGCTAAAATTGATCACACTTTTGTGTCGTCTAAAAAACCCAAGATAAAGGTTGATTCAGTGAATAAAACTCAACAAAAAATCTGGGTAAAGAAATCTGATCTTAATTGTTTATCTGCCATTACTTCTTTAAAATCGTGTGATGATAGTACTAACTGTTCGAACAGTTCTGTTGACAAAATTGGATTGGGGCATAAATTCTAACATTAATTATTATTTATAATTGATCTTCTTTATCAGTTGTCACAAGATTGCATAAATTGGTCCATTTAAAAAGTTGAAAGGAGCTTATAATATATATACGTATATATATATATATGTATATGTGGGATATTTATAGTTGGTGGAATAATTCTAAGGCAGGCAATCAAAGTGGAGGACATGTCACAACAACATAGAAAATAGACAAATTAGTTTACTATGTATTCTTTTAAGGATGTTCTTTTGATACTATATATCAACTGGCGAAACACTGTGTTTATTTATTTATTTATTTCCTTTTTTCTTGGTTTTCAAAAAATAAAAATAAATAAAATGTAAAGATTCGATTTTTAATTATTGAATTAATACTTAGCCACTTGATCAACTGAATCTTATCCATTGAGCAATGTTAGGAATATATTATAGAATTCAAACTTATATGCCCTCCCTCCTTAAAGGAAAAAGAATAAAAAATACAGTAAGAAGAATATGCTCCTGATGGAACAAGAAATTTCCTGGTCTGAAATTTGATATTGATCAAGATGGGGGTCAAAAATGCAAATATTAAGTTTTTGTGGGGGTGAGATGAAATCTGTCATACTTGTAATTGTCTTTTGTTACCCGCACTTGTCACCAGCCAGTGTGTTCCCAGCTGTCAGTCAAATCAAATCACTGACTTTCTTTCTCTTTTTATTTATTTATTCAAATTATTTTTATGGAAAAAGGTAAAATACCAATACTAGACGGATAAGAATCTACACGTATGACATCTCCTACCGTAGTTGACTAGTTGATATAATTTCGGAAAAACCTACTTAATTTTTCATAATTACATTTACTATCTGCAACTTATAGATTTCTCATATTAACATCCTTTCTTAGAGAGTGGATGTAAGAAATTTAGAAATTACAGTAAGTAGAATGTAATAATTTCCCAAAAATAAAAAGAAATTAATTTTCCATAATTACTTACACTCTGCAATTAATAGATTTCTTATATTAACATTTTTTCTTAGATGGTGGATATAAGAAATTTATAAATTGCAGGGAGCTGAATGCAATTTCCCAAAAAAACAAAACAAAAGACTAAGATTTATTCTTCAAAGAAGTGGCACTAGTTAAGAATTTAATATGTGCACGAATAGAATTTTATTTCTCAATTGAAAAAATAAAAAGATATTAGTATAAGTTAGTTTATAGTTTAGACTTTTATGGCATGGATTGTGACATCCATATTCATTTAATTATGTAATAATAAAAAAGAAAGAAGTGATGGCTACATATTTATTTAATTTATTTGAAAAATAGGATTACTTTAATCACTTGCTTATCTTTCAATAATCACTCAGTCTTATCATCTCACATTCTCACTTCTCAACTAAAGTATATTCTTTTAAAAAATGGCTAATGAGTTAAACGAAATACAGACTAAGTATGTAATTAAGTTGCACATTGTGTATTTGAAGTGGTTCACCATCTTAATTAAGGTGTAAATATCAAATATGTAATTAAATTGGTGAAGCTTAATTAGGAGAAATAATAGAAAGATAGAAAACAATTCATTCATTAACCAATCATCAAATTTATAAAGTGGTTTTATTACAAACGGAAGGTCACACAAAACACACACACAATCAAACAACACGAAATCAACGTTGCAAGTGGGTCCCACGATCCTCATCGTATTAGTCACCATCTCAACTCCGCGAAACTTTGAACTAAAGAAGCAAAGCAGCTGATCACTACCCCGAAATTCAATCCCAGCCGTTAAATTTCACATCGCAGGATCTAACGGTATATACTCCCTCAGCCCATGGCCAAACAACACACACACGCACACGCGATTTATCACACACTCTTTATTCTTATCTCACAATAAATATTATTTATATATTTTATAATAATAATAAATAGACTTAAAAAGCACGTGACCGAAGGGCTAAAATGGGAATCTTTTTAAATGGCAAGCACGAGACCCGGCACGGATTTGCCGACCCGATCCGGGAGGCTACTCTCCCAAACAGAGGGGCAATGGAGGGACACAATGCCGGTGGTGGTGGTGGTGGTGGTGGTGCAATCGGAGTTACCGATTCGGGTGACGGTGAGGGAAGTGTTGAGGTACTCACGGAGCTGGGTGATTATCCCATCGGGGGAGACGGTCCAGGCGTGGACCCAGGCAATGGAGCGTGACTGGTCGAAACCCTCGGCGAGGACGGTGGGGCCGAAGGCGGAGATGCTGTGGGGGAGGAAGCGGAAGTTGGATTCCTGGACGCCGGTGAGGAGGCGCATCAAAAATTGGTGGGTAGGGGGGCCGTGGAACCACCACTCGAGGTCCGGGGCGAGGATCTGCTGGATTGCCACCGAGTCGCGGCGGTTCAAGGCGTCATACAGGGCGGTCACCACCCCTTTCGTTAGAGAATCCTCCAGAATTTCCTGACTTAACGCCGCCAGTTCCTGAATATGAGAGAGAAGTGTGGGAGAAGAAGAAGAAGAAGATATTGGGGGAAAATGGTAGGAATTGGGGGAAGAGAGAGTGGGGTATTTATATAGAGAGATGGAAGGATGTTTTTGGAATTTGAATGGAGTTAGAAGGGTAGAATGGGGAATATGGTATCCTTTTGTTTTTAGTGGAGAAGCTGTGTGCAATAGTGAATACGTGGCGAGTAATGAATGGGGCCCTGGTGGGGTAAGTTGTAATTTGTGGAAAGTTCAGGGTTAGGGAATCGTGCCCAGTTGAGATGAGGATTTGTCCATATTCCTAAGCCCAACTCTCTTGACCCATTTGCGCCACTTCTGTTTGACTGTAGTTCTTGATTTTTTTTTTCTTTTTATTATTTATATATTTTCTGTAAAAAAAAAAAAATAGAAACCTTGGTGGCGATTTAATTTTTATTTTACATTTTTTTATATTAATTTAAAGAAATGGAAATTTGGCATAGTACAAACTCGTTGGTGTCAAAGTGTCAAGTGTGAAATAACTTGACATAATTGGATGTCAATTATTTATTTATTTAGGACTAATAATAATTATTTTCCAATTAATAATTGATAATAGGTGTTGCAAGTTGCAAACCAGTGCCACAACTTGGGGGCTTACCACAGGAGCCAACTTTTCTTATCAAGGTTGGCTAAGATTAATGGATGGTTTTCCTAAAATTAACAAATTAAGTACATAAAATTCAATAATTTTGACAATAAATCAACAAGAAATTTCAACAATTTCCACTAGTGGCAATGAAGATTCTCCTAAATACTATTTTTTAATATTAATTTTTTTTTGTGTAACCAATGTATGTAATTAACCAAAAAAAAAGAAAAAATCTAATCAACTCGTTTGGGTATAATATAGTAATTTAAGATAGTAATATTATTTATTATATAAAAGTAAATAATGCCACATCCCACGAGACAATTTGCATATGCAATGCCAAGAGACACGTTATGAACTAACACACATGCCATTCAGCCACTCGAGCACACCAAAATTCGACACGTTTTCGCATTTCGCCACTCACAACATATACCATAATTCAATTATTATAATATATATATAAAAATAATAACAACAAATAATATTTTTTGATATTATTGTTATTACTCTTGTATTTGAATTCCACATCATCAAAAAGTACGACTATACTATTTTAATCAATTATTTTGGTAACACTGAACCGAGTTAACAATTATATGCCTGCAGAATATCTATCATATCCTCCTTTGGTACTTCACAAATCTCAATTCTAATGACAGAATATATAATATTATTTTAGTGGTAAAATAAAATCAACAAGATAATATATGCTACACCAGATATTTGTTAACCATAAATGAGGTTCAATAACCACTCACTGAACACACATACACATGGGTGTGTGTGGTTATGTGTAGATTTACGGTTAACAATCACCCAGTGTTAACAACCGGGTGTAGCGTAGAATTTCCCGAATATCAACCCACCTTTCCCATATAAAATGCAAAACAAAAGGTGTTGTGTAACCTCAGCATGCAATTATTCAGTAATTAAACCCTTAATTAATTAATTTGTTTAAAGAACAAGAATGTGTGGTCGACGTTGTTTAATATTCTATTTTTTCTACCTTTATAATATAATAGATTATAATAATGTGATTAATTAATTAGCAGCACTATAATCTATACTATAATGTTCCTACTGTACATGTCAAGATCCACATATGATAAAACTTTTCACAACAAATTTTAGTTTAGTTTAGTTTTAGTTTTGTAATTAAGTGGTAATTAATCTGTCTTTCCTTTTTCATTAGTAAGTACTTTCTGGGAAGCTTCCTTCATCAAAATATGAACCTTTCATTCATGTCAGAGGTCAATTATAAACCCTAATCCTAGTTTTACACTGTCTGAACAAGAGCCAGTTTAATCAGCTTCAAAAGTCATTTTGTCCAGCTTATGAAATAACAGCTTATCTAATGACAAAACTTGTGAAACTTTTCCTATGAAAAGTGAAACAGTAATAATAATGCCCTAATCTTTCCTCAAAGGACAAATCAAAGATACAATGGTCATATGGTCTATAACTAACTAACTTCATTGTCTTAACTAGCAAGAAACAGCGTCGAATATTAACGATAATGTTTTAAGCAAATTCTTCGTCATGCTAAACCATAATTAAATGGAGTGTGTGTCTCCTAGTGATGATGAAAGTGAAAGAATATGCTTTGTGTGCTATGAAAGATTCTCAATTCTTGAAAAAAACTGTTTCTTCTAGTCGTCGTAGTATGAAGCACTTACCTGTTCATTTGGTCGTTAACGCACACAATCACGAGGCTTGATTTGCTCCGGTGGGAATTGGATTGAATCCTCGAAACCTCGTTCTTTCCTTGTTCACCGGAATGTGCCTTTATCTTGGAACACCTGAGAACTCGAAACCGGAATGATTTATTGCTTAATTGGCATAAAGTATAAACACAATGAAAAACAAGATTCTACATTCCGATGAAGGTTATATTAATCATCTGAAAGAGTTAAGGCATCAGATACTAAACACGAGAACTGATTATAGTTTAAATTTCTGACGAATCTAACACGATAGCAAACCAAAACAGATATACACAGGAAATTTCAGAATGAGGACAACAAAATCGAGAATATTGGGTGTTCGTATGAATACATACATACAACAGTTGTAAATACAGACAGCTACCCTTGATGTGAGGCAGATTTGGTACTTAAAAAACGTTGCGGTGCTATATTTCTTCTCTCCGTATTACTGAAGAAACAGGTGGCGTCATCGTTTCGTCTTTGCTGTGTGTACGAGATTCTTCTTCAATCAAAGAAAGCCTCGTTTTTGGACTGTTGTATTCCCTTGGAAACTGGCTAGGACTCGTGAAATATGGTGGAGAAGGGCTGTTCCCATACGGAGAACTCGTACTAGACCTCACCTGAAACTCCCCTTCTTCACGAGGCAGTGGCAAAATCGGAAAATTTTCGTCTTTTTTCCGGTAAAATTTATCTTCCACAATATCGTACGAATTCCCAGTCCTCACTTCCTGAGCTAGAGTACACCAACAACAGAAAAGCCAAAGTGCAAAATCGGTGACAGCTGGCTTACCGCAGCAAGATTTATCCGGCGGCAAATGAAACTTCTTCCTCATCTGAATCCTCCAAAACCCACCGTAGAGCAACCCAAAAACGCAGAGGAATATTCCGGTGAGGCCCAACGCCACCCTGACAGTCTCGTTGTCAATATTCACAGCTGCCAGATTGAAGATCCAAAACGGGGCCATGCAAAAGAGAAGAAAAGTGGCGATGTGTACGTACATATTTCCAAGCCCAAGCCTCTCCATATTCCACCCGAAAACACAGAAGCTGCAGAATAACGAGAGGTAAGCTAATGAAATATCCTCCCAAAAATCAAGAACGCCTCCACTCCACTGCGGTCTTGCCACTACATTTCTTTCTTCATCTCTCGATGCAAACGAAAATTTCTTTTCAAGAGATCTTCTCCTCGATTCACTCGGTCTGCTACTATCTTCGGTCGTGATTCGAATTTGAGATTCTTCGTCTGTTTCAGTGTCGTAATCTTTTCCAAGAGGGCTGAGCATGGAGTAAACTCCAGCAAATGCAGGGGCGCCGATTGCAACAGATATACATATTCCGACACCTATAGGGGGTCTTTCTGACCTCTTCAATCCTAAGTTGAGACCACATAACGCGTATTGGGCGAAACAGTTGAGGTTTAGAAGAACCAGGACCACCATCATGTGGGCCCACTCGTTGGGTTTGAAGGTTCCGTTTTTGCAGTAAAAGTTCCGGAGCTTCGTAACATCTTCGGACCTCCATCTTATGAGCAGGGCGAGGTGGTATATCCTTTTCGGGTGTTGGTATAAACACATGAGGGTGAATAGAGCGTTGAGTATCTGGTTATTGACTTCGAACCAAGTGTCTCTCTGGGACTTTTTCGGGAGAGAATGGTTCAACATTCCGGTCATGACCATGAAGAGAATCGCACCCGAAACTGCTACGCACACGATCCAGATAAAGAGAGCCAAATTCATGGGATCCCTTATCCATTCTTTGCTGATTCCCCAAAGAGAATTGAAATCGATTTTCTTGGAGAAGATTCTGTGGAAACGCTCGCGGAGATGGAGACTGCTGGAAGAAGGTACGGTGCGTGAAACTTCGTTCCTCACCTCGGCAAGTCGATAAAAACTCGCCGACGGTGATGACAGTGTACTAAATCTAGAAAACCCTAACTTCTTGGAAATGGTGGAGAAGCCGTATTTGTGTCCGTTTTGTGATTTTTCGTCGCTTATCAGACCTTTATGAGATGTCGAAACGTTGAGAGGGATGTGGCTAACATTACCATCGGTAGATTTCTCACCTCCACCGGTATCCGCATCATCACCAGTCGACCCCATATCAGTTTTACAATGTTTCGTGATCGAAAAACGAAATGTGACTAGAGCATAGTAATCAATGTGTTCTTGTTTAGGATGGGAATTAAATACCAGAGAGTTGTAAAACAGCAGAACCAATGGCAATCAGATATCACCGAGACTTTAGTGGATGACACAAAACACGAAAATCCAACCTGTAAAAAGCATTCAACAAAAAAAAAAAAAAAAAATCAGCCGAGAGTTTTGAATACTTAATTTGCCACAAACAGAAGAAGAAATTAGAAATTCCATAAGCATTACACATTAACCTAATCATAATAAACAATGATTAAGATGAATCCACAAATTTCCCCTAATCTTAAACAAAACGATTTATCAAAATTGAAGGTACAGATAGCAGCAGAGAGTCCACGCAAATTTGGGGGAAATCATGAAGTTGGACATAACCAAAAATTAAGATTCTCCATCAGTTTTATCATAAGAAGTACACAAACATGATTTGAAACGTAATTCATAAACAGACAAAAGCGAAGAAAAAATTAGTAAAGAAAAAGAAGTTCGCACCGATGATCGTGGAATAGAACAAAAGCATTGGGCTTCAATTCTTCCACAGTTGAGATTTCAGACTTGACGTTTTCTCAGTTTAAGCAACAGTTTTCGATTATCAAAGAAGAAGTAGAAGAAGAATCAGCTGCTTTTCACGCGTCTTTTTTATTTTATTTTTTTATATTTCTATTTTTCAAACTTTATTTTTCTAGAAAAAAATATTTTTCTAAGTTCAAATGGCTGAAAGTCCCAATTGACAACTCAAATTTCATAATCCAAATGGCGGAAAAATAAAAAAAATGTTAGGTATTTAATTTTCAAGGCGTGGTTTCTCAATTTAATGAGATAAATACTATTCTACAACTATTTCAATGGAAGAAAAGTTTATAGAATACTCAAGTATTATGTTATCATAGTATATTTTGTCTTCTAAAAATATTTTTTTTTATTGGATTTTCCAAGATTCAATAATACAATTAGGTTATATTAGATTATTTAACTATATATAGAATAATCTTATCTTGGCAACCAAACAAGTCTTTAGAGTATTAGTTGAATTACAAATGAACGGTCAACGGCCAAATAGTGCAATATTATTTAGGGTAAATTACGCACACACCCCTGAGGTATGCTTGAATAACTGTGAGGTCCCTGTGGTATCGATATTGAGGCCCAGCGCCCTGAAACGTAGTCAGAA